>CM042142.1:59294598-59532098 GCA_023376005.1 Doryteuthis pealeii | reverse complement strand
TATATATATATATATATATATATATATAATTATACTGTTTCTCTTCTTCTCTTTGTCAATTTTCTCTCTTTCTTTTTCCATCTCTCAATAAGTTTCTTCTGATCTATGTCAATCCGTCACTATCTCTCTATCTCTGTCTTCTTTCTCTTAACCCTCTTTTGCCATTGCTTCCTCTCTCACTCTCTCATTCAGTTGTTCTTTTTCTCTTTCACTCTCCATTTTTTTTATTTTTAATTATTACAATCTCTCTATCTCTTTCAATCTCACACCCTGCCAGCTGGGGCTGTAGAATACACTGACTGCACCTCTGTAGACAGGTAAAATCCCCCTAAACAAGCCACCTGTGACTGTGAGCAGTCCATGACATGCAGCACTCCATTTTGACCCTCATTTAGGCTACAATGGTGGTCGAAGAGGCTCCCTCTGATCAATCAGTTGGTCACTAGCACCTATTGTCCTTACTCCCAACTCATATGTGCTAGAAAGCGGTGGCTGAGGGTCTTATTGTCTTGGGTATGACGTTAAACTGCATCTAGTGGTAAAGTTTCAGTTCTGGAAGTCTGGAGAATGTGGAGCCCCCTTCCTCACCTGTTAGGGTGCCATCTATGGGTCAAATAGAAAAAAGTGAGTATTAAAAGATCTTTGGAAAAAATGTTTGAAAAAAAATTGAATACCCAACAAGAATGAATAAAATAACCCAAGGGTTGACATGCCGTAAAATTCAACCAACCAAACTTCAGTAAATAAATCTTTTTACAGCTTTTGGTTGTCTCTCTCTTTTGGCATTCCTGTCTTTAATTTCTCCATTTCTTGCCTTGTTTCTTTATCTTCTGAACTCTCTCTCTCTCTCTCTCTCTCTCTCAATATATATATATATATATATATATATATATATATATATCTTCTTTCTTTCTTTCTTTCTTTCTTATCTCTCCTGATGTTGTTTTATTCTATTACTCTCTCTCTCTCTCTCTCTCTCTCTCTCTCTCTCTCTCTGCATATATATATATAAATATAAACATTTCTCTCTTTTCTCTCCTATCTCTCCCAATGCTGCTTTATTCTCTCTCTCTCTCTCTCTCTCTCTCTCTCTCTCTCTCTCTCTCTCCTCTCTTTTCTCTGGTGGCAGTTCATTTTGATACAGCTCACCTAGATTTTCTTTTTCTTAAAAAAAAAACAAACTGTTTACTATTGCATGCTTTACACATTTAGACAGAGGAGGAGGAGGAGGAAGATGAGGAGAAGGAGGAGGAGGAAGAAGGAAGAGAGGAGGAGGAAGAGGGGGAGAAGGAGGAGGAGGTATGTACAATGTGGAAATCAATGTGCTTGTTATTAGAAAGCTGATTTAGAAAAAAAAAAAGAGGTTTGATGATTGCTGCATACAAGATTGCGGATATAAGATCAAACCAAGAAATAATATTAAATGGCAGCTTTTACGAGATCTCTTCTGGAATTAAATTCAATCCGTTTGTGGCTGAAGTTGGAAATTTTTAATTTCAGTAATAGTTTGCAAGCCTCTTTTCAAAAATAATAGAAGGAGACATGTCTGCATTTTCACAGATTAATTATACATTAAAAATATTATTGGTGCAGTTAACATGTTTCGGAATATCCTTTGGTCTTCATCAGGTTTATAATCCATAAGTAAAAAAAAAAAAAAAAAAGGAAGAAATTTCTTTTTTTTCATGAAGAAAGAAGTTTCAGTTAATCCATTTTCAAGACTCACTCTGTTTGCAGGCTGACTGTTTCCTGCCTCAGTCGGTAGAGCATCGCAAAAGGTTCCAGGTTCTAATACCGCTCCCAGATTAATTATACTTTTGAAACATTATTGGTGTGGTTAACATGTCTCAGACTATCCTATCTTTAGCCTTCATAGGAAAAAAAAAAAGAAAGAAAAAGAAACTTATTTTTTTTCATGAACAAAGAAGTTTTGGCTAATCTCCAGAAATACCCTGTTTGTGGGCTAACAATATGCTGACTGTATCCCCTCCCCATCAGTAGAACACCCACAAAGGAATCCTACCAAATCAGCGCATGAGTAGCATAGCTTAGGTAGTCTGATCTGTGGGGTAAAGTGGGGAGCTGATGGTAGGTGTGGTGCTCCACCTCAGCAAAAAACAATTTCCCTGGTCTAGTGCAAGTAAAAAGGGGATAGACTCCCTTGCTGTCCAGCTGATACTCTCCACCAACTTTACTTGCTTACTTATCCACCCACCCCCCCCCCCCCCCCCCCCAAAAAAAAGGGAGGAACGTGGGGATGACACTAAACTGCATTGAGTGGTGAGACTCTAGTTCTGAAGATCTGGGGAGTGTAAAGTACTTCTTCATTGCGATGACTCTGGTGTCCATTCTGACAGGGAGTGGTAGTATATGTTAGGGTCCCATCTATGGGTCAAATAGATCTGTTTAAAAAGTATTCAATAACAGTGTATACTTTGCATATTGCAATTAGATCCAAGAGAGTAACAGCCCTGTCACTGGGGCTTTAGAATACACCGACTGCACCTCTGCAGAGGAGTAAGACCCCTCAATTAGGCCAACTTTTGACAATAGATGGTGACTTATGATGCTTAAGGATGGAACCCTGGTAGCTGAGCAGTCCATGACATGCAACACTCCACTTTGGCCCTTATTTAGACTAGATTGGCAGTTGGAGCCCCCCTCTGATCAGTTAGCTGGTTATGCCAAGCCCTAGTGCCTATATGATTGTCCCAAGCCCTAGTACCTATATGATTGTCCCAACCCTATTGCCCTTATGGCAAACCCCAACCTTTTTTATCATTTATGTGCTAGAAGGCGTTGGTTGAGGGTCTTAGTGTCCTGGGTATTGATGTTAAACACTATCTGCTGGTGAAGTTCCAATTCTGGAGCTCTGGGGAATGTGTTGTACCCTTTCATCACCATTACTCCCAGGTTCACTCTGACCCGGAGTGGTAGTACCTGTTAGGGTTTCATCTAGGGGTTAAATAGAAGAAATTAATTTAGAAAAAAATGTATTTAAAAAAATTGAGTCTAAAAAAAATTGAGTACCCATCAAGAATGAATAAAACAAAATGTCTTTGGGATAAAATAGCCCGATAGTGGTTGACATGCCGTAAAATCCAACCAACCAACCAACCAACCAGCATCAAAATCTTTAGAGTGATTATAACAAGTTTGCAAACAACTGCTTCATAGCAATGCATCCAACTGATAATACTTAGAAAGAATTAGTTTTAAAATGTTAAATCCTGTTTGTGTCTGCATTCTTAATTGAATACAATTTCATTGTTTTCTTGCTTTATGAATAAATAATAAATTTGTTCTTCAAGCAAACAAACTGTAAAGCCATGATTATCATTCATTATCTCACAGGCTGTTGATAATGAATTTCCAATTAACTGAATACTCCACTAGGCTTAGTTTATATATATATATATATATATATATTGGGGAGAATATGTGCTTAATTGAAGTCGTACCTAATTTTGGAAGTTAATTAATTAATAATTAATTAATTAGGTGGGCATACCTATTCAAATGTAAGGCTAAACAAATCAAGAAAAATCAATCTCTGTTTGTGTATTTACTTCTCATATATATATATATATATATATATATATATATATATACAAGGTGTGTCAAAAAAGTATTGAGGTTTTTTGTACTTTTTGACACCCCTTATATTCTGAAAAAAAAATAACGTTCCATTAATTAATTTTTTTTTCAGAATACAAGGTGTGTCAAAAAAGTACCAAGTTTAAAGCTGTATTTACCGAGACAGAAATGAAGAATGAATGGAACATTTTTTTTTTCAGAATACAAGGTATGTACAAAAAACTTTTTTGACACACCTTATATATATATATATATATATATATGGGAGAATCATACTTTATTAAAAATGAACACTGACTGACCCCCCGCCAAAAAATGAAAACACCATTTCCACACATACTAAGCCCTCCCAACTTTCTTCTCATTCTCCTAGACTACCCACCAATAACCACTCCCCTTTTCTCTCCCTCCCCCACCATTTACCTTTTCACTATAAAAACAGAATGTACAAGCACTTAATCAATAAACTTCTGGGGAAGTCTCAACCAATAATGAGATGAAATATCAATTGAACATAGTTGTTTGTGTTGTAATATCCACATTTTCCTCTACTCTCAACCACATTTTGTCAGATTTATTCAATCTTTCACTCCTCATTTATATATATATATATATATATATATATATATATATATATACTACAAAAAACATGACCAGTTGGTCACCTATTGAGCTCTGGCTAGATAATTGTGATCAGGAAGAAGGTTAGTTTGCAAAACGAACTAAATTTAAAAAAAAAAATACAACCATAGAATTTTAAAAAAACATTAAAATCATTTTGCTAAAATTTGTAATTGAGTCAAAAACTGACCCGTTTATATATAAGCCAGCCATTAGTTCATGTACCACTCACACTCTCCAATCTCTTTCTTTACACTCACAGAATAAACTAACATATATAGGGAGTAGTTTGTCAAGATATATATAGAGAAGGGGAAAGTGACAGGCAGAATGTGAGTAAGAGTTTTTGACCTAATTGCAAATTACAACTAATTAGAACCAAATAAAATGGAATTTTTTTCAAACATAACTTAACCCCAAAAACTAAGGAATATTTTAGGATGTATTTTATGTCATTAAACTAAATAGGAAAAAAAGTGTGTAGCAAACAATCATTGATTTACTCAGCTTTAGTATAATAACAGATAAATATATTATATATTAAATTTTTACTTGAAGGCACTTACAATGCATGTATCACATAAAATTCGATACTTTTTCTTATAGAATATAAACTTGACAAGTGTAATCCTGGCAAAGGATCGCTCGGTGTGTAGAATATCGTACAGACTGTTTTGACCTGAGGTCCCGGTTTCGATTTCTGTCGGAGGGAAGTCGTTAGTATATATCGCTGATGAAACTTAATAAAGTCGAAACAGTCTGTACGATATTCTACACACCGAGCGATCCTTTGCCGGGATTACACTTGTCAAGTTCATTTTCTATAAGAAAAAGTATCGAATTTTATGCGATACATGCATTGTAAGTGCCTTCAAGTAAAAATTTAATATATACTTTATTCAACAATGCTTCTAAAATAAACAAACATCCAAAAATCTTAGATAAATATATATTTTTATTATTAGGGGACAAAAGTAGTGCTTGTATTTCAAAGAAATAAACCCTCTTTATCTGTCATATACGTTTACTATCTTCTCTTTTTTTCATAAGAAACTAAATGTCAGCTTGTATTCCATGGTGCTTATCAATTGATCAAAAAATACATACTCTACATTTCCCCACCTACAAGTATGAGACACCCGGTGAGAATCAAAATCCTTACAGTGGTAACAGCTAGCTTTCTAACCACTGTTTGTTCCATGCTGAGTAACTTACTACCTTACTGTTTGTACTTAGAATTAGTTTAAAAATGTGACTGCCAGTCAGTGTGCTTTTTTTACACTCTTTCACTGCAACCTGTTTGTATTTCTTGAGGTATCACATTTTCAGGGTAAACTATGATATCGTAAGAAAGTCAATATGCAGCTTTAGTCCCTCTGTTTGTGGCTGACATATTTATTTGCTTTCTTATTGGTGTCAGCGGTGGTTGTGTGAGCCCTGGGTAAACAGCATAATTTCTTATGCTGATTTGGACAAGTATATTTAAAAGATTGGTGTAACGATTTTCCTAGTCTCCCGCCCCACCACCACCAATCACCTTCTCTCTCTCTCTCTCTCTCTCTCTCTCTCTCTCTCTCACCCATATGGCCCTTTATTGTGGCAAGATAGGCTTAGTAAATATCAAATATAAAGTCTCTACTTTCTATTTTTAAACAATATGGAGGAAGCTCATGAGAGGAAGTTTGCCAAAATGCCAGGAACTGGTGGAACAGGCTTACCATGAGCCGACTATTGAAGTGGGATGTCAGGGGTTTGTAGGGTGCTCTCTCTCTCGGCAGGGTCTTGTCTAGATTTGGTATTAGGGGAGCTGCAAAGAGCGGGTGCCATTGTTGAAGCCAAAAAAAAAAACTCCACCAGGTGGCTTTGGATAAAGAGAATTAGCTTTGTGGAATGTTGTTACTTAGATAAAAGTTGAATAATCCTGGGCTGAGTCACCTGGGTAAGGGGTCGAATGTTGAAAGACTCAAAACCCCTGATGACCTCTGGGTCATCACTGATATTGCATCCAGAATGCCTGAGAGATGTGTTTTAATATACAACCGAAACCAAGTACATGAAATACAGGGTGTCCATAAAGTCTCTGTGGGGTAATGCTAAAGATATTGTATATCGAACAAAGATGTGGGACTGAAACCAAATACATGAAATGCAATCGTGAATGCAATTGATATTGAATGATGATTAGCAGGCTGCTCTTCAAGCCCAGTTTTTGAATGCTGATTTTCTAGACGGGCAGGCACTCACCACATGAATGGTTGATTGGTGAGTTGGTTTATGTCATATCAACCCTTGTTGAGTTATTCAATAGTGAAGTTAAACTTTTTTTAAGAGATTATAAGGTTTCAAGTTATTAATGATTTGAATCATTTCTAAACAATTATAGCTCTAAGTAACAATTATTAATACTAATAATTTACCTAACACCTATATAATTGCCCCAACCCTATTGCCCTTATGGCAACCCTTAACCCTTTTTATCATATGGGTGCTAGAAGGTGGTGGCTGAGGTCTTCATGTCCTGGTTATGATGTTAAATTCTATCTGATGGTGAGGTTCCAGTTCTGGAGGTCTAGGGAATGTGGAGCACCCCTTCATCACCATTTCTCCCTGGTACACTCTGACCTGGAGTGGTAGTACATGTTAGGGTCCAATCTATGGGTTAAATAGAAAAACATGAGTTTTGAAAATAATTGATAATCCATTAAGAATGAATTTTATTTCAAAATTTTGTTGGCATTAAATGACCCCTGAGGTTGGTATGCCGTAAAACAAACCAAACCAAACCAAACCAACTGATAATTTATAAACAATTATATGGTTTCAAGTAACTATTCCTACTTAATAATAATCCTTTGTTTGCACACAATTATATGGTTTCAAGTATAACCCTCTCCCTCTAAATGTAGATCCACCATAATCTGCTCACCTATCTCACTAACCATTACAATTAGTTGGTCATGTCAAGCCCCAGCACCTATATGATTGTCCCAATCCTATTGCCTTTGTAGCAATGCCCAAAATTTTTATCATATATGTGCTAGAAGGTGGTGACTGAAGGTCTTAGTGTCCTGGGTATGACGTTAAATTCTCTCTGATGGTGAACTTTCAATTCTGGAACTCTGGGGAATGTGGAGTACCCCTTCATCACCATTACTCCCAGGTCGACTCTGGCCCGGAGTGATAGTACCTGTTAGGGTTCCATTTATGGGTTGAATAGATGAAAAAATGAGTTTTAAAAAATGTGTTTAAAAAAAATTGAGTTAAAAAAAAATTGGGTGCTCATGAAGAATGAATAAAACAAAATGTCTTTGGCATGAAATAACCCAACAAGGGATGACATGCCATACAATCCAACCGACTAAATAATCTACTATATGAGAAAGGTTGTTTCAACAGGAATATTGATATAATTCAATATAAGATAATAGTTAAAATAAAAATAAAAATATACTAATACATAATTGAAGATAATCTTTTATTTACTTATTTACTATAAAAAAATAATTTAAATTAGAGAACAAAGGGGATAAAAAAGAAAAAAAAAAGAAAAAGAAGAGAAATAACACAAAAAAAAAAAGAAAGAGAGGGAGAAAGAATAAGAAATGAAAGGTGAAAGCGAAACAAAAGCTAAGTATGTAAAAAAAATTTTTTCTATTAACGGTTTTTATTTATTTGTTCATTTTTGTTTTTGAAATTATGACATGCCCACACGGTCGCAACACATTGCAACATCTTACCGGATGTCAGCCTTGTTCTCAACAAACTTTTAAGAAAGAAAAAAAGAAAGAGAGAAATAAGAAATTACAGTTATTTGCCCATTCATAAAGGAGGAGAAGAAGAAAGAGAGGAAAAAAAGGAGAGGAAAAGGAAATAAGAAGAGAAATTATAACCACACAAATAAAAAAAACATAAGCACGTCATTTCTGAAATTAAACTCTGATGATAAAGCTTTGCTTTGAAATCGATTAGACATATAAAACATCTTTTTGTCTTTATTTTTTATGCATTGTATTGCCTTCGAATTTTATTATTTTATAACATACTTAACAATGCTTCAAGCAAATTACCAATTACTAAAAATAAAAAGGTTATGAAAAATGAAAACCTTCCCATAACAGTTCAAACTTCATACCCCACCCCCTGTAGATCCACCATTGTCTGTTTACCTATCACAATAACCATTACACCTCAAGAGGTGCCTTCACTTGATTATAGTTGAATATGGCAGTCAGCTGGTAATTTGACTAAAGTTGAAAATGCTAAGTCAGTGAAAAAAAAAAAAAAAAAAAAAACTATAAAATTTTTTTATATAGTTGTGAAGATTTTGAAAAATTTATCTTATCAACAGAAAGAATTTTTATCAGAACAAAGATGGGTTAAGTTCTGCAAAAATAAATTTGTTTTTATATAATCAAATTTTGGGGAATTTTCTTTTTCTTTCTCTTTTCATGTGTGTTATCTGGTAGTGAAAATTGTACTTGTATATATGTGAGGTAGAGTGCACACCTGTCTGTTACCTATTTACCTGTATTGTTACCTGTTTAAGAATAAATTGTTCATCCTTAGAAAGTACCAAGGTGTCTAGGAGATAACACAAAACTAAAAAGCAAACAAAAAAAGTTTTTAGTAGAGGTAATAGTTAATTGATAATTGTAATGGTTTATTAATAAATTTAATGGTTTACTGATAATTTTGATGGTTAATTGATAATTGTAATGGTTAATCTATATATTAATACTCGTGTTCCTTAAAAGTATGACCGTTAATCGTCTTGCAATATCCTCTGCTAAAAAATGAGACCATCCAAATTGTCCAAGACTGAATGCAAAAATGAAAATCCTGATTATCTGGTGTTGATTATCCGCTGAATTCTTACTTCTTATGAGTGTTGTCATAATCACAGCTAAATGATGGACCATTCTGATTTTATTATAAAGAAAGGTACGAAAAAGGACATGCTACACAGAAAAAATAATAAGAAAGAAAGAAAGAAAGAAAGAGAGTCAGAGAAAGATATAGAGAGGGGGTGAGCATAAGGAAATGATAACGCTACCGGGTTAGCTCAGTCAGTAGAGCGTTCGGCGAGAAACCACAAGGTTCCTAGTTCGATACCGGTCCTCGCCAACTCAGTGTATGAGTAGCACAGGGATCTGATGGTAGGTATGGCCTTCACCTCAGATGCTAAAACAATCTCTTGGTCTAGCGCTATTGAAAAGGGGATAGACTCCCTCGCTAACTGGCTGATACCGACTTTAGGCCGCCCCGTCGACTTTACTTTTACTACTTACATATTGAACTATTTAGCAATAGCTCTTAAGTTGTTTTGATTTTATGGCCATCCTTTAGGCTTCAAGCAAAGTGCTTGTTCATCGGAAATCCTTGGTAAAGAATCCTTTGGTTGTTCCTCAGTGTTACAAGTTCCTCATCAATGATTGCAAATGGACGGCTCTCAGTACCAGTGCTTAAGTAGTCAATCAGTCATGCATTATGGCAATTGACTGAGTGGCGAGACCTCAACTCTATGATGCTTACTTGTTGGGTCCGAAAACCAGTTCTTACAACCTTACAAGGGACATTACTCTCCCTACTTCCTGTCCCCTGGACACAGGAGAGTTCTAGCCCCTACAACAACTATTAGCTATTGAAGCCATAACTTCATCTCTCATATGGTGAGATTACAACCCCATGATCCCCAAAGAGTCTACACATTGCAGTGGTAATTCTGTACATACTTTATACTAAAACTGATATGATATTTGTAAACTGACCCCATAATTATTTTCATAACTTAAGAAAACCAACAATAATGAGATATTCGTAAACTAATCTCATAATCACTTTTGTAACAATAACACAGCAGTCTCCAATGTAAACTCAATATCACACATCAAATCATTTCACCTCTTTCCCTGTCGACTGCTTTTTTATGCACAGCTTGATCTTGAAAAAAATTTGCATATGCACAAATACATTCTCACTAATTCTCTTAGTTCCAAGATCACGTTTCCTCGAATTATGGTGATAAGCAGCCATACTTTCTTTTCTTTGAAACCCTTCACTCAACCTTGCACACAAGACATGTTTGCACCCACTTTGAGCCTCTGATGTACATCATTTATTTCTCTACACTATATTTAAATTAAACAAAAATGGTTTCATTTTTAGTGTTGTTTTTCCTTTTGAACTGTTTAGTTGTGGGTTGGGTGTGTCAAAAATTATTTTATTGGAACTTAACACGAATAAAATGTGTTGATGCTAGAAAATTAGAGTTTTCATCTTTGATTCAAATATTTAAAATTTCAAAACAAAAAACAAAAACAAAAACAAAAGGAGCTAATATTTCATTACTTGTCTTATTTTATGATGTGTAAAAACACACAGTTTGCAACTTTCTTCTTTAATATTCAAAATATACCAGTAAACTTGTTTATCAAAAATTTCATGCAAACCTTTTGCCAATACAGGGTGTGATGAGTAAATTGTTGCTATTTTAAATTGTTAATTTCATGCATGTGCTTTGTTTGTTTTAGGTTTTGTCTACTGTGCAGTAAACTAGTGTTAGTTGGGCACTGTTGGTGAGGAAAGCAGTACCATGATACTATTCACTTCACCAGAAATTTGGAAATGGCATGCTGTACTGATTGGTATTTATGCTGGAATCTCCAATACCAAGATTTCAGAGTGATTTGAGTGACAGGATTCAAAAAGAGTTGGATTTGTCCAATGGTGATTATGAAGGTACAACAGCTCAGAAGCCCATCTCTAATTATTCTGATAAGAAAAGGACTCCTAAATTTGGTGGTGAGATCCAGCAAGTCAATCAGTGTTGTATACTCTTTTCATTACTTTCTTCTATTCTTCTTCTGGCGTCTTTGATATCTTAAGTTCTTCTAGCATCTCTTCTAGGGACTTCGTCTTGGTGGTCAGTCGCACTTAAATCATTTCTTCTTCTAGATCAGTCTTGTCACCAAGACATTCATTAATCACAAAACCATGTTATTTTTCTTAAACTTTTATTTCCTTAACTAAACATTTCATGTAACTAACATCTGACTAACATAGCGCGCGTATGCAGTGAGTTTCAGTTAAGGCAGGACATCTTCACTGCCTGACGTCCAACTGAAAACTGAGGACCCAACCAGGTCCCACGTGACTTCACGTATTTCGCGGGCTTTCTGTACTATTCCGTGGAAAGTCCCGCCCGTGATATGAAAAGGGCCATCCCTCTAGAAATACAGGGGATTGACAATAATCTTATGCAACCGCATAGATTATGTAACATCAGCCAGAGACATGGGAGTTTCTTATCAGGCATTTAGTGCATGAAGACATTCACCATTTCTCATACAAGATGAGAAAGGGAAAATTTTAATCATGGACTATGAAGGACAAGAGAAAGACTGTAAGACATGTTGGATGCAATTGCTAATGCGATACTTATAAACGATGATATAAACTCATGACTTCAGTACCAAGTCAGATATCAGAGTGAAAGGTTGTATTCCACTTTGCAGATGTAAGTGCCAAAAGATTTACCTCTGAAAAGCTGCAAAAATACTTTGATGATTTTTGTAAATAATTTGAAGGCATCTAACTATGATTCATTAAAATGCAAGGATGTAAATTTAAAAAAAAAATTATTTTGTCATTTGTAGTTACAAATAAAGATCTTCTCTTATATCGTTGTTTACTTTGAACACTCCTTAACGGTGTTAATGTTTTGTATTTTGAAATTTGATAATTAAAACTGATTTATGACCTTTTAAGAATATATATGCTTTTATAGGTGTGTACCATATATGGCACACATTGTGGTTTTGGACAATTCCTCATGTACCCTACATGGCGCACATCACAGTTTAATGTATTAAGCAAACTCCAGCATCTCTTGCAATTGATCATGCTTTTCTTTTTCTTAGATGAGAAAAATGTTTACCAGGATCAGATGGTGAACTTACAGAATAACCATTGGTTTGCTCTGTTCCCACAAGATGTACTGATAATAGTGAAAAGCAAGCACCCAGTCCACATCATGCTGTTTGGAGTGGTCACTAGTGATGGTGATGTTATTTCACCATTGATCTTCCCACATGGCCTCCGACTCAACATGGAGGCCTACATCAAGTTCCTGGAGGGGTAGTGCTGCTCTGGATCAAAAGGGTAGCTGCTGGAAGATCCTGACAATAGGACTTATGTACCATGCCACAAGAACATGAGAATCCAGATTTGGCTGTGAAAAATTTCTTCAACTACATCACCTCTAACATCTGGCTATGTAACTTCCTAAATCCCCTTGATTATTATGTGTGAGATATGGTTTAGTAAGAGGCCAACAAAACTCCATGCAACACCAAAGATGAACTGATAGGATAATGGTAACATTTACTAATTTAAACAATGAGACTGTTCAAAAGTCTTACAGAAGATTGTGAAGTTGTCTACAGGTCGTCGTTGAAGCTAATGGTAATTTCTTTGATTTAATTTAATCTAAAGTATTTAAAAATATTTTCATATAATTTGGGGAAATGAATCTGATAAAGTGAAATGTCAGCATTTTTTTTATCCATAATTTAGACAATTCACCCATCGCATCCTGTACACACACAAACACACACACACACACACACACACACACACACACAGCACCCACAAAAAAGCTGTACAGTCACTTACCATCCAATCAACCCAAGTAAGATGAATAAGACATGCTGGACATATATATTGTTTTTTCTCTGATGAGAAAAATGTCTGCCAGGATCAGATGGTGAACTTGGAGAACAACCATTGGCTTGCTGTCCCCATGAGATGTACAGATAGTAATGAAAAGTAAACACCCAGTCCACATCATGCTGTTTGTAGTGGTCACTAGTGATGGTAATGTTATGCTACCATTGATCTTCCCATGGAGGCCTACATGAAGTGCCTGGAGGAGTTATTGCTGCCCTGGATTGAGAGAGTGGCTACTGGATGACCCTACGTCTGACAACAGGACTCTGCACCATGCCATACAAGAAGGAGAACTCAGTCTTAGTTGTGAGAAAAATTCTGTGATCCTATCACCCCTAACATCTGACAACCTAACTCTACAGATTGCAATCCCCTTGATTATTTTTTTTCATACAAAGGCAAAGATAATGGCCGTGTAGTATTCTATATTACTCCCTGCCCTGTGAACTCTGAACTCATCTCCCTTTGACCCTTCGGAGTTAACCCCCCTTACTACCATTCTCCTTTGTAGAGTTATGTAGTCATTTATTCGCCATTAAAGCCTTATTAACAGGTCTTCTGAGTTTATTCAATACTTCAGGCAGCATTTACCAATTTAAACAAGGAGATCATCAAAAAGGTCTTGTAGGAGATTCTGAAGTTGTCTAGAAGCAGTGGTTGAAGCCAATGGCAATTTCTTTGGTGGATATATCTGATAAAGTGAGATGCCTGTGTTATTTTCACTTTTGTATAAAAGGACAATTTAACCCATTGCATCCTGAATAGTAAGATTCTGGTTATTTTGATCACTCATTAAATCAAGGCCACAATTTGATAAACAAATCAAAGTGATTTGTATTATTTGAATTTTTTGGACTATTGTCCTCATTTTTATTGTTATAAACAAATACGTTTTGGCCCTCTGTCCCTCTTCAGGTGTTTCTTGTCCAACTCGGAAATCTCCTTAAAAATTGATCTTGAGAAACATCCCGGGTAAATAGTAGAGCAGACTGGGTTCTTTAGTCTTGGTAAGGCAACCAGTCTAATTTTGTTCTTGTTTTACGGCATATCAACCTCAATGGGTCATTTAATGCCGACTACGTTTTTGAAATGAATTGGTGATAATGTTTAATTTTCTAAAGATCTTTTGTTTTTGACATATTTTTTGTGAATGGAACTTTTAGATGATTTTTTTTAACATATATTTTTGTGTTTTCATTTTTTGGGGAAGATTTTTAGATTTTGTTGTAGATGTGTGCCTCTTTTATGTATCCGAGTAGTTTTTCTGGGTTTATTTGATAGAATATCTGTTTTAGATTTGTTGTTTGGTAGTATTTTTTTCGTATTTGTTTTAGGTTGCTACATTCTGTTAAAATGTGTTTGATTGTGTAGGGTTTTTGGCATGGTATGCAATATGGCGCTGCTTCTTTTTTGAGGAAGTATGAATGGGTAATGTATGAGTGTCCTATTCTTAGTCTGGATAATATTACTTCAACCAGTCTAGGAGAAGAAAAACTGTGCTCTGCTCAAAAATTGACCTTGAACCACACTCTGCTTGTGGCGGAGGGGTTGGGTAAATACATACATTTACTAAGGCACAGATATGGCCGATTATGGCCTAATGGGCATGTGCTGTGTAATTGTATTCACTTTTGTGACTCGAAAGGCATTTTTCCCCTCGAGTGCACTCACTGACCTTCTAGAATTGACTTTCTTGTCTGTCATCCATGGTTTTCCATTTGAATGTCTGTTTAATAATATGATTAAACTCATCATGATCACTGGCAGGATTGCTACACAATCATCTTAGTCTTCCATGATTATTGTTTGATGCTATCAGGTGACGAGACATATCGTGCAATGTCACCTTCAAACGGACATTTAAACAAAGTGACAGTTCTGTGGTTTTTACCTTACAGCTTGGTTAGTGACACCCGCTGCATGTGTCATGAAGAACATTGTATTACAAGATTTCATTATCAGTCTAAACTTATGAATGAAGATATTTGGTTATTTCCTATAAGTCTAACATAAACAAACGGGAACCACTCTTGACTGATAAATTATTTATTTATCTATTGATCTACTAGGAAAAAAGAAGATGGGGTTGGGGCTTAGGGTTAGGCTTTAGGGTTAGTTTAATGGGAAAATAAATAAATAGTTTATCAGCGGTTCCCCTTTGTTTATGTTAGACTTATAGGAAATAACCAGATATTTTTTCAAATAAAAAGAAGAATTGAAAAAATCAATAAGATAAAAAAAAAAAAATAAGAATAAAAATCTAAAAAAAAAAACATTGGTTAGTGACACCAACTGTATATGTATATATTACCAACCCCTCCGCACGAGCAGGATGTGACACAAGGTCAATTTCTTAAGCGGAGTTTAACAAGTTTGAATTCAGAGTTTTCCTTCTCCTAGGCCGGTTGCCTAACCACAGTTAAAGAGTCCAGTCTGCCCTACTATTTACCCATACCCATACCAATTGTATATGTGTTTGTTTATTTCTAGTAAATATTGTATCTAGACCCCAGAGTTCCAGAACTGGATTCTCACAACTGGATGTAGTTTAATGTCATACCAAGTACATCTATTAATAATAGAGATTCGGTCTCTATTTGTCTATAACCGAAACTATGTCACTGCTTACATCACAGTTATTTCAGGAATTAAGTAAGTTTATCAATGAGTATTTAATTTATAGTCAGTATCATTACTACATAAAAATATTAAAATTCTATGAAAAATCAATTAATTGTTCTAATATAATTCAATTCTATGATGCCTAAAAGAAAACATTTACTTATCAGCATCTTCAGGTTGAGCTGGTAGCATAGATATCCATGACTCTCTCTTGACAACCATCCCTATCAGTCATCGCCCCTGGGAGGTCTTTTGCACAGCATCCAGAATCCATGCAGAGCTGATTGATGTAGGTTTTTACTGGTCAGCCTACACTGGAGTGTTCATGTTTAGGTATCCTCAGGAGAACCTCATATGAATTTGCCATTGCTTCTCTAGCAGTGTCTAGCATATCTTATTCATCTTCATATGTTGTCTAGCAGTGTCTAGCATGTCTTGTTCAACCTCATATGAATTTGCCATTGCTTCTCTAGCAGTGTCTAGCATATTCACTTACTCGGATGTTGAAAAAATTGTGAAATGGACTCGTCAATATGTGAGGGTTCATCCAATGAACTAGTGTTTGTTGTGGTGAACCACCCCACAGATAGGAAGAAATTGGTGCACAAGCGCAAACCCGATCAACAACTGACCTCAGGATTTTCAAATTCAAACGTTTCCTTCTCCTAGACTGGTTACCTATCCAAGGGCAGAGTCCAGTCTGCCATACTATTTTACCCATAGCTGGAGGGAGAATATATTCATACCTTTCCCAAGGATATTAGTGCTATGTGAAATGCAAACAGCCTTGTCTTGGATTTGAACTCTGGTCGATGAGTCCATTTCCTATGACTCCAACCATTATTGCCAAATGCCTCCAGCTTATGTGATAGGAGGCAAGTGGCTATACAACTGCTTTCTTGTGGGGTGCTGTTCCCAAGATTTCTTCAAGACAACATGCAGCATCATTGTGTAACTCCTATCTAGCTTTTTATAAATTCATAAAAGAATAAAAATACTTTTGATGTAAAAATTTAAAAAAATAACATATAAAATTATTGGAAATACTAGCAAGACCAGTGAATATAACACAGTAGGATAATTTGATTATTACAACGTTTGATATGTTTACTTAAGAGCTATTGCTAAATAGTTCAATATGTAAAAAGTATAATAATCTTGATTTAATTCTCTCACTCTTTTTTTTTTCCTTTTTCATTGAAACAGAATAGTGTTATCACTTCTGTGCTCACCTCTCCATCCATCATTTTCATTCTTTCATTCTTTCTTTCTTTCTTTCTTATTATATTTTTTCTTTCCCCATTTCTTCTCTTTCTTTCTTTATAATAAAAACGGAATGGTCCATTATTTAGCTGAGATGATGAGATTCGTAAGAAATAAGAATTCATTGAATAAGCAACACCAGATAATCAGGATCTACATTTTTGCATTTCATCTTGGATAATTTGGACAGTCTCATTTTTAACCAAAGGGTGTTGCAAGATCATAACGGTTGCACTTTTAAGGAACACTAGTGTTAATATATAGATAGTTGTGAGCCAAATCATGGTAATTTTGTCTTGGATTGGGAGTGCTAAAAATATTATACTGAACCAGAAAATGGAAATCCTTTCATGCCGACAGAACACACCCATGACTTTTTCTATAACAATTTTATGGATGACCAATTCAAAAATTGTAAAAGTTTCTCAATTTTTTTTTTTTCAAAATGAAATTGAAAAAAAAAATCAATATTTTGTTGCTATAAATATTCCAAATAGAAATCTAACAAGTGCACAAAACTGGAAAGTTGATTGGTTGGATTTTACGGCATGACAACCCTTGTTGGGTTATTTTATGCCAAAGACATTTTGTTTTATTTATTCTTAATGGGTACTCAATTTTTGATTTTTAAACTTTTTTAAGCATATTTTTAAAAACTCATTTTGTTCCATTTAACCCAGAGATAGGACCCTAACAGGTACTACCAGTCCGAGTCAGTGAACCTGGGAGTAATAGTAATGAAGGGGTACTCCACATTTCCCTGAGCTCCAGAATTGGAATTTCAATACCAGATAAATTTTAACATCATACCTAGGACACTAAGACCCTCAGCCACCACCTTCTTGCACATATATGATAAAAAGGGTCGGGGCTTGCCATACAGGTGCTAGGGCTTGAGATAACCAGCTGATTGATTGGAGGGTGCCTCTCTAAATGCCTGTCTAGCCAAAGTGGAGTGTTGCATATCATGGACTGCTCAGCTACCAGGATTCAGTCCAGAAGCAGCACGGGTTGCCAACCATGGGCAACTGGTTGCCCCATTGGAGGTGTCTTACCTCTCTGCAGAGGTGTGGTCGGTGTATTCTAAAGCCCCAGGCAACAGAGCTGAATAGACAATGAAGTAAATGTTTCTAGATGAATCATAAAATCCAAGAGAGCTAAATGCAGAATAAGTTATGGTAGTAATAGGAATTGAGGACAAAGCTAAATTTCTGAGGATAAAAAAAAAATGTTTCAAACGAATTCTTGGTACATGGCATAAAAATGTACCAGAAAATTATCTAAGACCAAATTATGTTTTAATCAGCCTTAATTTTTTTAGGATGTCATTAAGGATATCCATAGTTGTAATGCATTGAACGTGTGGAAGGCAAAATGTCGAATAATTACAGAAAATACATCAAGTTGAGTCCTGTTTTCTGAGTCCAACAGGATGGAGCTTTGAGAGTTGAACTCTGACAAAGCTCTGGGACACAATTATTTAGAGGAAGACTCGTTTTTTTCTTTTTTTTTTTTAAATAGTTCACTTGTGGATGTAGATCAATTGTAAAGTAAGGGGCTAAAAGCTGAGAGGTTTAAAACTGAATTCCAGGTGTTGGGTTGGTGAGGTTTGTTACCATATATTCACCAAGCAGAATAAGAAGATTTATTTATATAATTCATTAAATTGGATAGCTGTGAATTTGCCATTTACTTACTCAGTTGAATTAGTCCCATGAAGTTACAAGGGGTGATGAGAGTGTGATGCTATAAAAGACTTACTTAATAAGAAGCAGGAGGAATTAATTCAGCAAAGTGAAACGTGAAGTGTATATGCAAAATCTATTGATAATGAACTTGTTATAAGGGTAGTTGGTTGGATGGTTGGTAGGTTGGATTTTACAGCTTGTCAACCCCTTTGGGTTATTTTATGCCAAAGACGTTTTGTCTTACTCATTCTTGATGGGTACTCAATTTTTAAAACATTTTTTTTTAAACTCATTTTTTTCTTCTATTTAACCCATAGAAACAGGGTGAGAGTGGACCTGGGAATAATGGTGATGAAGGGGTACTCCATATTTCCCAAGCTCCAGAATTGGAACTTCACCATCAGATAATATTTAGCATCATACCCAGGACATTGTCCCTCGGCCACTGTGTTCTAACACATATATGATAAAAAGTATTGGGGCTAGCCCATGAGGACAATAGGGTTGGGACAATCATATAGGTGCTAGGACTTGATATGACCAGGTGATTGATCTGAGGGGGCCTCTCCAACAGCCCATCTAGCCTAAGTAAAGGACCAAAGTGTTGCATGTCATGGACTGCTCAGCCACTAGGGTTCCATCATGGGTTGCCACTCATGGTCAACAGGTGGCCCCGTTGGGGGTGGTGGTCTTATTCCTCTGCAGAGGTGCAGTCGGTGTATTCTAAAGCCCCAGTTGATAGGACTGAAGAAGGAGTGATGAGAGTGTAATGCTTCATAAGAAGCAGGGATAATTCATTCAGCAAAGTGAACCATGAAGCGTACATGCAAACTTTATTGATAATGAACTTGTTATGAGGGTAGTGTGAATTTAGATAATTAGTCTAATGAGTTTGTAACAAAATGTAGCTTATTATTGTAATAGAGTAGTATTCCAGATAACTGTGATAAAAGGTTAATGCTTAAATTAATTATAAATAAAACAAGCAAACAGAAAAACCAATAACAGGAGATTAAATTGAAACAGACGTCTTTTTATGTATTATTTTTGGCAATAAGCAATAATTCATAAAATATGTTTATATGTGAGTATTGAGTATTGAGATTTTCTATGTGTACAGTGAAATGTGTATGTTTTTATTATTATTATTATTATTATTATTTTTTTTTTTTTTTTGCTTGTGTGTCAGTCCTTTGAGGATTAAACTTTATCGTTTCTGAAATTCAGAATAATTATTTTGGTTCAGCAGTTGGAGCATCTAAGGTCTGTTCTCTTTGACTGCTGGACTACAACTGGCTAGCAGAGGGATAGCTGGTATTCAGACCCACTAGATTTGGGCAGCAAAATAGGGAAATATTATTTTTGGAAATGATGACATGCTTGTTTTTTTTCCTTGGATAGGGTAATTCTATTTTTTAGATGAGATTTTTAGTAATAATCAATAATTTACAAATGTTTTCGTGTGAGTATTAATTGTTGTGCGTGTACGTAAATGTTTTTAGTGTTACTCTTTTTTTAAAATTATCTACTTGCGTGTCAGTCCTTAATTCCTAAATTAGATTAAGCATGAAAATATATTAGGTCTGTTCTCTGTAACTACTGGACTTCTACTGGCTAGCAGAGGGATAGCTGGTATTCAGACCCACTAGATTTGGGCGGCAAAATAGGGAAATGTTATTTTTTGAAATGACAACATGTTAGTATTTTTCTTGGTGATGAACTTGTGACAAGGGTAGTGTAAATTTAGATAAATACCATAAGTAAGTAAAGTTGTCGTTGTGGCTTAAAGTTGGTATCAGGAAGACAGCAAGGGAGTCTATCCCCTTTTCAATATTCCTAAACCAAGGAGATAATTTTAGCATCTGAGGTGGAGCGCCACACCTACCATCAGCTCCTCACTTTACTGCACAGATCCCTGTGCTACTCTTACACTGAGTTGGTGAGGGCTGGTATCAAACCAGGAACCTTGAGGTTTCGAGTGGAACACTCTACCAACTGAGCTAAACTGGCCCTCTTAAAATTTACTGCCTCAGTGAGGATCGAACTCACGACCTTCAGATTACTCAGCGTTAATAGTACTGCATAATGAGCTTGAAACAAAGTGTAGCTGTAATATTGTAGCAGTTGAGTCTTCTGGGTATTGTGATAAGATGTTGATGCTGAAATGAATTATAAATAAAACAAGTAAACAGAAAAACCAATAACAGGAGATTAAATTGAAACAGACGTCTTTTTATGTATTATTTTTGGCAATAAGCTATAATTTAGAATTCATTTTAATTGCTTACTTGCATGTCAGTCCTGAATTCCTTTGAGGATAAAACTTGGTTATTGTTGTGAAATTTCAGGACTGATGTTTCTTGTTCAATCTTGGAAAGCTATCATCTGTCTTCATTGACTGCTGGACTGCTACTGCCCATCATGGTGGATTCTGGTATTTAGACCCACTAGCTTTTTGGCGGCAACTAAGGAAAGGTATTTTTGGAAATTATGACACATGTGAATCTTTTTCTATTTTTAGATTTGGGGAAACACTTAAAAAGTTTTACAATATAGAAATTATCTACAAGGTTGGTCTCAAAAGTAATGAGATTTATTTTTTATTTTTCAGATTGGCAACCCTGATTGAAAATCAGCTGATCACATGTTAACTTTGAACTTTTGTGAAAACATTCAGTTCATGTTTGCCTCTCAACATTTCACATTCAGTTGAGTAAGTCTGCATTATTCTAAGTATTTTTTATTTTTCAGATTGGCAACCCTGACTGAAAATCAGCTGATCACATGTCAACTTTGAACTTTTGTGAAAACATTCAGTTCATGTTTGCCTCTCAGCATTTCACATTTAGTTGAGTAAATCTGCATTATTCTAAGTATTCTTTTCTTAAATTTAACATCTAAAAATTGTATTTTTCCCATGTGTGAAAATTAATTATTTTTATTTTCCCCATTTTTGGTCTGAGAATTGATGGCTGATTGCAGGTTCATAGGTTGACCAAATCCACTTGAGTTAATTGTGTACAGAACTTTTTGGAATCTTACAGGGGGGTGGGTCATTCCATATCAATTCACCAGGGTATTACACCCACTGACACCGAATTACTTGAAATTTGGCACAAATGTTCCCCTTCATGAGTTAGGAAAGTGTGCCAAATTATTTTGTCTTTAACCTTACTGTTCCGATTTTAGAGGGGAGGATTTAATTTTCCTGTTTTGCCTCAAAATTAAGTCTGTGCGGTGTCACAAAATCTCAGTGTTTTTTTTTTTAATTTAAAAAATTAAAAAAAAAAATTTTGAGGCAAAATAGGAAAATTACCCCCACCCCCTCTAAAATCGGAACGGTAAGGTTAAAGACAAAATAATTTGGCACACTTTCCTAACTCATGAAGGGGAACATTTGTGCCAAATTTCAAGTAATTCGGTGTCGGTGGGTGCAGATTTCAACTTTTTGCTGGTGTTTTGACATGGAATGACCCAGGGGCTGAAAATTATGTTGACTTAAATAACAATTCACTAACAGTATATCAAAGTATGAAATGGTAGATAAAATCTTAACTCATGCTTTGGAATGTGACCAAATGAGGTTTATTTTTCAGTATATTTTCCCTTGCTGACTACACACTTTTTTCATCAGTGTTGCAATACTTGGATCCCATTGGTAAAAAAAAGTCATCAACACCAGATATGAAGTCAGTCTATGAACTATGAATATCCTTGTAGCTTGTTTAATAAGCTCTAATTTGACTTATTTAATGGTTGGTGGGATTTTTATGGCATGTCAACCCTTATTGGTTTATTTTATGCCAAAGACATTTTATTCATTCTTGATGGTATTCAACTTTCTAAACACATTTTTTTAAAACTCATGTTTTTCTATTTAACATAGATGGAACCCTAACAGGTTCTACCACTTCGCATCAGAGTGGAAGTAATAGCAATGAAAAGCTCCAGAATTGAAACTTCACTATTAGATGCAGTTCAACGTCACTAATTTAATGATTTTGTTGTATAGCATATATATACGCTAATAAATATCTGATATATAATAGAGAGAGAAACAGAGATATAGATTAGAGGATGAAATGGTTGATCTTACTTGGTAACTTTGCTTACTGCTAACTGGTTCATTTCTGTTTCGGTCAGCCATGTTACTAGTTGATTTATCTGCTGGTTTCTCTTCTTACTTCTTTGGGCTGGTCATTGTCTTGATAATTCATTAACAAGACTTTGCTTTTCTTGAACAAGTTTTTATTAGCCCATATCTATTGTTTCCATTGCGGGGATTGAGATTGGACCCTGGAGAGAAAACAATCACGTCTTTCAAAGCTAGGTCGCATCTAAACTCTGAACTAACTATATCACGTGTTTGTCATGGTGCGTTTTCAAGGGATCAAAGGGTCATAACCATCCTGGTAATTTTGATAATGTTGGAGTTTTTGGATATATAAGGCTTGTGGTAGATGCCTACTCCTACTTATAGGCTCGCCTATAAGCATGTGACCAGGGAAGGCAACCTCTTATCCAATCACTGGCAGTGCTGCTGCTGCTGTTGTTGTATTTATACTGGCTGATTCTAATCTTAGCTCACTGCTACTTGGATCTTCTTGGACGACGGACCTATAGGATTCAATTACCAAAGGATACTATATAACAGGACTTATTGACTTACCAAAGGATACTATACCACAGGACTTATTGACTTACCAAATAACTCGGGACTTACTTATTTACTTTAAGTTCTTTTACAACTGGCCAAGGATGGCGCCAGATACTTAACACCACTCCCTGATCCCAAAGTTAATGGCCCATAATTTAAATTCTTAGCTACAGGTATGTTCACATTTCATGACCTCTCATGAATTGTAACAATTTGGCTCAAGTTTAAAACCTTTTTTCTAAGTTAACAAAGAAATAGGGAACAAGTTGAAAATTTGTCAAATGTTTTCGTTATCAAGTTTTTATTATTGCTCTGAATTTCAATTCAACAATTTTGTTTCAGAAATCTGGACATCCGATTAAAAGTTGTTTTGTTTTTTTTTTAATATAAAATTGTTGTTCTTTACAATAAAATGTTTGAAATATTTTCCTTGAGTCCAGGTTAAAAGTGCAGTAAAAGGTTACCCAAAGACAAACTTTTTTTACCTTATTTTTTCAATGGGGAATGATAAAAGTTTTGCTAGTAAGTAGTGAAGTCAGCAAATGTGCTAAAAACATTCCCTTTACCAAAACTTTTCTCATTCCCCAATGATACCTGCATCAGAAAAGTAAGGATTAAAAATGTTGAGTCCAGGTTAAAAGTGTGGTAAAACACATTTTTTTTTTAACTTTATTTTTTCAATGTCAGTTTCATTGGGGAATAATAAAAGTTTTAGTTGTAAGTAGTATTTACTGACATCCCACCATGCCAGTCGAATACAAGGATCATTATAGTAGGGAACCACACACAAATCGAAGCTCATGTGTGGTTAGTGTTTAAAAATTGTGTGTATCCCTTCTAACTTTTTTCAAATTAAAATATTGTAATAAACAGGTTTAATGCAACCAAATATTGATATAATCAGTGTGGGTAGAGTTGTCATTTTTGTTAATTTGCTTTTGTAGTGAATAAAAGGCTCTGGTTTTTAGTCATTTCTATTTTCTACTAGATCTGTGGACACAATGTCACCATGAAGGTGTGTACTGACAGCATGGATTCCTTTGACTCTCTTTCACCATCACTCACTATCAGCCATCGCACATTTTGGTTTTATTCATTCTTGATGAGTATTGAATATTTTTTTCAATATTTAACCCATAGATAGGACCCTAACAGGTTGGTTGGTTGTTTTATGGCATATCAACCCTTTTTGGGTCATTTCATGCTGATTCAAGTCATTTTCATATTTGATTTACTTACAGTACCTGCTGTGGCTTAAATGATCATCCATAGACCCCATAGATGAGAATATTTGTCTCATACCCCACTTGTATGGACTGGGCACAAGGCCTCGTTTTAATGTGGGCCCACCCATAAGCCGAAGCTAATGGTGGGAAAGAACAAAAATTGCATTGATCCCCTCGGCATTCCCCCTCAAGGGGGGTGCCTCAGGCTCTGGGCAATAAACCCAGACCCGCCCCCAAATGGGACAGGTATTGCCTGGGAGTAAGCCCCCTGGGATCAATGCTATTATTTGTACTTTACTGGTCCAGTGGCCGAAGCACACTGGACCCCCCGAGGGGACTAGGTAAGGACCAGAGCACAGTATCCGGAACAGATACTACACTCCGATCCCCGCCTACAACAGGTAAGGATAGACCCCGTAGATGGGACCCTAAAAGGTACTACTACTCAGAGTCAGAGTGGACCTGGGAGTAATGTTGATGAATGGGTACTCCACATTCCCCATAGCTCCAGAATTGGAACTTCACCATCAGATAGAGTTTATTGTCATATTTAGAAAATTAAGACCCTCAGCCACCACCTGCATTATGTTATTTGATCTTATTTTTCTAACATATATAATCCAACAATTTCCTTAAGTTAAAAGACTTAATATTTTTCATGATTATAGTTTAAGGGTCTTTGCAATCTTTGCAACAAGCTGTCTTTCTCGCTCTCTTTTTGTATAAATATATATCAGCAGATAATATCTAAACTGTACTCCCAGCATGCACTGCTCATAGATGACATAATGTATATTCATCATTCTACAATTAAATAGTTGGGTGTTTCTTTTTAAATTAGATGCAACATAAATGTTGATTAACTGCTAAAATGGTTCATAATTGCCTTTTGTCTGATCAACTTTTATATATATAATGTACATTGTAATTTAGGCGGCAAATAACTTCTTATATTAGGGTGAGTCAAATGTTTTGCAATATTTTGATAACGCGAGACAAAATTCACAAGCTCTGGATGCTTTTAACAAGATTGCGAAGATGACAAACCACACTGGACTGTGAAAAGCCAATCTCGCCTGATACTCTCCAGGTGCTACTTGTAGATTTCTTGGAATCCACGGTTTTATCCCTACCCGGCCTTGCCTGATAGTCGAATAGGTGTGGTGTTACATTTCATCGAATCAATCTCCCTGGTATAGCACTAGCAAAAAGGGGATAGACTCCATTGCTATTCAGCTGATACCAACAATAAGCCACTCTGCCAACTTTTATTACAAGCAATAAAGAACAACTGTCAAGTTATTTGTCTGAATTTTGGAGATGAGGCTTGATAATTTATTTGGATTATTCAGACTATTGTCCTCATCTTTATTGTTAGATACACAATGTTTCGGGCAATGTGCCCTTCTTCAGGTGTTTCTTGTACCTTCTCTTCAAACTTGGGAATCTTCTTGCTGAACTCGGCAGCCTTTATAGAACTTCAAACTAAACCCTTTCATTCAATCCACTGGGGTAGACTGTTCTCATTCCGTTAACCATGATTGGGTACAAGTGTTAAGCTATTTTAAGAATTAGCTAGGACTGAACCTGCAACCTACAAATGATTGTCACTTAAAAGAGTATTAACTCAACCCTTATATCTGTTGCACCATGTGTCCAACTGGACTGTCAAGTTTTCAGCAAAAACCCCACACATTCTAGGATTCTATTTTCCAATCTATTTCATTATAGAGAACAAATGAGAATTGTAGAACATTCAATTAGTTTAATTCAAATTGTATAATGAAATTCAAATTATAAAAATGTAAGGTAGAGCGAGTGGCCTGTAGTCTATATTATCCAGACAGAGAGGAAGTCTATCTCCTTTTCACGGGTGCTAGACCAGGGAGATTGTTTTTTTTTGCATCTGAGGTGGAGCAGCACACCTACCATCAGCTCCTCACCGTATCACACAGATCCAAGCTGTGGTACTCATGCGCTGAGTTGGCGAGGGCCGGTATTGAACCTATAGCCTTGTGGTTCTGAGGCGATGCTCTACTGACTGAGCTAAACCGATACACACAGATTTTTTTATTTCCACCATTTTAGGGATTCAGCAAGGATAAATTAATATATAACAAAAATGTTTGTTTAAAGAGAGTAGAAAAAAATTTGGCTTGTATTCAAAATCAGCAGTTAAGATGCTGATGTCAGTGGCGGCTTTTTTACCAACTGCCCCTCTTCATCCAAATTGCTCACATTCTTTACTATAGAAATGCAATTTCTTTAGCTATTTGGTTTTTCTGTCCACATTCTTTGCAATTTTTTATCTGCCAATGTCTGTATGACTATAGATGCGTCTAAGTATATGAATATATACATGTGTAGGTGTACAACAGGTTTCCTTTTTATTAAAACTAGCAAAAGTATGCGCAAATACTGGGCGAAAGTATTTAAGTTTTAATGTAATAATATATATTGAATTATAAAGACTAACAAAACTAAATAAGAACGAATATAAAGATATCAAACTTATTTTAATATTATTCTAATTGATATCTGTATAAAATTATATATAGAATTGCTTTTAATACGTTTGAGAATAACATGATAGTATTAGAAATCAGTAACAGCAAATAATTCTTTATAAACCCAGTTTTGTTAAAATCATTATGCAAATTATTTCCGCAATATACTATGTAAATCTTTATTTCTTAGTGATATATAACACATATTTCAGACTTTTAAATGCATTAATAATATGGGCATTTTTATGGCAAATCTAACTCAGCTAGACTTTAATAGAGACATTGTTAACAAATAATATGCTACTTAAGATTAAATAATGACTATTTCATAATCATTGAGAATATAATTTAAATAACTAAGGAAATCGTGATGTGAGTGGTGACATAGTTTTGGTTACAGACAAACAGTTACATAATCTCCATTATAATAAGAGATGTACATTAAAAAACAAGAAAAATGTCTTTTTCTTTATTCTTTGAAATTCTTTTCAATTTTGTAAAGTTTTTCTTTTGACTTCAAAGATTAAAGAATTATATATATAAGGGAACTAATTTAATTTTATAAGAAATTTTATAGCCCAGGTTAAAAGTGTGGAAAGGGTAATTCAAAGCTGAACTTTTTTAGACCTTATTTTTCTGATGCAGGTATCATTGGGGAATGAGAAAAGTTTTGGTAAAATCTGGCCCATTTACCAAAAGCTTTTCTTGTTCCCCAATGATACCTGCATTCGAAAAATAAGGTCTAAAAAAGTTCAGCTTTGGGTTACTATAAAATAAAATTGAATATTGAAACTGATGTGGATATATATAGTAGCGAAGACATTGGAGTGGCCCATTGTCAGTATCAGCCAGACAGTGAGGGAGTCTATCCCCTTTCCCTAGCACACTAGACCAGAGAGATTGTTTTTGTGTTTGAGGTGGAGCACCACACCTACCATTGGCCCCCCACTTTACCACACAGATCCAAGCTATGCTACTCATGCACTGAGTTGGAGAGGGCTGATATTGAAACTCAGAACTTTGTGGTTCTTAGGTGGATGCTATATTGACCAAGCTAAAATGGCCCTGATTTAATCCTGGAAAGATTATCCCTTTGAGCAGATTAAAAAGGATTATCTTTTTACAAATTTCTGAAATTGAATACTGATGACAAAATTAACAAAACAAACGCATCATATAGAATTTAGGGTACTAATGCAGAATAGCATGCAAGAGATATCATTAGATTACATATAAAAAGCATTACATTTCATAAAAATACCCAAAACCTTTGAGGTGCTAGTGTTAGACTACTTTGGAAGTTTCCGTAATCTAATGCTATTATATGTAAAATGCAATTCTAATGATATCTCTAGTGCATTTGTACCAAATTTAGAAAATGAAAAATTGAAAAAGGAAAACAAAAAGAAAAGTAAATTCACTCCAACAAAAAGCAATGATCAATTATATTACATTTATTTTCCAATCATTCTTTGACATCTTAATTCAGATAGACTCAGAAACATTTGTGATCCCAAAATGAACTTTTAATAAAAATCAACAAAATTTGGATTTTCCACCAGAATTTCCAAGTGACAAACTTTTTGCTTCCAACATAAAAAAAAAATGTTTTTAACAAGGCTGTGACTTTGAGACTTTTTTTTAAAGGGTTTATCCCTTAGATATCAATTACAATTGACTAACAGTGGAAACAAAAACAGCAAAAACATTTCAGTCTATGTTTAAGACAATGCATATGTATAATTAAAAACAACAACAACATTATCTTAATACTATTTAAGTTAATATTCAGTTTCCCATTTTAAAAATAAAATAAAATTAAGTTTTGTTGTTTTATATTTCCACCATTAATTCATAAGAGAAAATATCAACTAGTCAGAAAGAAATTAAAAATTGGGCTCAGATGATTAAGGAAAAAAAGTTTGTTTTTTTTCCAAATAAAATTTGAGATACGGAGCAAAAAGTTCTTTAAAAGGAAGAATTTTATGATTTATTAAATAAACTTTTAAAAAATTAAAAAAAAAAAAAAAAAGAGAAAGTAATTAGTGTTTTCCTACGAGAAAAATATAAACTGTAAATGAATTTGGAAATTAGTTGTGTTTTGTCCTTAGAATAAATAGATTAAAAAAGATTTTAGATTAAAGAGAAAAAAAAAAAATCACAATTATTTTTTACTTAGGAATTAAAATGAATTACAATTTGATTTCATAATTTATATTTTTGTAAAACTTTTTCAAAATTAATTTATATTTTGAAAAACTATTTTTTTTTAGATTGTAAATCTTTTTTAATTAAAAAAATTAAAAAAAAATTTTTTTTTTTACTAAAACAAAAGTTACCAAATTAAACATACAAGTAAAAATATATTAAATGTTTTCATTGTAAATTATTTTTTGATGACAAAGTGGTTAAAGATAGAGGGGTAAAGAGAAGGTGCCTTGATGAGAGAGAGGGACAGAGAAACTGACAAGAAATAGAACAAGGGGAATTTTTTTGTTTAATTAAACAAAGTAATCAAAGTCACATAAAAACTGAGTGGATCACAGTGGAAGAGACTAAAGATGTCATCTTAGGGATCAAAAAGAGAAAAAAACCAAAATGTGCTGATACTTTCAAATTCTATACATTTTAAATAACCCAACAAGTTCATTTGGGATCACAAAACCAACAGCAATATAAAATCCTCTCTTTCCCCAGCCCATTTTTCACATGTGAAGTGCAACACAGAACAAATAAAATAATCAATTTTTTTTGTTTTTGCGAAAACTGACATTTATAGAAATTACTTTTTTTTTTTTTTTAGATACAATAGAATAAACAAAAATAACAATATCACAGAATAAAAAAGAAAATTATTACAATCATAACATTATCAAATTTTCTGGGTTGGATTCACAGTTTTCAGTATCAAATCCTCAAACTCAATTTTTCTTCTTTTTTTTTTTAAACTCAAATTTCTGAATTTTGGTCATTTCAGGCTCCAACTCTAAAATGGCCACAGAGAATAAAACTTCAGGATTAATTCATCCAACAAGTCGATTCAGTTTCTTTTCTTCCTTTATTAGACTTTAATTTTTTTTTTCATTGTTTTTTTTTTTTTTAATTTTTAATTTTTTAATTTTTTTTTTTTTTTAAAATATTTATAATTTTTTTTTGCCAAGCACAAATGCAAGTCTGACATTCAACAAAGATATTGGGATCAGGAAAAAACGAATGCAATCTGAGGAGAGACAACGTTTTCTAAATTTAGCTAAAAATGTTTTCATGTTCCAATCATCAATACCCGAAAATCTATCATCAGTGATCTCTATGAAAATATTTGTCTTTTTTTTTTTTTTTACTTTGAAATTCTATCCTCTTTTGTGAAAGAAGAGAAGAACCTGCCTATGCCAGCCGAGAGCTGCTTTCGTGTGTGAGGAAGAAAAATTAAAAAGTGGAGGTGAGGAAGAAGAAGAAGAAAAAAAAAAAAAAAGAGAAAAAAAAAGTAAAAGAAAAAAGGAATATGGGTTGGGTGGGGGGTTGAAAAAATCCTTGCATTTGTGCCACATAATTTCAGTTGAAGGGAGACAAGCACAAAGTTATTAATTTGCAGTGCGGTTACCTCCCCTCTTTCAAGGCCTCCAACAGGGTAAAAAATAAGAAAAAGAAAAATACAAAAAAAAAAATAATCAAACAAAAAAACAAGAAAAAAAATAAAAGAAAAAAATGCATAACAGAAAACTAAAAGCATTAATAAGTGAAACCCGTACACCAGAATGATCTCTAACGGATTGTGATCATCTTAGGCAAGGCTTTATGAAGAAGAAGAAAAAAAAATCCTATTTTATTGACCAATTATTTAATTATTTCAGAAAGTATTGGCTAAATTCTGGAATAAACAATCATTAAGGATAAAAAAAAAAAAAAAAAAAAAAAAATCAATAATAATAAAATGAAACAGAAAGCAACTTAATTAGAGTGAAAAAAAAATCTCTCAGTTTGTACATTTTTATCATTGTTATTTATTATTATTATTATCATTATTAGAATGTATGGAGTTCCAGATGAGGATTGTTCCCTTTTCTGGTATCACAAAATCAATGCTTGGAAGTATTTTTTTGTCTATATAAAAATTATTACTTTACTCTTTATTATGTACTGACTGAAAGATGGAATAATTCACCATAAGAAAAGTCATAAATATTAATTTTTTTAATAAATTTTTATATCCATCTTCAAGTTGAAAAAAATAATAATAAAAAAAAAATGGTTTCCCTTTTAAACAATCTTTTCTTTTCACACTTTTCATTGATGCATGGTTTTATTTTTTTTATCAGTGCAAACCCTACAAGAGAGAGAGAGAGAGAGAGAGAGAGAGAGAGAGAGAGGAGAGAGAGAGAGAGAGAGAGAGAGATGGGAGGAGAGAGAGAGATGGGAGAGAGAGAGGGAGGAGAGAGAGAGAGAGAGAGAGAGGAGAGAGAGAGAGAGAGAGAGAGAGAGAGAGAGAGAGAGAGAGAGAGAGGAGAGAGAGAGAGAGAGAGAGAGAGATGGGAGGAGAGAAAAAAAAACAAAACAAAAATAATAATCATTGTTTTACAAAATTCCTAACACTTAACTGAATATGAATAATTTTGATATTTCGGACTGTTGTCCTCATCTTTATTGTGTATAAACACAATGTTCAGGCCACTGTAACCTCGGGCTGTGTTTAGGTGTTTTTTTTAATTTACCTTAAAATAAGTCATCTTCAGACCATTACCCTTGAATTCAAAACGTGGTTACGGAGCTGAATCATCTGAAGACTTATTTTAAGGTAATTAAAAAAACATTTAAACAGTTAAAAAATATTCATATCAAGCTTCATCTCATATATACAGACAAGTATATTTTCAACTGAGTTTTGCTAATCAACATAGCTAAAGAAATAACTGCTGGCTGGACAATAATCTGCCTTTTTCATATGATGCAATATTTTTTTTTTTATGTCCAAGTGGGGAGATGTGTGAGTCCCATGGGAGATATGTAAATCCCGTGAGACAAGAGGCAAAGAATTACCAAGAGTAAGGTAAACTGCTGGACAGCAACAAGCATTCACACAAATGCATAATTTATAATGGGATTAATTATTAAAGATATACTTAAACATATTACATAAGAAAACAAAAATAAAACACATACTAAAAATCAAAAGAATGTATCATTTTTATTTATTCATTTAAAATTATCTATTGGTGAGACTAAATTGTTTAAATGATACTTTTATTCTTAACTTTATTGTTTATAACTAGTTAGAATAAATAAAAACATTAGATTAATAAAGAAAGAAGAAAATACTTCTTTTATATCATCTATTTTCCTTTGCATTATATAATCTGTTTCTTCATGTTGAATTTGGAAGTTATTTACAATATTATTATTCTATATTTATTTATACTTATATCTTATTTACAACATTATTATTCTATATTTATTTATACTTATATCTTATTTACAATATTATTATTCTATATTTATTTATACTTATATCTTATTTACAATATTATTATATATTTATTTATACTTATATCTTATTTACTATATTTATATATATTTATATTATAGAAGTGTACAGGAAATCAATAATATACCAGTAAGAGATTTTATATTTATCTTAATTTTAAATACTTTGATGTGAAGAAAATTACCAAATTAATAAGGAAATCTAATGATAGAATTTTCAAGAGTGAATTAATTTTTATTTATTCAGCTAAAATACTTTTAATAGAGCTCAACAAAGTGAATATTAGCTGAGATAATGGAGACTCCAAATTAAAGTTTATATCATATCAAGATTTGTCTGTAGAAAAAACAATAATAAAAGGACTTCAAAATTTTATTGTTAGTATAAAAAATGATAAACATATAATTCAGTCAAAAATAGTACAAGAACTATAAATTGTATTTTAATATCTTTTACTAAGTATCTGTAAACATGGATATGAGACGTTAAAGCCTATTTTTGATAATTTAGCAGCATTAAAAAATCAAGCAATTAATGGAATCTTAATTAAGAATACTTTCTATAAGTTATGTAGTAATGATGAAGAATGTTTCAAGAAATTAATCATGAACCCTTTAAAAATTTTTAAACTTAGAAAAAAAAAAGTTAATTTCTCAAACAAGGTCTGTTGCTCTTTAAAAGATGACAAACTTTCTGACAATATATCAACAGACAAACTTCTTTTCTGGATAATGAAAATATTTCAAATGAGATGCTGGTCTTTTAAAAAAAAATACTTTAATGACAAGGTATTATTATGAATGTTAATTTGGAGAAAAAAAAATTACATCCATTTAAAGCAGAAACATTAAAAAAAGGAAAGAAACAGAACTTTTCTTTTAAAATGCATAGAAAATCATTTATAGAAACAATGATGAGTTATCAGTAAGTTTTGGAGGAAATAATCTTTGAAAGAATTGTCTACTTAACCCTAAGAAATAATTAATTTAATTAGCTTGGATAGAAAATAGATATAGAAAATTAAACATTTATTCAAACTTGATTTAGTAATAAACAATCATCAAATAATCTATAGAGGAGTAAAACAAAAAATATTTTGTTTAACTAATATAACAAAAAGAAAGAAAAAGTCAAATTTCTTGTACTACATAAATAAAAATAAAGGAAAAACAAAGCTTTACAGGTGAGAGCAGGTAAAAGATTGGAATTTAGAATATAACCCTTCAAAATGTGTGTGTGTGTGTGTGTTTTAAGTCTTGTAAATTTGTCAAAATTATGAAAAGTTTCATGTTAATTTTAATAATTACTTGCCCGGTGAATTATTATTGAAAATAAAATAAAAAGTACCAAAATATCTATATTAGCAATAAGGTGACATGTAAAATCTAAGTGTCAACAAGAAATGTTGATAGAAAACTTCCTTAGGACTGAGAGTTTTAACAAATAAATGAGAGAGAGAGAGAGAAAAAAAGAAGACAAAAAATAAATGAATAAATGAAGAGACAAAAAGATGTTTCAGCAAAATGTAAAATAGTTGAAGAAAAATAGAATAAAACAAATATTCTTTTTTTTTTTATCATTAATAAAAAAAACAAAAAGAACAAGTATTCTTTTGCTGCACAGAAGTTGAAAATAGCAGATAGTGTTAATCATCATCATCATCATCTAATTTTATACAAAATATTCCTAAAGAAAAACACTTTATAAAAAAGATTTTGAACATTCAATAATTCTTTTAGTGAACTCATAATAAAGAGTCATGTGTGAATTTGTTAAAAAATAACAAAAAAGACAAAACAAATGTATCTGTGTGATGATAAAAAATAGAAAAATACTGACCATGGCAGCAATAATACTAACAAATAGGATTTGCTATAAAAATTGGCAACTTCTAGTCTTTTGTATTATTTGGACTATTGTCCTCATCTTTATTGTTATCTACACAACATTTCGGCCGATGTGCCCTCAAACCTTCTTCAGGTATTTCTAGTCCTTTAACTGAAAATGGTTTTAGTTAGGTTGATAAAGTTCCTTTTCTACCATTATCTTGCTTCTTTGACTATATTTCCAATAAAAGTTTTTTTTTTTAAATGACCCATTCATATAAGTAATGAGTGTGATTGGAATAGCTAATAAGTAGATGAAAAATTAGGGAAATTAAATATGAAGACATAAAAGAAAAAGAACAACAATAAGAAAAATTTCAAAATTGATCCAGGTAAGGTGTATGAAGATGAGTGATATTTTTTTTATTGGTCAATTTAAGGGGAATTAGGGAACTTCAGTTAGGGTGAAATAAAATTCTGATCAAAATTTCAATCTAGCCAAATTACAAAGATTTATAAAATGTAATAGAAAAGAAAGTCTTGTAATGGATTCTTGATAAAACTGTACAAAATTTCAAATTTTGATGACCAAGTATAAAGAACATTTATTTGCTTTAAGAAGATTAAATTCTAAAACATCATTTAAAAGAAAAAAAAAAGAATACATTATAATTTGATGGTTGCCAACAGTCACTGTGAATGTGTGTGTCTCCTGAACATTGAATTGAATGATCAAAATTATAGAAATAATTAAAACCCTTTGATAAAAAAATGGATCCAGCAAAAGTACAACAATATATATTTGGTCTCTAACAGTTAACACTGTTGTTATAATATTTAGAATGTTACAAAGTAGAGAAATAAAATATTAGATAGAGATGTCTGAATAAAAAGAAAAATCAAGTTTAGATCTAGTTGTCCTTTTGTTGTTTGCAGCAATATAAGAAAGGCAACAGACATTCGGCAGTGAAATTTATCTGTCTTGCTACTTTGTTAGAATGAGGATATATGCATTACAGTGCCATTTTGAAGCAGATGCAATGTAGCTAACAGATGTTCATCAGGAAGGGTAAGAAAAGAAAATGAAACTTGCTGGCAACTTTGGTGACCAGGAACCAATAGAAAAGTTCTAGTTAGGTGTTAAGAATAACTATCCTAACAACTAAGTTTACTTCTTCACCTAGAGCAAATAAATAAAGCCAGAAAATTATAAAGCCAGAAAATTGTAAAGCTGTGATGCAATTCTACAACTTTGTCAGAAATCTTCCTAGTTTAATCATAGGTTGGATGAAAAATAGAAAAAAACAAAAACAAAACAATAATATATATATATATATATATATATATATATATATTTTCACAGGGCATCTATAAAGCCCTGCAGCAGATTCAAAATATAACAACAAAGATGGCTGTCTTGTTGAAATCTAACAATATAAATTTACATAAAAAATAAAACTACAAGAGTTAAACTTTAATATGGATTTTACTAAATGATTCTATTATTTGTATAATGTGAGTTATTAACTTTTAAGTTTTACAACTGATGCAAGACTTATGAACACCCTGTGTGTATATAACTGCAAAATGGCCGATTTTTAAGCCTTTTTCTTTACAATATATATATATATATATATATATATATGTAGATGTCACCTTATCAAGAATTTTTTATTAATTGAATGTCTATTTGTGTCTGTGTCTCAAATGGCCAATCTATTTCCTGATTTGACACCGATATTATACCGATAACTGGGAAGGTGACTTAGGGCAAGAATGAAATAGCTGGGTCTATACAATCTTCAGTGTGCATGACTGTGGGAACTTTTACTTTATCGAAGATGTCACCATGACGTTCACTTCTCAAGTCAACAAGCACAACACAACTGTCACAATCATTTGAGAGAGAGAAAAAGAATAAAGACAGGGCTTGTGCAGAAAAGAGAAAAAAAAGGGGGTTTTGTCATCAAAGTAATGATGACAGTATCACAGGACCATCACATTTCTGCTGCTCTGCTCAGTGAAAGCCTATATATATATTATATATAAAAACAAATTGTATTGAAATTGCCAGTCTAGGACAATAACATTGAGCTTTAGAGAATCACCATTAACATAATATTGTCAAAATAAGTCTCACCATCATCAAACTGTGAATAGAAAGTGAATAACATTAAATAAATTAAGAAGCAGAGGGAAATTAAATTCAAAATTGTCCTGCTTATTTATTTATATCAAGTTGTTCCTCCACTTTCAAGTTAAATAACATCACAGTTAAAGAAAATGATTCTATGGTCATAATGGAAACAGAATAGAGACAAAAGGTTAGTGTAATTTACTGATGTTCATAAGAAAATTATTGGTGACATCTTAATAAAGAGTTAAGATTTTCTCTTTATTTTACACATCAGTGACTGAGATAAATTTAACTTTAAGAAATAATGGGAACCTTTGTAAGTGTGTTCCATATAACAATGCAAACATTACTTTTTGGAGTTTAGAGATTTTGTGTGTATATAATAAGTCTTTGCATTACTTACAAACAAGTTTTGGTAGAATAATAAAAGTTGATTTAAAACTAGGATTTAATTTACACTGAATAGATTGTTTAAGGAGCATTTTGAAAATAGTGCAAAAAGTGGATTTCAAAATTATTAAGCATTCAAGCAGAAAATGTGAAGAATTTATGATATGCTTGAGGGAACAAGCAAATAAAGACCCCCCCCAAAAAAAAAAAAAACAAAAACAACAATTAATGTAATTATCAGTAATAATAGAAATTGATAACATCATTACATTTAATTTTATTTAGGTTTTGAGATTTAAAAAAAAAAGTGAATCTTAAGGTCTCAATAAAAGCATCTATCATAGAAAGAAAAGGTTGCTTATTATATATATATATATATATATATATATATATATATAAAGTGTTGACGGAATATAAGTCTTAGGAGACTGTGGAGAACACACATTCATTTGATCATTGCTAACTGTTGCAATGTTTTTTACAAAAAGGTGAATTAAAGGGGCGGAATGATGACTTGCAGTTGAGATACATATTTCTATTCTGATATTAACAAACAAGAATTTAGAAAGCACTGAAAAGCAGTTTGGACCCCAAAATGCCAAACCAGAAAAAAATTACCACAAAAGCAGGAAAAAAAGTGCAGTATTGTTTGATGCCAATTTTCATAATGGAATTTAAGAAAAAAAAAAAAAAAAAAAAAAAAATGAATTATTCACTTATTCACAGATTTTTTTGGTTTTGTTTTCAAAAGGTTCGGCAAGTATGGCAAGGGTTTGTTGGACTACAACTTTCATCACAAGGTTTGGTGCAATGGGTTTTGTTGTTAGTGTAACTTATTATGTCACTTATCTTATAAGGAAGGAAGGGAGGGAAGGAGAGAGGGGTGTGTATTATTATTATTTATTATTATTGTTGTTGTTATTATTAAATGTGCAATGGTTGCATATGTGGTGGACCTGATATAATATTCAGACTTAACAGACAATTCAAGGGCACATAACAGATAAAAAAAAACTCAGTAAAACAATTCCCATTTGTCAGATCATTCTTTCCCTGAATAAACAATAAGAATAATAAAAAATATTAAAAAGGACAGAATTTAAATCCCTGTCATGTGACAAATAGACTTCCAAATTTGACCAATTGTCTTTTGTTTGTTTTTTGCTTTTTACAAGTTGGAACAAATCTGTCAGACTATTAACAAATCACTTTTTAAAAAACCCCGAAAAAAAAAAAAAAAGAAAAAAAAAAAAACCCAAACATTTTGTTAATTTTCTTTGGGAAAACCAAAACATTTGTATTTTGTATTAAACTGTTCCTTAATTACAAGTGGTACATCTTGGTTGAACTTTGGAAAATGTGGCAAGTCTTAAGCTGAGCAAATACAAAATAATAATTAAAAAAGAAAAAAAAAAAAAAGTAAATGGCCCAATTGATATTAAACTATGACCAATCGATTATAGCATTATGCTTACATTTAAATCATTTTCAAAGTTTTAAATTTTTTACATTTGTATAGAGCTGTCATACGACTTGATTCTCTCCCATTTGTTGCTTTTTGGAGATGGTTCAGAAAGACAAACATTTTGCAAATCCTTCAAGTTTTAAACAGATTTGACTTTCCTGCCTAGAAAAATGATAGATCACCAAAGTCATGTACCAAATAATTTTCCATTGAATAATTGGCAGTACTAACAATTGAAAGCTTTTGCCAATATTTCCCCAGCCATTGACATGGAATACATCCATATTGAATAGTTTTAAAATAATTTTCCAACAGAACAAATATCTCCAAAAACGGTTAATGAAGCAATATATAAAACCATTAAAAAGGTTTTTAAAAACCTTTTTCTTTTTTTTTTTTTTAAATCGAATCTTGAATTCACCTGATAGGTTGGAGCAAGGAAATCATTTCTAAAACTAATTATCATTTTCAGTCTGGTTATTCAATATCTTCCATTAGAGCCTTAACTAGAAGGAATCTGTTTTTTTGTTTCTTGAAAAATACTTTATAATAAAATAAACTTTAATATAGAAGATCTGCAATCTAATGGATAAAAAATTAAATTTTGTTTTGTTACTATGTAGTTTTTAACTACTTAATCTTTATAAATATCTATAAGCCAGAATGAGAAGAAGAAATATTAAAATGGCTCATAAACTTTTTCTTTGTGTGTTTGTGTCTAATCGATATAGACTCTAAAAAAATAAAATTTGAGAGAAATGAATAATTCTTAAAAAAAACTTTGCAACTTAGTAATCCTAAGTTCCTTCAGGAATGCATGCAAAATTATACTGCATTTTCTATAACAATTTTTCTGTTAAAAGATTTTTTGGACACTTTTTCTTCTCTTTTCCTTCAAAATGTCTAAAAATCTGTATTTTATTTTGATTTGCATATTATGTCTGGTTGTCGGCACATAGAAGAGCAGAGCACTGAAATCTTTTTTCTTTTTTTTAACAGTTCACGAGTTTGTGAAATTCAAAGCATTCCTTTGTTTTTTTATTTCTTCTTTCTTTTCTTTTTTTCCCAAGATCATCACAATGATTCATATCACTTGCAATTCTATCAATGCCCTGAAAAGTACAACAAATGCACATTCTGTAGTGCAACAAGTCACCTGAGTTTAAAGCTTCACAAAGTCCACGCGTGGCAACTGTTGTGTTGGTAAAATTGGTAGTTACTGCAGTATGGTTTATATTGTAATAATAATGGTAGCTAGGTGCTCCTGAAATGTGTCCTGCCGGCACTCAGTAAAGGAGTGAGTTGGAAAAGAAAAAAAAAATTATCATAATTACATATGGGTGTATTTTACTGACCCCACCCTTGAAAGGAATAAAGTTAAAAAAAAAAAAAAGAAAAAAAAAAGAATAATAATAATAAGACAATTTTACATTAGAGAACATTGACATAAACTTTGAGTGAGATATCCACAGCTTTGTGCTTGATGGGAAACATTTACCACAGGAACTGCATATCACTGAAAAAGGGAGATAAATTATCCCTAGGAAAAAAAAATCACTTTAAAAGAATATTTTCTTTTTTTTTTTTTTGTTTTTCTGCAATAAACTGATGGAAACAATCTTTTCCAGGTAAACATGAGGCCTTGTATGAAAACTCAAATTTGGATTAAAAAAACAAACAAACAAATCCTTTTTGTTTTGGCAATGATTTGCATTTGGAAATCTCTAAATAGCAAAAGCTGACAGTATTTTCACAGAATAAGTAGCAGAATATTGACTTTAAACCAGAATAAAATTTGCTGTATCATTTGTAATATATTAATGCTTTTGTTTTTGTTTTTCTCTCTTTCTGCCTGTGAAGTGAGCATGTAATATTACATTGTAAAGGGTATGTTAATAAGAACAAGCCCACTTATTGACATAGTGAATGTCAGCTTCAGCTATTTAGTCTTCTCTGAAAAAGTTAAAGTGCAGCTGTTATACAACAGAATTGCTGTTTCTCTATTAATATGTATCACAAAGCCAAAGGAATAGAAAAATCAGCAAAAATATAAATTACGATGGACATTCACGAAAATGGTTTCCATCCAAATGCCATTTTGGCCTTGTACACAAATTGGCTTGACAATGAAAGACAAATCAGTCTGCAACAAAGTGGAGACACCTCAACTGGAAAAAAGATTATCAGACGTTTCCTCAGAATCATTCTCTAATTAAAAGGTTCTTAAAAACATCACATTGAAATTACGGTTTACTTTCTGGAAGTGGTTGTCATATCAAGCAAATCGATATTTGATCTCTTGATAACAAAGAAAATAATTCAGGTAAAGGTATGTAGATATTTTCACATATCAAATATACTTTCAAACTTTTCAGTTGTTTTTTTTTTTCTATTGAAGACATTTCAGTGCAAAAAAAAAAAAAAAAAAAAAAAAAAAAAAAAAAAAGCAATTGGTTCAAGACAAAATGGTTGACAGCAACTTTAAGAGACAAAGTAACAAAAAGAATTTTCTGAATTCCGAAAAAGAAAAACAAAGATACAATTAACACACAGCATGTGATTAAATTTTTAAAAAAGTTGCCCAAGTCTGATTCTAGAATAAAGTTAGAGAAAACTGAAGGTGTTGAAAAAGACAAAAGACAAAAAAAAGGTTTCCATGAGATGAGTTTACATAAAGATGAGTATAGATTTCCACTGGTGAACAATGAAGAAAGAAGGAAAAATAATTACTTGTCCATTGAACAACTTATCAGATGAGATAACCCTTTAAGTTAAAAAAGTAGGGCAACAACAATTAACAACAAATAAATCAGCCTACATTATAGCCAAGGTAAGTAAAACAATTTATTACTAGTTTATTGAATCAACTGGCCAGTAAATATTCAAATGTTTAGAAAGTTTCAATTTGATACATTTTTAAAAAAAAATTTTTTTTTTAATGATTTATTAAGCTTTTATTTTTGTTTTCTTTGTTTGATAAAGTTTTTTTTTTTTATATATTCAATCCAAACTGTGCCCATACCCAATGCTACTCACTGACACAGATTCTGATCTTCATCATTTGAGAAAGGGGAGGAAGAGGATAGAAAGTTTTTTGTCAATAGAGCGCAAAAAAAAAAAAAAGACAAAAAAAAAAAAAAGATTATATTTTTCAAAGACTTACAGAAAGTTTTGTTATAATTTTAAGGCCTTTTTTTTCTTCTTTTCATTCTCAGAATTAAAAAGATTGAAAGAGAAAACTAAATGAATTTATAAGTGAAGAAGGAGGAATAATCCAGGTGAAATGAATTCTGTTTGAAATTGAAGACAATTTGATTATTGCCATGATTATTCATGTCATGATTTGAATAGACTATATATATATATATATATATATATATATATATATATATATAAGAGAGAGAGAGAGAGAGAGAGAGGGAGAGAAAGATTTGAATAGATTATATAATATATATATATATATATATATATTATATATATAAAGATAGAGAGAGAGAGAAAGAGAGAGATTTGAATAGATAATATATAGCTATATATATATATGAGAGAGAAGAGAGAGAGAGAGAGAGAGAGAGAGAGAGAGAGAGAGAGAGAGATTTGAATAGAATGAGAGAGAGAGAGAGAGAGAGCAATGTAGCAATGTTGCTAAGACAATAGCAATATTATCAGCCAAGGCAAAATTAGTCAAGAGACAAAAAAAAGAAAAAAAAAAAAAGATCCTTGATTGGAAAGCAATACATGGTCCAATTGAGAGCTTCTTCATATAGAAGCCAGCACAGATTGTGGTGAAATATGTTGAAAGTGAAGCAAATGCTAAACTATAGGAATAGCAATCAAACAGCTCTTTCAACAAGGCCACAGGCTATGAAGACAATCAGACATGCTGAACAAACTCTCCAGAAAGAAATAGAAAAAGAGAAATAGGAAACCTGAGAATGAAACAATTAATGGATTTTGTCAATCTCAAATACAAGATGGATTCTGCAGTTGTTTATTTTTTTTTTTGTATCTTCTTATGCATTTGACCTATAAAAATGTCCAAGGCTATAATTAAGGAATAAATTTTCTTTTTAAAGAAATAAAATTTGATGGGAAGTTTTGATGTACTTACTTTATTTACCAAGTGGAATTAGATATAGATTGCTTAAGGAAATACATTTTTTTTTTTCTCTCGAAGTATTGTACTAAAAAGAAACAAGGAGAAGCATATTCTGTGTTATATTGGCTACTTAGCAAGTGTGGGTTAACGTTTAAATGTGTGAAAAGCTACTATAGTGCATATTTCTATATTTTATTTTGAGAGGCTATTTCTATGACCCTGAGGATGTTTGTTTGTAGAATTAAAAAAAATATCTATTTAATAGCCACCTGAAATTTACAGCCATTTCTTAGAATATTTTTTCTTCTTAAAGAGTTGAGAATATAGATGAGTGAATAATAATAATAAGGCTCTTTTGACTTCCCATCAAAATAAAAAAAAACTACTTGTTAGTTAAGATTGTGTCTAAAAAATTTCAAAAATACATGAAAAAGGTCAATATTTAATTTGTTTTTTTTTTTTTCCAGATGTAACTACATGAGAAAATAAGAATGAAACATCTGCCAGTTAACATTCTAAAAAGCCTGTCAAGACAAGAAAAAGGTCTTGAGAAGGCACTGCTGTATGGCAGTGATTGAAATAAACTACGTCCAATATTATATATAGAGGTTGGCTAAATGAAAAACAAACTAACCTGCAAATATAATGAGAAATATCGTTACAGAGTTCAAAGGAAAAATAAGAACTTTTGGAGAAAAAATATACATTTAGAATTAGATAGAATTTAATGATTAACTAGGAAAATATTTCATGAAGAACTGTCATGCGATAATTTGAAAGTTTCCTGGAAATAATATTTCTTTGTTAAATGTTTGTAAAGGTAGAGTTTTCTTTTTCTTTTTTTTTAAATTTTTTTTTTTTACAAACAAACAAATAACATTTTGAAGAGTAGCTAAATTATTGAGAAAGTATTGAAAGACAAAGTTTCAAGCATTAATCAATAATACTTTCCTATAGAACCTGCCAGAATGGTGGCAACAAGTGTTAGCCCCTTGTTAATAAAACTGGGAATAGAGGAACCAGCAAAATAATGCAGCTCTGAATTCAACTGTAATAGGTAGTTATTTGTTTGCATATGTAAAAACAATGGTAGGCTCACGACTATTTCAAGGTTACCTTTTTTTTTTTTGTAGAAAAATAATTCATGTTGATAATAATTTTGTTTTGTTCGGCAGTGTATGTAAAGAGAGAAAGAGAGGAAGAAAGTAAGTAGAACAGGAAGAAAGGGAAGGGGGAAGAAAAAAAAAGAAAAAGAAACAAGAAACAAGCAAGTACACAGGTGAGAAGAACACAAAAAGGAAACACATTTTGATAGGATTTAGAATGGTAAAGAGGGTATGGATGCTGTCAGATTATAACAGAATTATGTGTCATAAATACAGTTGTGTTGTAGATGGATTTGTTTTGCTCAGAGTTCAATAATAATAAGCATGGTTTTGTCACAGAGGAGATAGAAAAACTGCTTGACTAAAAAAAAAGAGGTTAGTTTCAAATCAAGAGCATTTTGCAGTCGTATGCTGAATACAAATTCATTCATGAATCAATCAAATCAAATATGATTATGACTAATTTATATATATATATATATTCATAATAGTAGATTTTTTTAAGGTATAGGAGAATTGAAAATAAAGTGCTTGATTATGGGTATAAGAGCTGTATTTATTTGTTATAGAGTACAATACATTTCACAGAAAGAAATCAACATTTTGTTAGGAAGAGGTAATGCCATTTAAAAGATGAGTTTTCATCTACCTCAGTGAAATTCGTTTCACAGGCGCATTGTCTTGATGATAAGTGACTAACACGCTTCTTTGAAACCAATAGTAACAATTGCACTTTAAATATATTGTACTCTATAACAAAGAAATATATATGTTCATAATATATATTTGATATCTTTCTTATTTCTTATCAGAGAGAAGAATCTTTGTTATACAGAAAATAAGAACAGAGAATTTAGAATGATGGCCAAATAGTTTTGTTTTTAAAGGATTGTAAAATAAGTCTAGTGTCATTTGAAGAAAAAAAAAAGCCATAATGATTGAGACTGAATATAAACAATTCACTGAAATGACTTTGTAAAAGAAGAATCAGTAAATTATTCTGTTAAATTCCTTCAACTGAATTGTCCATTTTAAGCATTTTAGAATTCTTAAAAGATATTCAGCATTTTGTTAGGAAGAGGCAATGCCATTAACAAGATAAGTCTCTTCATCTGCACCAGATATGTTTTGTTTTCAATTCTCAATATAGAATTTTTTGTTTTGTTTTAATATGAAGATGTTCCAATCTATATGAGAATAAAATCATTCACTATTATAAGAAATGATTATCCCTCCTTAAAGTATTAAAACATTAAGAAAAAAAAAAAAAAAAAAGGATTGAATTAAAACAATAAAATACTTCTTCTCTTAAAAAGGTTTCCATCAAGATTGGTTACAATAGGCAAATTAATAACTATGAATAAAAATATATTACTTAATATTTAGTGTGAAGCATAAAACCATTTTTCTATTTGGCACAAAAGTTTAGCAAAATTAAATGCAGAACTAGTTAAATTAAAAATATTTAATCTAATGCTATTAATACAGGATTTTATGACAATACTGAATTTCATCTTTGAACAACTTATGCAGAAATAGAGAGAATTTGTATATATTCAATATATCTTTCTGTTAATATACATTTTTAAAATTTGAAATTAAAAAAGCTAAAATAAATAGAAATATGTATAAAATAGGCAATGAATTTGGAATGGGAAAATAAAATTTGAAAGTGGGAGAGGAAAGTTTATAATAATTTTTGTTTTCTTTGAGGTAATATAAAGAAGATTTAGAAGGACAACTAAAGGACAAGTCAAGGGAGATTAGGAGGAGGAAAAGGAGGAGGAGGGTTTTAAAGAGTGACTTGCCGCCATTATGATGAATGAATATCACCACACAGCCATTATGTTTCTGTAATGCATCAGCAAGAAAAGCAACCCTTTGAAAGGCATTTAGACTTGGGCAATTGCTTACTTTTGAAAAGACATTGGAGTTTTATATTCTTTCTTAACTTTTTTTTTTTTTAATATAGGCTATTTTTGTTTTTAAAATAAAAGGCAAATATTCCAAAAATATTTTACAGAGTGTGTGTGTATATATATATATAATATATGTATGTTATATAATATATTTTTCATAAATTCAATAATTATGATGAATAAATTGCTGCATAATAATCCACTATTTGTAAGCAGGAGAGATAAAGCTAGCCAAAATGATTGAACAACATTGAATCTGAGAGAGAGAGAGATTTTATCAATAATCTGCTTTCTTCTAAAAATATAAAAATCATAAAACAGTAAATCTACATTTGATCATCATAAGACATTCCTTAATAATTAATTATATAGAAATTGATAGAGAACAGATATAACAAGTTTTTCAGTTGAGAGTTTTCAGAGTTAACATTGATGTTATTGGATAAGCAACTATGAATTAAAAAAAAAAAAGATGAAAAAAAAAAAAAAAAATCACCCACTGCCTGATAAGTTTCCAAACAAAAGCAGTTAATTGTAAAGTAGAAAACCAGTTGTATTATTTAAGAACAAATAATGTACAGTACAAATTATTTTCTGTTTTACAAACCCTTGAGACAAAGATGTGATGGATTTTATCTAATATCAAATTATGAAATTGAATTAAAAAAAAAAAGAAAAAGAAAAAGAATTCTTTTCACCAGCACATGAATTCTGTAAGCTGGAAGAAAAAAAAAATGCTGGTTTTAATCAGATGAATATAAAGTATAGGATGAGTGCATACTAATATATCAATATCATCGTTTAATCTTCGTGTATATACATATTGATTGATAGCCACTGAGCTCAATCAACATTTTGTAATCATTGGGATATTTAGTCTGCTGTAATAAGTGATATTAACTATTTAGTAGTTACATTGTATTCAGCTTAATAGTTGGTGATATTAAAAAAAAAAGTAAAGAATCGTAAGATCTAATCAGAGTGATCATCCTTTAAGAAGGCAAGATAAAAGTATGAAATATTAATAAACAAAATATCTAATCTTGTCTTCAAATTCAAAAAATATATGATAAAAGTGTTAGAATAAACATATCAATAGAAATATTATTTTGTTGTCTCGATACTAGCATATCAATTCTGATTAATGTAACAAGAAAAGAAAGGATATGCAAATCACTTGGTCGGTGAGTTTGCTAGACGTTATCTATTTCCACTCACATTGTCTTTCAAGCTGAATTTTCAAAAATTGACAGCACTTTTAATCACAGCACTTTAATAAAGTCATGCTTGACTTTTTTCCCATCACAATTTTAATGATCTCAAATAAGCGTCTATGGAAAAGAACAAAAAAAAAATTGTTTTTAACTTTTAAAATATTCCTTGTTATGAACCTGAAAGAATTATAATTTATATAATCATTTTCAGAAAAAGAAATGATGAAATTCTATGGTTTAGTACAGCTTCTACAGCAATTTGACATGCAAAATATTAACACACACATACAAAAACCAAAAACCTTTTCAGGTTGTTCAATGCTAATATGTGTCCATTGTACCCATGAAATCTCTTTGATCAAACTTTATATATATATATATATATATATATATATACATACTACATACACAACACAGGGTGATTGAAAAGTAACCCCCATTTTTAAACTATTTATAATTTTTTTATATGCAGTTATATTTTTTATTGATTCTTTAATGGATGTTCCTTAATATATTGCAATTAAATCTGTTTTGTTCTTTTTTTCTTTTCAGATTGATTATTTTGTTTCAAAATTCAAAGGACTATAAAAATGTCTCAATATTTAACTAATTTAATTCTAAAATCCCAAGCGACTTGAGAGGCTGGAGGCAAATGCTGGTGCCCATATAGAATTTTCAATAAAACTCCATGTTATAGGTATTCTTTTCCTATTCTTATTTTGTAAAAATAATGATTCAGAAATAAATTATAAGATTCTTAAAATAGGGAAGGGAGTTACTTTACAATCACCCTGTGTGTGTGTGTGTATATATATATATATATAAAGTTTGTTTATTTCAACTGATACATTCACCTAGAGAAAAGAATCTGAGAAGATATAAGCGCAAAATGTTATTAACTTTAAGCACAAAGGATGATTGTGATATTATTCTGAATAAAACTACTTGCAATGATACATGCCTCATTCCATCATTATTATAGTGCCATATAAATTTCTTATTGAATATGTTAATAAATTGCACCAGATCCAAAGAGGCAGAAACCAAGTGCTCAATTTTGGTTTATATCAAAAGAAACTAATATTCATATCTGATTAGGTTTAAACTCAGAATATTTGCAATAAAATAAAATAAGACTCTCTCATAATCCAAATAAATTAATGAAGTTAGTAATAAGATTGGGATTTATAAATCAAATGCTCTATTATAGTAGATATTTAGTAGATAAAAGATACTACACTTCATCATTGGTATACATAAAAATAACCTGAATGTACAGAAAGATTATAATGTTAGTTTTGAATCTGACTGTTAAGTAAGGGATTAATCTTTTCCTTGGCCATTTGAAATAGGTTTTTTTTTTTTTTTTTTTTTCTTTTGAAAGCACTAAATAAATTCTTGGCTGTTTTAAATAATTTTAACACCTTCGAAAAAAAATAACTTAATGCAGCCAATATACAATGCTGTCAATTTAACACTTTGGGAATTCGGTCTCCATTAAAAATATAATCATTTCCTCCTCCACTTCTTCAGCCCACAATACTTATATAAACTTAAAACTTTTTCTATAGCTTTCCATACAGTCTTAATATGAGTTTATTACTTTTTTTTTAACATCATAAGTACTGTAAAGCCCGAGGATGAACAATGGGCTGTTTCCATGGCAACAATGTGACTGACAGACTGACACATAATTCAAGCATACCAGGAAAAAAAAAAAAAAGTGAGGGGGGGATAAATATCAAAGTAGATGACAGGTAAGAGTTTTCATTTGAATTTGATAGTATTTATATATAGAAAAATATATCACAGAATATTACCAAGAGAAAAATGTGGGGTGCTTACCTTTGCCAGGTTAGAGCAAGTGTTAAGAGGGTGTTAAACCCCCTACAAACACCTGATCAGGTAATTTGGACAGGTAAAACAATTATTATTATTGTTATAATTATTATTATTATTAATGCTATAGAAGCCATTTTTGGTCCTGATATGAAATGTACACGCCAAAAAAGTTTCACATTCAAAAAATCATTTGGGGAAGGAAGGGATTTGGGGGAAAAAAAAAAAAAAAAAAAAAAAAAGAAGACACCTGTACAATGAGAATTTTGTTTTGTTAAGGAGTCCAAAAGTTAGCTTTTTGTTTTTGCCACAGAACAAGTATCATCATCATCATCATAATAATAATCCTTTCTATTATCAGAGTTTGCTTGGAGAATAGCATTTTAATGAAAGAAAAAGGGTTAATGATTGTGGCAAATATGGCTGCTGAACAGAAAGCACTATGAAGATGACAGCTGAGTTAACAGGCAGGTGGAAGCAGAAGAAGAGACATTGCAACAGCAATGGGCACAAGGTGACTGGAGACGGGACCAGGTAGAAAAACAAACATATACAATATTTTTTATATATTAAAAAAAAAAAAGTATAAATGTTGTAAGTATTAAATTCTTGTTGGTTTGTGGATTTTAATGGCATATCAACCCGTCTGGGGTTATTTCATGCCTAGAGGTTAGGAAATAATATATGTTGTGTATCTATATTTACACTTTTGTAGTTAAATTAGATTTTTGTAATTTCTCAAGTAACCTATTATTATTATTCCATTTAATATTATTACATAATATATTTAACTAGTAATAAATATTTCTTGGTTAAAATATTCTGTGTCAAAGTATAAAGGTTAGATATTATCCTGTTTTTAGAATAGCCAGATATTTCAAATTTTGTAGAAGATACTGTTAGATGCCAAGTAAAATAATTGAAGAATTACAAGAATGCCAAAAAGTATTTGTATAACTTTTCTTGAAAGTTTGAAAGATAGATATAAATGTGTTGAAAAAAAAAAAAAAAGACATTGCTTTTTACCTTGGGACCATTGCAGTTTAATTGTACTCATCTCCTTTCTATTGCTACATGTACTCAGGTCAATTTTAAGAGTCAAACTAACTGAAAATGGGTCTGGAAAAATTCCAGTTAATTTTGACTGGAAATCAGACATATATATATATATATATATATATATATATATATATATATATATATATATATACATACATACATACATACATATACATACACATATATACATACATATACATACACACATATACATATGCATACATATACATACACACATATACATATGCATATGCATACATATACATATGCATACATATACATATATACATATGCATACATATACATACACATATATATACATACCTATATACATACATATATGCATGCATACATGCATAGATATACATATATGCATGCATACATGCATAGATATACATATATGCATGCATACATGCATAGATATACATATATGCATGCATATACATACATACATGCATATACATATATATATACATACACGCATACATATATATACATACACGCATACATATACACACATACATATACATACACATATATACATACATATACACACATATATATATATATATACACACACACATATATATATGCATATATCCACACATATATATACAAACATATACATGTACACACATATATACATACATATATGTACATGAACATATACATATATATACACATATTTATTATATATATATAATTTTTTTTGAAAGAACTTGATCAGTTTGCTTGCCCACATTCAATAGGGTTACTTCTTCAGTCTATATACAGTCATGGATTTGAAATAGAGCCATAAAAATAAGCTTGATAGATTATACAACAGCATCAGTTATCTCAAACTCAGCATTTCACCTCTTTTTACTCTTCTTGATATTGAAAGTTTTAAACTGACATCAGGGGTTATTTTTTTATTTTTTCGCTCCAGCAAAAACATTACAGTCTCTAAAGACCAAAAATTTGTTGTCATCACAGATTAGTTAATAGTTTAAGCTTTTTTTTTTTTTCATGCAAAATAATAATTATTTACAAACATAACATGGCAGCAAGTACATTTAGATGTGTGTATGTGTGTTAATATATATATATATATATATATATATATATATATATGTATCAAGAAAGAACATTTCATAATTTGTAGGTAAATCTAGCCACAATGTTTGTTAATAAATCTGTTAATAATTTAAAGATATTGGCTGCAAAATTTTTAGAACTTTTGGTTGATGGAATCAAAATTCTAAGGCTGAATTCACATTATTTTCTAGTTCATCTATTGAAGACAAAACTTGTCAGCCATTTTCACAGTATTATTTCAACAGTGAATGACAAGAAATGGTTTTTATTTGTAAAGTCAAACAAACTTCCAGTTTGGTGAGTGAGTGAGTGTGTGCGTGTGTGTGTGTGTGTGTGTGTGTAACAAAATGGCATCAAGTTTAGAATGTGTGAAAGCAAACTTGGCAAGTCACTGAGCTTGAAGGTTTTCCATGACTCTCCAGGATATTCATTTTTATCTATGTTTTTTTGTTTATGTTTTGTCCCCAAATACGACGTATATTCCCTTCTTTGTTATGGCTTTCCATCAGAATAATGTGAGAGATTGAGAAACTATAGGCAACGAACCCACCCGCAGTCAGAACAGCTTCTAGCTGAATATATTCAATTTACAAGGCCTCGTTTTTGATTTCTCTCCAGTAACCACTGTTCTAGACATGTATAGGCATATAGCGGTGGTGTGACAACCAAACATTGTAACAAGTCTGGGTTAAAAAGACATCAATGTAAATAATAGGTTGTTTGAACAGAAGTGAGTGGTAAGATGGAAAGAGTTAGGCATTGGGTATTGTTCCGAGGTTTCCCCCCTTTGCAGAGGCAGTTTCACATGAAAAAGCTGAATATCATATATTCTGAACATTAAAAAGAATAAAAATAGATAAAATACTTAATAAACATTATTTATGTAATTTTTTTTTTTTTTTTTTTTTTTTTTGCAACAGAATCAAATGGCAGAATTAAAAAGACAATGAATTCAAAAAGTGCAAATAAAGCTGAAAAAGAATTTAAAAAGTACAGCTTCGAAATAATTTTGTTTTTTTAAGTTTTTTTTTGTTTGTACAAAAGCTGCATTTATATTCAAGCAGACCGACTTAAAAAAAAAAAAAAAAAAAAAAAAAAAAAAGGAAAAAAACCTCTCTATGAATTATCTGTTTTTTAAAAATACATTTGAAAGCATTCAAAATTTCATGCTAAAGTGAGAATGGCCTGCCAGTGACCAGGGAGCAAGTGGAAGAATACACAAGGCACATTTCCATACTTACTATTGCTATTGCCTCATTCTAAATCTTTACAAATGAAAAAGAAGAAATAAAACTGAAAATAAAACAAGACATTTTTTTCAAGTAACTTTTTCATAAAAAAAAACAATACTTAATCCAAGAGAGCACAATTTTCAAAATGTGTTATTAATGGGACAAATCAAATATCAAGTGGCTTTTTATTATTTTATCCATATAAATCTTGAGAGTTAAAAAAAAAAAATAAAGCCAGACAAAATAAAGAGAAGTATTATAAGCCCAGGTTCATCATTTGAGAATACTGAAGTTATTCAATGTTAAGTAACAGATAATAACGGATAAGAGAAAATAGATGATGGTATATGAAAAAGAATATCAATCCATGATATGGTAACTTAGAGTGCTTGGTAAAGTTGCCAAAATGGCCTATTGTCGGTATCAGCCAGACAGCAATTCCCTTTTCGCTAGCGCTAGACCAGGGAGATTGTTTTTTTGCGGAGGTGGAGCGCCACACCTACCAACTTTACTGCACAGATCAGATTACCCATTCTGTGCTACTCATACACTGAGTTTGCAGGGACCAGTATCAAACTAGGATTCCTTGCTCTACTGACTGAGCTAAACGGGCGCCTTAGTAAAAAACAATAAATATCAAAATTATTACTATGCCAATAACAGATTATTAAACAGAAGATTTATTTAATTGTATTAAGAACAGATATTCTCATATCTGAAACAAAATGGATGCACAAAAATGTGGGGTTTGAAACCACAGAGCAAATACCAAAGCTATATAAGGAATTTGAAATTTGAATGTATCAAAGAGTATTTAGCTATAAATAAAACTGTAATGCTTTAAATTCAGAATGTTAAAAAGAAATTGAAAAGAGAAAAGGTAAATTAAATAGAAAGGAACGTTGCTATTTAGGATTTTGTTAAATATTCAAGAAATGAATTGGTATCGGCCATAGTTCAGAAATTTGTTATAAAATCAATCAATCAAAAAAAAAAAAAAAAAAAAAAAGACCTGAATAATTTGAATTTTCTTGATAAATATTGTTAATAAATTGTACCAACAAATTATAAAAATAAAATAAAATATTTTAACTTAAAATTATGTCTTTACTAATCAGAAATGCATCCGTTTTTACTAAACTCAAAATTACTGATTTATTTAAGCACATGGCAATGCATAAGCTGAAAATGTAGATAATAATCGATGCAAATAAACAGAAACAAAGTGCTTATATATCAGTGTGAAAATAAAGTATTCTCTTAGCCACCTTGTTTTTATTTTGTAAATTTTAGATTCAGGAAGATTTACTTTCTTTATGAAAAACCTTTCTTAGAAATTATGACATATTCACAAGACTTTGTCAGCCACTATTCAAGAGTTGGGTGTGTCAAAGAACAAATAAAGTTTGAATAATAAGTTCTTTGTTATAGTAGCGGGATTTGTATCTGTACAGAAAAGAAAGGAAAGAAGGAATCGTACTTAATATGGCTAAATATACATCAGTGAGTCATTAGTGGTTTACCACTATATTATATATATATATATATATATAACTTTCAAAGAAAGAAAAAAACTTAAACTGAATTTAATATATATATATATATATATATATATATATATATATATTATGTTTAGTGGTACGTACAGAATTTGAGGATTGCTTTTAAAAATGCATGCATTTTAAAATAATTTTAGAATATCCTATTTCATTTTAAAATGCATATGCTTTTTAAAGCAATCATATATATATATATATATATATATATATATATATATATATATGTATGAAGAGTGGGAAAGAGTGACAAAAAAAATTACCTGAATTTGAAAATTATAAATCTGGGAAAAATTGATATTTTCTAATCATGATTTTGAATTCATAGTTTATGCATTTATTCCACTGAAAAATAACTATAAAAACTTATAACTGTTTAATAGGGTTTGCATAAACTGAAGTGAAACTTTGAGGGGTAAGACAAAAAACATGATTCCCAGAATCCTGTCAAAAAATATTAAGTGATTAGAAAATCTCCACGTTATTAAGGATTTTAAAATCATGTGAATACTTAAATTATAAATGCAAAAAAGATATATATATATATATATATATATATATATATATATATATATATACACTCTTCATTTCAAATGTTGACAAAAGGAAAAGTGTTGTAAGCAAATATTTAAATTTGATATTATCCAATTTTTAAAAAAATAAAATTTTGGTTTTCTTTTTAGATTTGAAATATTTTTTATTGAGATCCTTAACAATATCTAATCTTTTGTACATCAAATAAAGCAAAATATTTCAACAAAATAAGATTATTGCCTGAAAACACCTTTCAAAGCAACTGTGAAAGGTTAGAGATGCCTACAGTGAAATGAAGGTTTATCATAGGCTGGGTCCTTTTTTTTGGGTGGGGGGCATTTTTATTCGATAACAGAATAACTTCAGGAATTTGTTTATGATATCAATCAAAAAAAAAAAAAAAAAAAAAAAATCTTCAAAAAAGTTTTAAAATAGAATCAACAGAAGAATAATAGTGAAATTTAAAAAAAAAAAAAAAAAATAAAAAAATAAAAAGACCTGAATAATTTGAATTTTCTTGATAAATATTGTTAATAAAAATTGTACCAACAAATTATAAAATTGAAAGAAAATATTTTAACTTAAAATTTTGGTATTTAAAAAAAGAAACAAAGTAAGAAAAAAGGTTTTGCCAAAAATTAGGCAAAAAAGCAAAAAAACAATTGGTACCATTACCACCAAAAAATATACCAACTGACAATTAAACTGGGATATTTTAAAAACATTTAAAAAGTAATTCTATAGATGATTTTGAAAATTGTGATCTCTTGAAGCAAAGAAAACACTGTAAGTAGGTTACTTATGGTGGCATAGAACCAACAAAAATTATGTCTTGGATCTCTGCACAAATCTAAATACAAGTACTTGATCAATGTGCTGATGTAGACTGTGGTGGCTCCAGATGCCACAATAGATGCGCCATGAACTCGAGGCGATTACCCAGTTTCTTAAGGCATTTCTTACAGGTGAATGGGTCATCATTGGCAAGGTGAAGACTGTTGTGCAACATACAAATGGCAAAGTCCTCAAACCAGATTCCACAGTGCTTACAATGGCTGACTTTCTTGTTACCTATTTGAAATGGTTCACTTCTACTATTGCTGATGATTGAGTTGGTTTGGTTGGTGGCCAAAGGCTGCTTGCTGACCAAACTCACTGTGTAACTGCCACCCTGATCGTCAGAAATTACTTCACCATTTCTGAGACTGTGATGCATATCACTAGTAGAGATGTTCCCTTCTTGGTCATTTTCTTCATAATCTGATGTGCTTGGAACAACAAACATTTTTGTGCCATCAGTTATAGTTTCAGCTTCTAAATTACCAAACTCGTCTCCATTGACATCTTCACCATTTCCTACTACGGAATAGCAGACCCGAATCGTAGTATTTTTGCTAAAAGATTCTCCACTGCTGAAATCCTCGCTGGCTTCCATTATTTCCATTCGTTCATTGCTAGACCATTCCTCGGCATTAGCATCAGAGTTTTGTTCAGTATCCGGGTGCTGGTTTACAACATTGGAATTCAAGCTGCTTTCTTCAGAGTTCAAGCCAAGCAAGATGGGACTGACATATTCCTTGTCTGGATTTCGATTTAGAATACTACTAGAGATCTTGTTGGTCAAATTCTGAACTGCTTCAACAGCGGCCTCATTTCCCAGGTTTTGATTTTCTTCACCAGAACTTTGGTTGACTGCATCGGAATTTGAGTTGGCTTCACTGGAATTCTCTTCAGTAGCAGCGGCGGCGGCTGCAGCAGCTGCCAGTTCGTTTCTGGCTTTTTGTTCAGCATAATCAGCCTCGACTAACTTGCCTATTATTTCAAGCCATCCATTCTCATGGTTCTCAATGGTCTCAAAAATATAGTCGTTATTATTGTTGTTGTTGCCGCTGCCATTGTTGTTGCTCTTACTGTTTGACTGCACCAGAGAGAACCGAGCACACCCCAGCCACTTGGTCTCATCAACAGTTTCCTCGGACACTTCTTCGCTGTTACCGTTAGACATCTCTTCGGGAAGAAAACTGTTTTTTTTTCGAATTTTGGCGCACAGGTTTTGTTTCACCTCATGTAACTTTTTATGTTTCTCTAATTCGATGGAATTTTCAAACGCCTCTCCACAAGTGGTACAAGTCTGTACGTTTTTTATGCCATGGCTTCGGAGATGGGCTTTTAACAAGTGTGATCCAACAAATCGGGCATTGCAAATACGGCAGGTGTTCTTTGTCCGGTGGTGGAGGTGCACCTTGGAGTGTTGCTTCAAGTGATCAGAGCGGGAGAAGCGTCGACCACAGATGTGGCATGTGTATGGTCTCTCTCCACTGTGTACCCGTATGTGACGCTGGAGTTTGGATGACGTGCGGTACGTCTGACCACACATGGTGCATTTTAGAGGAGCCGAGCCGCGAGTATGAGTCAGCACGTGTGTATTTAGCTCCTCCTCGGTGTCAAACTGCATAGCACAGTATCGACACATGAGGCCAGGTGCCCCTTTAACAGTAGTATACTTACTGTTTGGAGAAGTAGTAGGTGGTGGGGGTGAAACCACGCTCATCTTGTTAGAATATTTTCTGAAAAATAAAAAGAGATCATTATCAAAACAAATGAAGACTTGGGCAGATGTTTTCTTTTACAAAAATTAATTCAACTTTAATTTGATGGAATCAATTTATAGCTAACAGATATGTTATTTTGTTAAAGAAAAATGTTGCATGCAATAAAAAAAAAAGAAATGTAATAGTATTCATTTTTGTAAATCAAATTTGACTTCCTCAACATCAAATTGGTAAGCTGATCATGAAAAAGAAGTGTATGGTAATATAGTTTACAACTTGGCAAACAATTATATGTTGTGTACACCACATGTGTCTGTGTTGGAGAAAGTGGATTGATAGGAAATTTACCCTAGACTATACAATATTACCTTTGCTGCTTTTTCTTATCTTACAATAATATTTCTCCATTAACTATTTTCATATCTATTAAATATTAGTCTCACTAGTGACAATATTGTTGAAATTATTAGAATTATCTCACATTGTGTAATAAGCAATTTCTGTACTTGTCTGTATTCATAAGATGAGGCTTGATATGAATAATTTTTATATTTCGGACTGTTGTCCTCATCTTTATTGTATATAAACACAAAGTTCAAGCCACTATAACATCAGGCTCTGTTTAGGTGTTTTTTTTAATTACCTTAAAATAAGTCATCTTCAGGCGATTACCCATGAATTCAGCTGTGAAACCATGTTTGAATTCATGGGTAATTGTCTGAAGATGACCTATTTTAAGGTAATTAAAAAAACACCTAAACAGAGCCTGAGGTTACAGTGGCCTGAACGTTGTGTTTATACACAATAAAGATGAAGATAACAGTCTGAATTATCAAAATTATTCAAGCAATTTTTGATTTAGCTGTGTGTTGATATAAAACTCTTTGTTTCTACCTCTGGTTTTATACTTTGACAAGATGACCTGTGAACCTGTTATAACAATGGTCCATGATGATATTGTTGTTTCTATTTAGGATGAAGTGAAAGATTTTAATTAACCTGTCATAGTTATCAGTTATATCAAGTATTTGGATGATTAAAAAATGACATTAAGTGCAAATACAAACTTCACAAAATTATTTTTTTTCTCATATGTAGGATTTTGTTATTCACACATCCTTTTCTATATTGTTTTTTATTGACATTACAGGTTAAATCTCACTCCTTGCAGCTAAATTATGTAAGTATGCCCCCCCCCCCAATATATTTACATTTGTTATAATTTTGCTTTCTGCAATGATTTAGTAAATCATTAAAAAAAATAAAATAAAAGTATTTTCAACCAAAATATACGATACTTAAGAAGAAATATCTTCTGGGTTAAAATTGATTGTAATGTTATATATTTGCTGAGAATAAAAAAGAGAAAAAAAAAAAAAAAAAAAAAAAAATATTCTAATCAATCATTTAATGTAGGTAAATTTTAAAGGAAAAAAAAATCATTTTGTTCTGCTCCTTCAAAACCAGTTTTTCATTAAATTCTAAAAATATTATGTGTGTGGGTGTAGGTGTATTTTAAGATTGATTAAAATTTTTAAATAAAAGTTTAGCTACCTGGGGTACCCAATCAAGTGCTTAATAGAAGAATCTGCCTTTTCAGCATTCATTTACTAATTCAAAGAAAATAGTTGCCAAATGTGAAGAGAGGTAGATGAATTCATTTGTCATTTGTCACAAAGGATAGGTACATTCATTTGCATTTTACATCTATTCAATATTCTAATACCAGTGAGAATAAATGCTGATAGTAAATGACTAAGTGTTGAACAAGAAACATATAAATGGAAAGAAATTTGCTTATTTGCATGTAGAATATTTAGGAGAAATTTATAATTATTGAGTTATGCGTTCAGTTATAAATGTATTTGATTTGGAGTAATGAGATTGACAACTAAATTAATTATTTATTAGGTTCACAACAAACACGCACACAAGACAAATGAAAATTAAAAGAAAAAGAAGCATACTTTTTAGTTAAGAGTTTGGAGGAGGATAGAGTAGTGTGTAATTCTATATTAAAATGTAAATACTTAGTTTGGTGTAAGTGTTTGATTGGATCCTAAACAATATTTATGTAATAAGGTGGTTTACTAAGAATGGTACAAGTTTCATATAAATTTTGATTAATAACCCAAAATAAAAAAGAAAGTGGTCATTAAAAACTGATTTTCTATGCTTAGAAAAATCTATTAATTGAGGATAAACTTTCTACAGGGTGTTCATAAAGTCTTGCAGCAGGTTTTAAAAATTGAAAATTTAATAACATGTTGTACAAATGATAGAATCATTTAGTAAAAAAACCATATGAAAGTTCAAGTTTTATTTTTAATATATGTTTTGATTATTGCCTCTCAACAAGACTGCAATCTTTGTTACATTTTAAATCTGTTGCAGGACTTTATAGACACCCTGTATAATTTATTGACTATGAGGATTAAGTAAAATAAAGTGGAAAAATGAATGAAAGAAAGAGAAAATCCAAATGTTTAAGCAATATTAAGTGAAGTGAAAGATCTGTTTGAAAAGATACTTTGTATAAATGAAGGTATGAATAAATATCAAAAGTTGAGCAACAAAAGGAAATATAATGAAAGAAATAGAAATTAATATCATAAAAATATTTAACTATTTACAAATAAAACAATGAATGAGATTATCAAAAATACAAGTCTGAAATTTGGCATTAAGCACAAAAATTCAAACTTGTTTAAAATTAAAAGGGCCGATTTAGCTCAGTCGGTAGATCATTTGGCTTGGAATCACAAGGTTCCTGGTTTGATACCGGCCCTTGCCAACTCAACGTATGAATAGCACAGGGATCTGTGCGCTAAAGTGAGGAGCTGATAGTAGGTGTGGCGCTCCACCTCAGACGCTAAAATAATCTCCTTGGTCTAGCGCTAGTGAAAAGGGGATAGACTCCCTCACTGTCTGGCTGATTACGACATTAGGCTGCCCTGATGACTTTACTTACTAAATGAAATGTTTCATTTAATTACAAAGTAAATATACTCTAAGTTTTTTAATAATTATCTTAAAGTATATTTACTTTGTTTTCAATGAAACATTTCATTTAGTATATTAACTTAATTTTAAAGAAGTTTGAATTTTTCTACTTAATGCCAGATTTCAGACTTCAGTTTTAGTATCAAATATAAAGTCAGTTTAATTTTAAAAAATTAATTAAACCGATTTTATATTTGATACTAAAACTGCTGTTAATTTCTTCAATTATTAAAGGCCAAGATATTGTAAATGATCTAAGTATTGGTCTGTCAGTTTAGTCTATAAAAAATTCTGGGAATAGCAGTTCTATGACAGCTGCTTATCCAGTTGATAGGATTTTATTTTCTTCAAGTTAAGAAAACACAAAGTTAATTAATATCCTGCTTCTCATTTTATTCCCATTAGCAAACGTTCAAACTCTATTTGTAGGTCAAAGTCAAGCTATCAGTTTCTCAGGCATTAAAAAAAAAGTCATCCATAACTCCACAAGAGATTTTTTTTTATGAGCAAATAATTTACAAGATTTCCATTCTTTAACCTGATGAAAGCAAGTAAAGCTAGAAAGGTCAAGAATATTGTGATATTCAATTTTAAAATGACCCCTATCCCCTCCAGTAATTCAAAATGACAAAAATAAAACCCTTAGATATGTGAAGTAAAAAAATCTATTTTTAGCAACACCTGCTTTTCTTGATCAATGCAAGTGAAGAGTTCAGTATAGTGAGATGTTGTCTTGGAATGAGAAAGTTGGATTAAAATCAATAAAAATTACAGAAAATTGAACTACAGCTCCAAGAAGAGAAGCTTGCAGGCAGATGGAGAAAATGCAGCAGTTGTACAGACTGCAGCGTCACAGAGCATTTAAGAGAAGAAGAAGAAGAAGAAGAAGAGAAGTAGGAGAAGAGGATATTGAGTAGGAAGAGAAGGGAAAGGCCAATGTGCAGGAGGAAGAGTAGGGGTTAGATGGTGTAAAAACTGACAATCTACTTGAGTTAAAGGTAAAAACAAAACAAAACAAAACAAACAAAAAATATAAGAAATTCTGATGGGTGACAATACACCTGATTAATTGAATTGATCAGTTTAAAAGAAAATCCCTAAGTGAGTGTGGGACACAAAACTAAAATCAATATTTTCAGAAGAAATTGAATAGCAGCCAGTAAGAATATAGCAGGTCAAGCTTGGCAGGATAAAGAGAAGGAGTCGCAGACTTGTGCTAGCAATAATGCTAATACTACCAAGTTTTGTGACAAGTTGAACATTTTACAAATCACTATCTTCTATCATTGTCAGGTGATATGCTGGCATCCATTGTTTATATTTAAAAAAAGGCATTATGATATTGAAGAGATAATTGACTAATACTTATTTAGTATAGAAAATTAGACATCAAAAATATTAATTAAGATGCAAAATTGAGAGATAAAAACAACATTGTATATGTGTGCAAGAGAGGAGTTTGTGTCGATTGAGTACATGCAACAAAAAATTAAGAAGTCATTAGATAATTCAATCTAATTAGTTAAAAAGTATGTAAATAGACTTAGTATTTGTAAATACGTTTTATTGAATTTTAGAGCATTATGTAAAAATGACAAATTGTGATTAAATTCAAATTGTAAAATCCCAATAAAAATATAAGTTTTAAAAATCTGTAATTTTATTTTTCAGTTTTTAAACAAATTAAAGCATTTAAAAAAATAGAAAATGACTTTGTAAGCAAAGCAATTCTAATAACATCCAATGAAGCTATTTAGTTTCCAGTTTTAATAAAATATATTAGAATTAAGTTTTAACAAAAAGTTTGCAATACATTTTTCAAGCTATTGCAAAATGAAAGTGGTTTGTTGGTTTCTTTGTTTAATGACATATCAATGTTCATGGTTATTAAATGCCAAAGCCATACTTGTAGAAAAAACAGTAGGGGCACTATTTAACCCATAGCTGGGAGGAGAAGAGAATTAATACCTTTCCCAAGGGTATTAGTCCAAAAGTGAATACAATAGAATGGCTTGAGTTTGAACTTGCTAACTTACTGCCACATCATAGGAAGTTACTATGATGTCACAGTTCAGCACGTTATCCACTACATTATGGTCCCGCTAAATGGAAGAATAGAAGATAATTGGTAATTTTTATAAGTATTTGAAATAATTAAGGGGGTCGGTTTAGCTCAGTCAGTAGAGCACCCACTTAGGAATTGCAAGGCTTCTAATTTGATACCAGTCCCTGCCAACTCAGTGCATGAGTAGCATAGATTGTGTATTCTGATCTGTGTGGTAAAATGGGGAGCTCCACCTCAGCAAAAACAATCTCCCTGGTCTAGCGCTAGCAAAAAGGGGATATACTCCCTCACTGCCCAGCTGATACCGAAAATAGGCCACTCTGCCAAATTAACTTTTTTTTTATTAGTAATAACAGATATTTTCTTTGAACTGAACAAAGGAGTGATATAATATATCCAGAGAAGGAGGAGGATATTGTGAGAAAGAACATTGTTATGACACCCTCTCTCTACAGGTGACAGAAGCAGGAACAAAGAAATTACTAGTATTTATAGCAAATACTATCTGTAACAGTATATGCTTGTTTAAAATATCAATACAAACATGAGTTAATACAGTGAAGAAGTGAGGCAAAATATCAACTGATATCTATTTCTATTGCTTTAGTAAGGAATGGAGAAGAGATGAAAGCATGTTTTAGTTTTGATCTGATCATCTTGGTGGACTAGAATAAGAGGAGATATAAGAAAGAGATATTGAGAGTGAATTTGGTTGAGGTTTATTTGAACTTATAGAAGGTTAACCACACTGAGGAAATGGACTTCTACATCATGGGGAGAAAATCATAACACATATATAAATACATACATACATATACACACACATATATAAACACATAATATACACATACATATAATACACACACACATATATAAATAATATATATATATACACATACATATATACATATATACATATATACACACATACACATACATATACACACATATATATACATATACACACACACATATATATATACACACACATATATATATACACACATATATATTATACACACACACATATATATACACACATATAATAGTCAAATAAGGGTGAGAATGGAAACAGGAAGCATAATTTCAAATAAGCAATGATCATTGTTAGAATAAAGAAATAAAGGGAAAGAAGAACGACATGATGGGTTAGAAAGGAATTGTTAACATCCTAATGCAACATTACTTGCTACTTTGTAGAATATTTGAAATGCCCTGTAATGAGATCAGTATTCCATCACTTGTAGCTTTTGATTGAAGGACTTCACACAACTGATATTTTATTTTTGACAGATAGAGTGCTTTCTGGGAAACAGCAGAAAATCTGGACGAGAAACATATTCTATGCAGTATTCAACTTTAGGCCTTGCATTTGAGAAAGTGCAATGGAATTTTCAGTTGGTTATGACCAAGCCACTGGATTCTTTTGTTAGAATATATATATATATATATATATATATATATTATATATCAACAATAATCTCATAACAGCTATAAGTAGATATTTATTCCCATGTTATAAGAAGTCACTGTGTTATTTTAAAACAACTATATGCATATTTCTTACATAAACACAAAAGATTTGACAACCCTATATAGAAATGAATGAGGAGTATAAATATGGAAGGTCAAGAGTGCTAATTTCTCATGCAGTTTTAATGTCATTTATTAATATGCAGTAATATATAAGCAGACATGATGATAAATGATCTTCTTAGAAATAGAAATAAAAATTCACTAAATATTTTGTTGATAACAAAATTCAAGGCATTTTGTATCTCAGCCTTGTTGGCTGGGGCTTTAGAATACACTGACTGCACCTCTAAGGGGTAAGACCTCCATCCCATTGGGCCACCTGGTGGCCGTGAGTGGTGACCTGTGATGCTTAAGGATGGAACCCTGGTGGCTGAGCAGTCCAAGACATGCAACACTCCACTCTGACTCTTACTAAGGCAAGATGGCTGTCAAAGAGGCCCCCTTCGATCAATCGGCTGGTCATGTTAAGCCTTAGTACCTATATGATTGTTCCGACCCTATTGCCCTTATGGCAAGCCCCAACCCTTTTTATCATATATGTGCTAGAAGGCAGTGGCTGAGGGTCTTACTGTCCTGGGTATGACATTAAACTATCTGATGAAGTTCTAATTCTGGAGCTCTGGGGAATGTGGAGTATCCCTTCATCACCATTACTTCCAGGTCCACCCTGACTCAGAGTGGTAGTACCTAGTAGGGTCCCATCTATGGGTTAAATAGAAAAAAAATGAATTAAAAAAATATGTTTAAAAAGAAATGTGTCTAAAAAAAAAAAATTTGAGTTTAAGAAGAAAATAGAGTACCCATTAAGAATGTATCAAGCAAAATGCTTTCAGCATAAAATAACCCAATAAGGGTTGACATGCTGTAAAAAGCAACCATCCAATTCATCCTTTTATTTCTAACATAATTACATTTAAATTTATTACATCAAATGAATAATTTCATTTGGGTAATGCCAAGGATTTTGTGGAGTGTCTCACAACATACATGTTTATGAATACAGATGAATTAAGTTTTGTTTTCAGATTTCTATAAACAGGACTTTTATTTTCCTAGATCCTGTTTACATGAATGAATTTTTAAATAAAAATCAAAAATTTACTGAAAACTTCCGGAAAAACACAAAAAAACTAAATCCTTTGTCTATTTAGATCCTTTTACTCTAAATATCTATTTTGCAAATGAATCAATTATGTATGCTTAGAAATGTGTATGCATCAAGTATAAATTGGATTGTTAACCTCAACCTCCATTGACCATAAAAATCAAGAAAGATTTTTTTGTTCTTTGAAGTTGAAAATATAATGTTGAATTAGTTTAGCAAATTTGCATTATTAACATTTCAAATGAGGGAAATTTATTTTGTTTATATTTCAAAGTAGAATAAAGGGGGGATATAGTTTAAATAGATTTTTTTTAGATCTAGTATACAATTGAGAAAAAGAGAAGACAAGTATTTGTCAAAATAATGTTTGGACAATCAATATGCACTTATATTTATGTTATAATTCTTTTAAAATGACAACTCTGCCCCAACCCTTTTTATCATATATGTACTAGAAGTGGTGGCTGAGGGTCTTAATGTTCTGGGTATGACATTAAACTATCTGATGGTGAAGTTCCAATTTTGGAGCTCTAGGGAATATAGAGTACCCCTTCATCACCATTACTCCCAGGTCCACCCTGACCCAGAGTCATAGTACCTAGTAGGGTCCCATCTATGGATCAAATAGAAAAAATGAGTTTAAGAAAAAAATTGAGTACCTATCCAGAATGCATAAAACAAAACGTCTTCGGCATATAAGGGTTGACATGCTGTAAAAACCAACCAACCAACAATAAAGCCAGACAACTAAAACTTTTATCAACTAACTGTAACATCAGTAAAAAAAATACAGTCTATATCCACTGGAACCAAGGCAGAACCTTTTTTTTTATCAACTTTAATTAAACAGTTGAAGTATATTAATCAGTCAATATAAGTTAACAAAAGGAAAGAGTGCATTTTACAGATAGAGTCTTAAGTTGATGATGAAGTGATCTGAAAAACTTTAGCAGAACTCTTTTTTTATGATAATGATCCTTGCAAGATGGAAATCACATAGCATGTGGCATCACCTCAAGATTAAGAGTTCATTTACTCAACTTTAGTTCAAATGAATGGTAGGTTTCATATTTCAAACATGCAGCAGCAAACACAATGATACAATGCCTAATCAAGTGAAATATCTTATGACCAAGTTAAAATGGTCCAATTTTACAGAATAACTGTTGCCTATATAACATTTTGAAGTTGTTCCAACAACTAATTGTTTTATATCACATTATACCACACAATGATCTGTACACCAATTATAACACTGTCCTTGACACTCGTATGCCACAGTGATGTGTTGAAAGTCATACGTGATCGTGATTCTGAAATATACATATTTACCCCCTTCCCCGCATGAACAGGACGTGACACAAGATCAATTTTTTAAGCATAGTTTAACAAGTTTGAATTCAGAGTTTTCATTCTCCTAGACTGGTCGTCTACCTTCAGTTAAGTGCAGACTCGGATCTTGATTAGGCAATGCTAATTTTAAAAGATTAACTTAAAAACAAACATGAGTCTGGCTGTTCTTTTCATGGGAGAATAACTTACGCTGAAGAGTTCCTTTTGCTAACATCTAACCTGTAGATACTAGTTACTCAATTGTATGACAACAAGTAGGTCATTCAATGACTTCCTATTACAAACTATTAATTAAATATTTTTAAATATCACTATTAATGAGTATAGTATAACCTCATTTTGTTATAGAAAATTATTTTTTAAATTCAAAAACCAAATGATTCATAGGAGAAGGAGTTCTCAAAGTAGTTTTTCACTAACGAGAAAAGAGCCCCTTCGGTTTGAAGTTTTTCCTTTCTCCTGGACAGGTTGCTATACGAAGGTTAAAGAACCCAGTCAACCCACCTATTTTTACTCATAGCTAGGGGAAGAATAGTTGAATTTGTATCTTTTCTAAGGGCATTAGCACTATGTGAAATGTAAAAGCAGTGTCCAGGATTTGAATTTATCTCATCGTGTCCATTTCCTATGACGGTAATTATTAGACCACGTGCCTCCACTAAATTTAGTCTTTATATTTACCTTATTCCTGAGAACCCTGTTCTTAACTGAAGTTCTTAGTCCCAGACAACACACCTGTGCAATTGGTTAACCGAAGTGTTCATAACAAATAAATAAATAATTCAAGAGGAACCATTTAGTTTCACTTCACTACTCATATGAATCTTCAAATCAATACTGTCCCTTCAAAATATTTTTATAACACCCTTTTTACTGTTACAACCATATATATTAATCTTTAAAGCATTTTCTTTCTCTTAATTCTTACTAATACTATATAATACTACTACAGATGTTACATTGGCAAGCATTATTATGATGTTTTTTTTTTAGGAAAAGAAAATATTGTTTATTTATATACATAAACACTTTTATATAAAGCATATTATAAGAAATTATTAGTAAAAATATGACCAACAAAAGCTTAGATTAAAATTTGTATATAACTTTAAGTATGAACATAAGGAAATAGACATTATTTTACTCAGATTTGATAATTTTGTAGCTTATAAGATATATCTTGTTATGGAATTGGTAATATATCATATATATTAGGGCATCTCATTGAGGTCTAATGGTTAGCAAGCTAGTTTAACAGATCCTTGACTACTGAATAGCAATATCCTTGCTGGATGTTCCATACTTGCAACAGTGTGTTGAACAGGTTGGGTAAATACCCAGTTTCTCAACTTACTTTTTAGGAGGTGCTTGTGGTGTAATAGTTATTGTCATAGTAAATGGATTTAGCGACGTGAGTTCAAATCCTGGATGAGTCTGTTTACATTTCAATAGTGCTAATACCTTTGGATAAGGTATGCCTCCAACTAGTCTCCTTCCAGCTATGGGTAAAATAGTAGAGCAGACTAGGCTCTTTAACCTTGGTTAGACAACCAGTCTAGGAAAAATAAAACTCTAAATTCAAACCTGTTAAACTTAAGAAATTGACCATGTGTCACATCCTACTCATGTGTAGGGGTTGTAAATAATATATATATATATATAATTCTAAAGTTGCCTGAATCATTGAACAAGTGATTCATAGACCTCAGATTTGACTACAAGACTGAACTTCACTGTGTAGGAGGGTCAGAAGAAAAAAGTTTCTTATATATTCATTGGTGATTACTAGTGAGAAAAACTTAAGAGAAATGCACAAGCCCTTTACAATGTCTAATATTTCAGCAGCAGCAGAAAAAATTGTCTTTGAAAGAGAATATATTGTTAGTCAATGGTGGAATGAGACAGTGGCAAATAGCATTGAAATTGGAAATTACTATTTCAATTGTCAACTGTATGCTTGTATCTTACTAATGAAGGAATAGAAACCACTGTATCGTATCTTGTCTAATTTGATCTGGAATATTAGAAGACATGTTTATGTGATGAAATGGAAAATTTAAAATCTATGTAAGGCGGCAGATGCTAGAGAGTGAGATAAACTTAGAACAGTATCTTCATTCCATAAGTTACTATGATAGAGCAGGCAGAAGAAATTCATTCCTTAACCCAGGCATGTCAAATATGCAGCCCTCAGCAAGCAGAGGTGCGGCCCACATGCAGACTGCGCTCTCATATGGCGCTTTTACAGTTTTAAGTTTTTTCCGAAAATTCTTGGGCAAAAACAGTCGATTATTTTCATAAGGGTATTGTGTTATTAAGAAACAGAGTCTGTTATTAATGCATTGTCTCTCACTCCTTCCTTTGAGTTGCGGATGGAGGAGGCTAACTTAGTCAGTGAAAGGGAATGAGTTTTCTTCTTGCCTTCTCCTGCTTTCAAACAACATGTGGCTATAATTGAAAGTGACAGTGACACTTGTACATTTTATTATTTGAACACGGTCAGTAATGGTCTTTTTTCCTTTCTTTTTAATAAAGATGTTTTTTTTTCAAATATGTATTCATTGGCTTTTAGTTGATGATAAATAAATTAATGATAGCAATAATCACTTTTCTGTTAATATAGAAGAAGGATTTAAAGACTTAGTTGTCATGTGTGGTCCTCATGACATACATATGTAATCCATGCAGCCCTCATGACATACATATGTAATCCATGCAGCCTTAGAGAGCTACTCAGTTTGACATGCCTCAGATTTAACAATTGGTAGAGCAAGCAGTGGATAATGAAAATGGTGGACAGATCCATTGAGTTTTAACATATCTTTTCAGATTAGTTCTGATTTACTCAACTTTTGAACAAGCAGATGAATATTGGCTTGCAGATTGCCAAGCCAAAGAATTTTGTCTGAATTGTCTATAGTTTACAATCAAATTTGGTGGAGATTTAGTAATGGTGTGAGGTGCAATTTGGAAGTATTGATTGTTCGTGGTTTCTTGGAATTTGTGGAAAATATCAATTCAGAAAAAAAAAAAAAGATATCCATTCTTCAGAAGGAACTTCTCCTAGTATTCACTGACAGTTATTTGGATAAGACTCATCCCTTTTCATGGAGAGATGAAGCTTAAATACCATACAGCAAAAGACTTGAGAATAACAAGTATCAAGTAGTGACTTTCATGGCCCAAGTCCGTCTCTTGACATGAATCCTATCAACTATGTTTGGCCCATTTGGGATTGGAAAAGAAGAAGAAGAAGAAGAAGAATATCTAAACAACTTTTCATAAAGAAAATTTGTTGCGTGCTTTGAGAGTAGTTGAATATCCCACAAGAGAAGATAGCAGATTTGATAAATTGATGCCTGAAAGAGAACAACATCTTAAAATCTGCTAATGGTATATTGACTAAATATATATTGCATAAAAGGAGTTTGTTTTAAAATAAGTGTCTATACAAAATCCTCACATTAAGTTAATAACTTAATGTGAGGATTTTGCAAATGCTTCAAGTATTAAATGACAAACGTTATATAAAAATTCTTTTTGTTCATTTTTTTTTTAATATACGTCTACATTAAATAGTTCATACATATATAATCAAATCTTTCCTATTAATTAAACTTGCGGTCAAGTCATATTGAAACCACCAGTTCCCACTAGATGACTCAAATTAAGCAGCAATGAGCCTGTTCAATACTTAGATGGGTAACCATTTAAGGAAAAGCATGAACTGTAAACAATCTAATACCAAAATGATTTGATCTGGCATTAAATGACTCGAAAAGGTTTGATATGCCGTAAAACAACATAACCAACGTATTAATTAATAATTTTTCAAATCATTTTTTAATTTAAATCTATATTGACTTTGAATATTTTCTATACATTATATTAAAATTGCTTATGAAATCACTAGTCTTTCCAAATAGGGAGTTGATGAATACCAGGTTACTGTCATTTTAACAAATGGTCTGAACTAAGAGGATGGATCTGTTGTATTTTTGTGTGTCCATTTAAAAAAGTAAAATATTTTTAATGCTTCAAAGAATTACAGTACATTTATCTTTATACACACACACACACATATATATGAGAGAGTAAGACAAATCTAAACATGAGAGAGCTGACATACATATAATTAAGAAAAATAATTGAAAAAACAAATCAGTTATTTTGTTTAATTTATTTGACTAATTTTGTTTTCTATTAAATGAAGCTACTTTCAGTTCATGGCTCTAGAATTTTAAAAATTTGAAGTTCTTACATTATGACCAAGAAAAGATTTGAACCCCTCCCCCCAAAAAAACAAAACAAAAAAAAAAACTTTACAAACAATACAAAGTAACATGACATACACATCCTGAATTACTTAACAATCAAGGATGATAAATAATTTCATTGTTTATTCAATGAACAATAGGATATTAGAGAAAATAACATTTAAAAAATGTAGTAGGTGGTTCACTTTATTTGCAACAGATAGTAATTTTTTTTTCATTTTACAAATATGGATCTTTATTTTTTATTAATGAAATGTTTTTTAATTCTCTCACATGATTAACATAAAGCCACAATATCCTATTACAGTTATACATTGAGGTTGATGATGTAATAAAGACCAAAAAGAAACATCTAAAAAAAATATATATATAAATACAATCACTGTTATTTATTGACATATTGTTCTTCACAATAAAATCTTATCTATGACTCAAGAAAATCAAGGGATTTTTTTTTTGGTATAATCAACCCTTTTTTGTATAAGAAAAAAGAACAAAATACAAGGAAAATGAAAAGCACACACAAATTGGATCTTCATTATAGAACAAAATTATGCATGAATTTTCATTTTTCAATGTACTTAAAATAATTAAAATTAATATTATTTCTCTGAATTTTTGAGTTAAGGCTTGATAATTTTGTGTAAATAACAATAAAGATGAGGACAATAGTCCAAATAATCCAAATAATATATATTAATATTATTATACTAACATTATATTAATATTACATCATATTGATATTAAAATAATATCTAGAATAATTACTTAAAATTATATTTTTAGTAAACATTAATAAAAATGCTTCTCAAATGGTTCTACTAAAAGCTTCTCTAGTATTTACATTTTAGTGTTCGTTTATTAAGTAAATTAATAAATCTTATTAGTGTCAAAATACTTAGTTACCTTCAAGTGTTGCCTCATTCTGGTTAGAAGAAGATTCAAAATAGAAAATTTATAAATTGGAAGAAGAGATCAACAATAATCTTACAACTGATATCGTTGAGAAAGGGAGGAACCTTTTTTTTTTTTCTTGCTCATATGGCCCAGAGAAATGGGAATCAGAGAAAGAGAAAGAGACTGAAGTGAGAAAGGGGATGATTGTATGTGTGTTTCGTGAGTGTATGTGTGTAGGGTGGATAACAAGCTGTTCAAGCTTAGGCACTTGCTTCCCAACTCCAGATCCCTTTATCCTCACAATGAATATTGAATAATGAGGATGTTAACGTAACCAAATATTTAAGCAAGGAAAAAAAACAAAACAAAAAACAAAACAACAAAAAACAAAAACAAACAAAAAACAATTTTTTTTATATAACAATAATAGCCTACGCCCCCTCCTCCTCCACCCACTAAAAAATTGTCTGGGCAATATTTTCTGCTGTATGCCAGCCAACAATGAATGTACAATCCCTGGAGATAAGGAAGTTAGGTGAGCATTAAAAAAGACTGGTTGCCTTTTGGCAGCATTAACAACTTTCTGCAAAGCCATTTTATTTTTCATATTAAAGTGAACAATCCATTTGGACAGTGGTATAGAAAAGAAGTTAAAGAGCAGATAGTCAGCTATTGGCTGAAAAGAAAGTTCACAATAAATATTGTTAACTTTTTAATTAAACAAATGCACATTTTCATTATTCCCAAAGATAGAGTTCATAAATTGATGCTGTTCAACCAGTCTACTTAATTATTATGTGAACAAAAACACATAATAAAGAAATCAAACTAATTTAGGATAATTGTGTGAAAAAAGAAAAAAAAAAGAAAAAAAAAAACGCTTCTAAAAGTGCATAACTTAATATACATCATGAATTGTAGAAGTAAGTTAAAACAAAATTCCTATAAAATTAGAACTCTATTTACTATGGAATGAAAAAGTTTCATAAAAATGATTTAAAGATTTAATGAATACAATGTTTAAATAGTTTATATTTCAATATCTAGGGTCTAACATTCATTTTATTAGGAAAATAAGATGTAAATTATCAATGTTATTTCTTATTTCTTTGGAATTTTTAACTACTAGGGGAATTGTGATTTAAAGTTATTTTTCTGTTTAATTAAACAGAAAGGTATGCAATTGATTGCTTTTAGGGGTTTTGTTTCAAGAATTATTATTATTATTACTATAAAAAAAGAAAAAAATATATCTGAAAAGTAAATAAATAAAAATTTGTGCAAATTTACAAAGAAATCTTTGATTTACCATAAATAGAGAAAATTATATATATAAAAAAAAAACAAAAAAACTCTGTTCTAAATGTAAGAAAAGACTGCAATAAATGAATAAAAACATTTTTTGTAAAACTGGTTATGTATTACATCAGAACATTACCAGAGATTAGGCCAAATGTATTTTATTTTTGTAAATAGCAAATTTAAAATTTCCTCCTAGTTATATGCTGTGGGAATTTTATGTGACTTCAACTGCATACGTAAAATCCACATCTAAAAGAATTATTGAGAAGAATTGTTTTTACAAGATATTTATTATAGCATTTATAAAATATAATACTATCTTTACATGCATCTAAAACAATTAGAATTAATAACTATGCCTTTCACTAATTATAAAATTTTATTTTGAAAGACTTAAATAGAAAAAAAAGTTGAAGCTAAAAACGTATCAAGTAAAGAACAAGATTCAATATTGACTAAAAAAGTAAACTTCTACCTGAAAGCCATTTTAGAACCTTATCTGTAGATCATTTTGCAGCTAGCTCAGAAGAAAAAAAAAATGTACTTAATTAAAGGTTCTAGTTACTTCTTTCATATAACATGATTGGCAAATCATATAAGAGAACAATGGGCTGGAAATTGCAGAGCTCATAGTGCATTCATTGCTTGCTGCTGTTAAATGGAAGAAAAATATTAACCTTAATAAATAAAAAGCCAAGTTTCCCTGAGGGCCAAGTTAGGGAAAACATCTAACTAAATACAGTATTATGCAGAAATCAGCATACTCCTAGTGATTTCTTTTTGTTTGCTTTTAATATTCTTTTAATATAAAGTTAATTTTCTTGTAAATCAAAGATCATCATCATCATCATAAGCTAGTAGCACAGATATCCATGCCAATCTCTTGCCAACCATCCCTATCATTCATTGCCCCCAGCAGGTCCTCTGCACAGCATCCAGTATCTGTGTAGACCTGGTCAATGTAGGTCTTTGCTGGACAGCCCACACTGGTGTACCCATGTGCTGGATTCCATAGGAGAACATCACTTATGAGTTCGTTCTTGCTACTCCAGCAGTACCCAGTATGTCTTGTTCGTCTCACTTGGATGGTTTGTGTGATAAGGGGCAAGTGGCTGTACAGCTGCTTTCTTATGGGGTGTTGTTTCCACAATTTGTTTAAGATCGCACACAGTATTCTTGTGCAGCTCCTATCTAGCTTATTCTCTAGGTGTTTCATTAGGGTCTAAGTGGTGCAGCCACACAGCAGCATTGTTACAACTACGGTTGGGAAGAATTGTCACTTTAAGTTTCAGTGAGATCTGATTTCCATATGACTGTTAATCTGTTTATAGCAGACGATGCCTTCCTTATGCGTGCATGATTTTATTATTTATTGTGGAACATTATGCAATCGAAATGGAGATTATTAGGTATTATATTTATTACCAAATTCCACAGCATTGAAGCTCTGTAAAGTGATGAGTTGGTGGGAACGTATCAAACCCGGAACCTTGTGATTCCTAGGTGAATAATCTGACAACTGAGCTAAACCTTCCCCTTTATTGGAAATATTTTTGAAATTCAGTTAGATCATACATAAGATCAATGATTTATTTGTTTTTGTGCTGAATACTTAACATAACTTAACACTTGTACTTGGTCATAGTTGACGGAATGAAACCAGTCTACCCCAGTGGATTGAATAAAGGGTTTTGTTTGAAGCTCCTTAAAGGCTTCTGATTACAACATGAAGAATCCTGAGTTTGAAGAGAAGGTTCCCAAGTTTAATAAGAAACACCTGATGAAGGCTGGAGGGCACATCAGTCGAAACATTGTGTATATAACAATAAAAATGAATACAACAGTCTGAAAAATCCAATAATACAAATTATCAAGCCTCATCTTAAAAATTCAGACCAATGATTTATTTGTTGACTCAAAAAGTTCATTATTTAGATTAAACATAACAATCTATTTTTTTTTATATTCTTCTTAAATGTTTATTCCCACTACAAAACTCAAATTTAAGAAATAAGAAAGAATTAGGTAACAGGTAATGACTTTTTGTTTTAAAGAGAGAGTTGGGAACCATCGGTCAGAGAAATAGCTGCTATATCCCCCTCCCACACACAATGTTGATGGCCTGTCTCTGTTTAAAAAAAAAAGAAAAAGAATATTGTCTTGGTAGAATTTTACAGTTATAATTAAGTCAGAAATTGGAATCAAAGAACTACAATTTGGTTTTAATGATGTTTTTATAGAGAGATTATCTTTTGTTAAACATTTTATAGTCATGACCTTTTGGTACTGTAGGTTATATCTGTCAACAGATTACCAAAAAAAAAAAAATTTTTTTTATTTATAATACAAATGTTAGTTGTCAGCCTAGAAAAATATATTCAAAACAATCAATTTGTTAAAATGTTGAACTTTGAATTAACTTGAATTTTTTTTCCTAATAAACTTTGGATTCCATTTAGTAATGTCTTGTTCATTTTCTTTCTTTAGTGGAAAATGTTTTCCTCTTTACTTTAGTCATTTTAAGTTTGAAACATTGACTCAATCTATTCTTTTCATTCTGAACTAATATTTTGAATAACTTATATACATTTTATCTATTTATTTACTATAAATAATCTAAAGTTCAGAATTAATTGATCTTTGTCATATGAACTATTAAATTCTTATCCCCCAAACTTCAATTCTGTTAAGTGCTTAATAGTTTTATAAAAAGTATTATTCTCTTAATTGAACTTTATTATTAAATCCTATGTTCCTTTCAAAAGTTTTGTTACCGTGATGTTTATTGCTATTTAGTCAATTGTGATCATTAATCTTTATTATAATTTATCAGAATTATATGGGAAAGGCATGAATTCATCTTTTCCTCTAGGGGTAAAATAGTAGTGCAGATTGGACTCTCTAGCATTGATGGCCAACTAGTATAGGAGAAGGACAATTTTGAATTCAAATGGTTGGTTGGTTGGATTTTACGGCATATCAATCCATTGGGTTATTTTATGCCAAATACATTTTGATTTTATTCATTCCTGATGGGTACTCAGTTTTTTTTAAAACTCATTTTTTTCTATTTAACCCATAGATGGGACTCTAACCGGTACTACCACTTAAGGTCAGAGTGGACCTGGGAGTAACGGTGATGAAGGGGTACTCCACATGCCCCAGAGCTCCAGAATTGGAACTTCACCATCAGATAGAGTTTAACGTCATAGCCAGGACACTAAGACCTTAAGTTACTGCCTTATAGCACATATATGGTAAAAAGGGTTGGGGCTTGCCATAAGAGCAATAGGGTTGGGACAATCATATAGGTGCTAGGGCTTGACATGACCTCTCTGAGCAACGTATCAAAGTTTGAATTCAAAACCAAGAACTAGTGTCCCTAAGGTAGCTAAATGGTATATCTAACATTGTTCTAGTAACTTGTGTGATGACACTAGTGCCATGTTGCACTGGCCCTTTCCTTGGCCAATATGGAGAGACTTATTGCATGGACAACTGTTGGTCTTTTAGAAACTTTGCTTAGGACAGCACTCAGATTGAGATACAGATCCATAGTCAGATAAGACTAATGGTTATATATATATATATATGTGTGTGTGTGTGTGTGTCTGTCTTAAGACAAAAAAAAGAGTGTAGAGAAAAATTAATAAAGAACTTGAAATATATAAAAAGAACATATCTTTATCCTATAATACAGAAATGCTAAACCGGCCCCATCCTAAATCTATGAAAAGTAAATTATTGTCACATTAAATTAAAACTGTAATTGTTATTAGATTCATCCAATTTTGATTTAGTTGAATATATATATATATATATATATATATATATACACTAAAAAACAAATAAAAACAAAACAAAAACATGTACTTTAAATCTGATTAATTTGTATAAATATAATCAGGAAATCCTTGTTTGATTAATATACTAATATATATGCATTGATTATTATCAATAAAAACTCTTGTCCTAGTTGAAATAAAACATTAAATACAAGTGGATTAGTGAATGAAAGCTAAAAAACTAATCACAGATTATGAGATAAGCCATATAAAACCAAGGATTCAATCACATAACTACACTTGCGCAACAAAGAAATAACAAATCTGCTGATTTTGGAAGTCTAACTGAATAATAAACCTAAAGAAAATTTAGCTATAGAAAAATTCAAGACAATCATAAGTAATATTTTAATATTTAAATTGAAAATAAGTAGAGAGCATCCATTATACAAAAATTCTAGTCAATCAGAGACATTTTTATATCAAATGATAAAAAACAAAACAAAAAAACATGAAACTCTTAAGAATTATTCTGATTTAAGTAAATAATATATTAATACTTGGTATTTATTGGTAATTTTCACTGTGTATAAAACTTATTTCTAAATTCACAGATTTCTAATTTTCATGAGTAAAATTATAGTTGTTTAAAAAGACGAATACAAAATGATTTTGTAGGAATACATCATGAAAATATTCCTATATAAAATAGGAAATAACTTTCTATTAAAAAACTAAATTGGTCTCACAACTTGGTTTTATTAAAAAGCAATGAGAAATTCCAATGTTATAAGAATTGATGAAATTTTTGTACAACATTTTATTTTATTTAAATAGAAAAATGATAGGATTATTTATGTATAGACCATACCATTTTATATTGATAATTTTTACTTGTGCTACCAACTAGTCTATTTACTAATAACTTATGTTATGGCTCCATTGACTAAACATTATTCACAAGTAGGATTGAAAAGATAGTTTTTAAGCAATTAAACTTGACGTACATGAAACAACCTCAGTTTGGAACCTAAATATTTGACCATCAAATCTTAAATCACAAAATACATTTGGGATTTAAACTGCATTGTTGATATTAAAATCATTGAGAGAGAGAGAGAGAGAGAGAGAGAGAGAGAAAGAGAGAGAGAGAGAGAGAGAGAGAGAGAGAGAGAGAGAGAGAGAGAGAGAGAGAGAAAAGAAAATACAGGATACTAACTAACAAATTAGGTAAGCAGAACAAATTGTAAATGGGAATGAAGAAGGTGATTAGGAAAAAAATTGTGAATGAGACTGAGGAAGATCCTAATGCTGAGAGGGCTGATGCATTTATTAGAGCAGGTTAGACATTGTAAAAATCAATGTCCAGAGCAAGTAGATCACCAATGATTAGTATATGCAATGAGCAAGTAGATCACCAATGATTTCAGTATATGCAATGAGCAAGTAGATCACCAATGATTTCAGTATATGCAATGAGCAAGTAGATCACCAATGATTTCAGTATATGCAATGAGCAAGTAGATCACCAATGATTTCAGTATATGCAATGAGCAAGTAGATCACCAATGATTTCAGTATATGCAATGAGCAAGTAGATCACCAATGATTTCAGTATATGCAATGAGCAAGAGATCACCAATGAGCAAGTAGATCACCAATGATTCAGTATATGCAATGAGCAAGTAGATCACCAATGATTTCAGTATATGCAATGAGCAAGTAGATCACCAATGATTTCAGTATATGCAATGAGCAAGTAGATCACCAATGATTTCAGTATATGCAATGAGCAAGTAGATCACCAATGATTTCAGTATATGCAATAATTAGTAGAAATCCATCCAACGTGTCATTCAACATTTGATGCAGAAATTGATTTTGATTTTGCATAATTATACAGTTACCATGAAATGAAATATACTTTACATATTTTGTCATAGAAAATATTTCTTTACTCAAAGATCTACAGATTGAACATTTAACAATTGTTGTTATAAAGAAACAAATGACACCTTCTATATGATGGAGCTGCTTGGTGTAATAGTTAGAGTCATAGGAAATGGACTTGTGAACTGAATTCAAATCCTGGATGAGGCTGTTTGCATTTCCCATAGTGCTAATACTCTTGGGAAAGGTATGCATCCAACTATTTTCCATCCACCTATGAGTAAATAGTAGGGTAGATTAGCCTCTTTAACCATGGCTAGGTAACCAGTCTAGGAGAAGGAAAACTGAATTCAAACCTGTTAAACTCTACTTAAAAAATTGACTTTGTGTCACATCCTGCTTGTGCGGAGGGGTTGATAAATATACATATGATAAGTTCTAAAATATTTATCAGATTTCTTGAGTAATCCCAATATCTTCCTCATCAGAATTTTAAAGAAAATATTAGATCGTATAGCAGAACATTGTTTGTCCTGTTATATAAATGAAAAATGTTAAATGAAGACAACATTGGTTAGATCTGGTTAAATAATAAATAAGGCATTTTAAAGGAAGATACTTTAAAAGTAATAGCAAGGAATAATCAATATACCATGAATTTAAAAGTATCAATATGATTTCAATATATTTTCTTAGTAAGATAAATAATCATTTAATCTTTTCAAAATTGAAAAAAAAAAAAAAAAAAAAGAAACCTACTATAACTAAAATGAAAAAGATGTATGTAAAAGAGGTGTGAAAAAAAAAATCAAGTGCACTAAAAAGAATTAGAATTTTAGTAGCAAGAAAAAGTTCTAGCTTAAATAGTTTAGTCTAAAATTAAGCAGTCATTCAAGTTTCTCATTAATAGAAATGAAAGTAAATATTAACTATTTGAGAATGGCTAACAAAATGAACTTCTCTTAGCAATTAAATCACTTAGATGCTTGCTTCCCTTTTAAGCATTGTTTAATCTCATAAAATTTAACAATTTATGTTTAATACAAGAAAGTAGATAAAAATTGTTTTGTGATTTGGTTTTACTAATGAATAAACATTCCCTACGCTGCAACAAGACGTTAGCACCAAATTTGTCCAAGTGGAAGTTTATTAAATTACATGGTCTAAATCAGACAGTTGGTAGGCCAAGGTACTTCAAAATAAGTTATTCTAAGGATTTTATACAAATGTAATTACAAACTCTTGGATAGTTAAAAGTTTATTATCAGTCATTTGTTTAAAGTAAATGATGTATACACATTGTTATAATTATACAGTGAGTGTTTGAGTTGTTATTATGCATAATTTCATTGATGTAAATGATTATACAATTTAAGTGTGACATTTATGAGTAGGTGTTTTAAAAGAACAATGTATAAAAAAATAAAATAAATAAAATCTGGTAATTAAAAAAAGACAGATTAACAGAATGAAGACATCATCTTGATCCTTTCTTTAGTGAAGAAATCTTTTTTTCTCTAACTCATTTAAGATAAAAAATGTTGGCTTTCAACTAACATTGACTTTATGTAACAGCATTAACTACCTAATTCCACAAATGTCTACTTAAATATATAAAAGTTTTATTGCTGTCCTTAACTTTACAAAATAACTGAAGCCCATTACTGAAAAAAACACTTTGTGCGTAATTTTGCTAATCCTAACATGAAAGTTATATGAACAAGGGCTGAAAGGCAAAAGTACCACACCCATTACAGTTAGATTTTCAGCTACTTTGATAAAGGTCAAACTCTTAAATCCAAACAAGTTTTTTTATTTTATTTTGTATATATATGTGTGTGTGTGTGTGGGGGGGCATGGACATTATATTTTTTACTCGGTTATTTGTTGTTAAACCAAATATAATTTTTAAGTAAACAAATTATTTACAAAGTTGAATGTATAGATTCTAAGTTGAAATATCCTGGTTTTGATAAATCTTTTTGTATCATTTAAATACTTTTGAGAAGCCAACAAAAACAGGTGTTAATTCATGACCAATAAAATGTTGATAATGGTGGGCATAAGTGTCCAGTGCCTGCATAACTTTCCAACCAGATCACCTGTGGAAAAAGCAGGAACTAAATTCCAGGAATGTAACAGGATTAAGTTTGGACTAAAAAATCTTTAAAATGGGAGGAGTCATTTTTGTAAATCAGACCCACCCCCTCCTACTATCCCAACAATTTGCAGGAAGAATGCCAAAACATTTGGGGATATCTTAGAGGCAGGTGCCAGATGGTCATTATTATTCTACTAGTATGAAATTTTGAACAAGATAGGGCAATAAATACATTTACTAATTTAAACCCTGTGCTGCTACAGTAATTAATAGCTTTATATATGTACAATATTAAAAGTAAAAACCAAGGTAAGAGATATTTTATTATTGAATATTACAAAAAAGTAGAATATAATCTTATTTGAAAAAAGATAATCAGAGTTTATAAGTTTATAAGAGTGCTCAAGCAGAAAATTCTTTCAACTCACTTGAATAGATTTTCATTCTATTATCATTTTGATAATGAGCCTTACCTTTTCAGCACCTGCTATACAAGTTTAGTCTTTCTCTCTTATTATTTTGCTTTAAGCATTGGACATAAATTATTGTCAGAAAATTCTTTAACAATTTCAGGATAAGAAGCTTTGAAATATATATATAAGTGTGTGTTAGTCAATATGAATGTCATAAACTTGAATGTTGTTAATATATAAGAGTCAGCATTTGAGGATAAAGATGTAGCTGATTTGTCTCATAAATATTTTAGGAATTTAATGCCTCCCAATAACAAAACAGAAATATATATATACAATCTAATGTATAAAAATAACTTTGGTTTGAACACAGTCCAAAGAATTTGGACATTAATTTAAACAAATCAATGTACAAATAACACTGATCAAAAAAAAAAAAAAAAAAAAAAAAAAAATATTGAAATGGTGTTGAGACACCAAACATTTTTTTTTTAGCTAATTTGAGGGTGCTGAATCTGAAAAATGACCTTACTTTTTTTGGTTTGCTATTGTTTTTGCTGTACAGAAATTCAGCATCTTTGGGGAAAAAAATGCTTTATCATATATATATATATATATATATATATATATATATATATATATATGATATTGACTGATGGCAATATTTCTCAAAGTAAAATCGTAGAAACCTCTCAATTCGTATTTAAAACCAACAAATACTGGTTTGCTTATTGAGAAATACTATTTTTGCAATAATAATCAAATCCTAAGTCTTTGAAAATAACACGATTAAATATACCACGACCAACAAGTATTTTCATCAAATGATTTAATAAACTAAGAGCAGAAATAAAACCTTCATGAACATAAGAATTATGGTAAAAATTTTCTCTTTCTTGATTGTCTGACATATTCAATGTTATTTAAGTTCCTTTTGATACTCCAGCAGTAATCAGCCATTTATTACCATTATATTAAAAGAAATCTCTTATTGAACTTTTCCTTTTCAGTTTCTTGAATAAAGTTGTTATTTTGTTTTAGTCAGAGTTTATATAATAATAATAGAGGGGTCTAACATAGATTAGAACTCACAAATGTATGCTCTATCCTACTAACAGCAGTTTAATTAATGTAAGGGAGACTTCAAAGACAACAGTGACATTTACTAACAATCCCATGGCTATGAATCCCAAATTTCTTGAACTAGCCATGTGATTTCGGGTTAATGAAACCAAAAATACAAAAAGTAATAAGGAAACCATATATGCCATAATATTATTAACACATGGATCAATAGCAAATCATTCACTGAATCTTTGTTACCAGCATCTGTCTGCAGAGCAGGAAGGTCTTATCACTGAGTAAAGCAGATCTTGCACACATGTTCACATTCTGCTCCAGCAAAATTCAAACTAGAAACTCCACCACATTCAAACACTTTTGAAAAGCAGCTTCAAACCAGTGGGAGATTTTAAATTAACGACACAAATGGCACTTTGGCGATTTCAGATCAGGGTATGATTAGATGTTCTTAATCCCATCTTAAGGGCTGATGTTATGGTGAAACCATTTTCATAATGTTCATCATGTACAATGGAATAGGTGAATTTAATTGGGATGTCTTTAGAGTTTTTTTCCAACTGTGAAAACAAAAGCTCTCAATGTGCTTGGTTTCCTTCCATATATCAAACAGAAGATTTTAGAGTTTTATTTATTTTCATGTCACCTTAATCATCAGGTTTATTAAAGTGTATTACTTGAAAAGCTTATCAGTTAATTTGAATTTTGGTGATAAATTGGAAAAATTTCTTACTTCTATTTTAAATTTTTTGATTCAAAAACACTTCTTTTCTTATAAAAATAGTTTATTTCAGGTGGCTGATATAAATTGCTCAGCCAACCTAAATATTGATGCGTTTTTACAACCTTTATTAACTAAATTTTGCCATCAGCCAAAATCGTAAATTGATCTTTTTTCCAAAAATGAACAATTTCAGTATAGCAAAAACAGTAAGAAACCATGAAAAACTAAGGTCATTTTTGGAATCAGCACCACCAAATTAGCTAAAAAAAATGAGTTTTGTTTCTTGGTACCAAAAATCCAGTTGACTAGTGTAATCCATCTTAGAAACATAATATATTTTATGAGCATACTAATATTATGAACTATACTAATATTCTTGCATTTAATGTTTCTTTATTTATCTCAAGTCTATGATTGTTCTTTTATCCTTTAAAATGGATATATTCCTTAGTTACAAATAAATATGAACACAGTAATATTCCTAGGGATTTCTAAGTTTTCATTGGCATTACTTAATGCACACTGACATTAGTCTTTTTGATAAAGATGAACATATAAATTATATTTTCTATAAAAATTTATTTCTAACAGTGCCTATTCTCTTGTATAATTCTTTTGGTTGGTTAGTTGGATTTTACAGCATGTCAACCCTTGTTAGGTTATTTTATGCCAAGACATTTTGTTATATTCATTCTTAATGGGTAATCAATTTTCTTAAAACTCATTTTTTTTTATCTAACCCATAGATGGGACCCTAACAGGTACTACCTCTCCAGGGCAGAGTGTACCTGGGAATATTGGTGATGAAGGGATACTCCAAATTCCCCAGAGCTCCAGAATTGGAAGTTCACCATCAGAGTTTAATGTCATACCCAGGGCATTAAGACTTTCAGCCACCACATTCTAGCACATATATGATAAAAAGGGTTGAGGGTTTGCTATAAGGGCAATAGGGTCGGGACAATCATATGGGTGCTAGGGCTTGATGTGATCAACCAATTGATCAGAGGGGCCTCTCCAACTGCCCATCTAACCTAATTAAGGGCCAAAATGGAGTGCTGCATGTCATGAACTGCTCAGCCACCAGGATTCTGTCTTTAAGCATCATGGGTCACCACCCACAGCCAACAGGTGGCCCTATTGTGTGGGGTCATACCCCTTTACAGAGGTTCAGTTGATATATTCTACAGGCCCAACTAACAGGGTGGTTTCAGTTTGCTTAAAACATACAATGGAATTATTCTATTACTGGGAAAAAAATTAGCTTTTTATAATAGTTTAGTTTATTGAAACTGGAGAAAGAAGAATTTAATTTTTCAGAGGATTGGCAGAGAGTTGGAAATAGGGTGTGAAATTAAAAAGAAGAATTTAGAATAGCAAAGTGGAAAGAACATTTCAATTTAATAAGTTGACCATGTTTGAAGGATTGAAAATAGTTGCTTAAGAAGGTAGACTTTGGATGCTAGATAAAACAGATAAAATTGTAGAGACAAAAGAGGCATACAACCCTAGAAAGTATTTTATGGTTGGTTGCTTTTTTGGTTTTAAAAAGAGGAAATCATTCAAGCTAAAATGTTGAAACAAAAAAAGCTCTTCCTTGAAGAAATGTCTTATGCTTAATTACTCCAATTCCAGAGAGGTTATTTGGATGAATTTTAAATAGGATTCTAGCAGTCTGTTATCAGGCATAGCAGTGAAGGTGGAGGCAGGGGGGTGGAGTTGAAAAACAGCCAAATGGTCAGTTATTTTAAGACTGATAACAGAATTATTTTAAGATAAAATACCTTGAAACATAATTATGATAGTTTTAGTATAAGTTCAATAAAATGAAACTTAAATATAGTAAAATTAAAAATGTAAGTCAAGTTAAATATAACAAGAAAAATTAAGAAAAATAAGTATAAAACTGTTTATATTCGTTTCCATAAGTTTGGCAAGATGAGCTTGTGAGTTATGCTGACAACTAAAAATACCCTGTTTTAAATGGACACAAACAGATTTTGAAAATTAAAATATGCCAAAAAACAAACTATTTTCTACTCTTTTTATTACCAAATTATTGAAAGTGATATTTGAAAATGTATAATGGCTTACAATTATTTTCTTTCTATATCACAAGGTTAGTGTTTTAAAAAAAACCCCAAAAAACAAACCATTTTTAATGGTAAACAAAGAAGTAGCAATGGTTTAAAAATATCACTAATTTATAATAAAAAAAATAATGTAATGGCATAGTAAACATAATATATTAGGTTATGTAAATAATTGTAAAGGTGAAAAGAACATGAGAATTTAAATGAAAACAATTGTTCAGCTCTTTTAGTAAGTAAATTCTTCCAATTATAGACACTTCAAACTCAAAATCTAATATCCAGATTAGTAATGGATTAGTAAAGACATTCAAAACTTTAACATTAGCTGAAAATAGGAATCATTGATATATAAGTGTAATAAGCTTAAAGGGTTAATACAAGAATTATGAATAGGATTGCAAAGCAAGTCAATGTCTGACACAAACTAAACATGTAAGTAAAGTCATCATAGTGGCTTATTGTTGCAATCAGCAAAATAGCGAGGGAGTCTATCCCCTTTTTACTTGCACTAGACCAACGAGATTATTTTATGTCTGTGGTAGAAAGACACACCTACCATCAGCTGCCCACTTTACCACACAGATCCAAGCTGTGCTACTCATGTGCAGAGTTGGTGAGAGCCACTATTAAACCTGGAAACCTTTGGTTACTCGGTAGATGCTATACCTTTTGTTTTTTTGTTTCTATGATGGCATTCATCCTGGGTTGGTTGAGCCGGATCCATCCAACAAATTCACAACGAAGGAGTAACAAGGGAATAGGAAATTCACAAGCGGTCCCCAAACCATGCATGTATATCTTGGTCAGAAGGAGATACCCTCAATTTGATGCAGATTTTCCACTAATGCAGTGACAAGTACACCAAAAGCCGCTGATTCCTGACAAGGATGGAGACACCCTTCAGATTTTCACCAGAGCCCCTTTAGGTTTGGTTTGTTTTGTTTTGTTTTATGGCATATCAACCTCAGTGGGTCATTTAATGCTGATAAAGTTTTGAAATAAATCAATTCTTAATGAATAATACAATTCTTTTATAAATACATTTTTCTATTTAACCCATAGATGGGACCCTAACAGGTACTACCACTCCGGGTCAGAGTGGACCAGGGAGCAATGGTGATGAAGGGGTGCTCCACATTCCCCAAACCTCCAAAACTGGAACCTCACCATCAGATAGAGTTTAACGTCATTCCCAGGACATGTAGACCACCGCCTTCTAGCACCCATAAGATAAAAAGGGGCTGGGCAGAGCCCCTTTAGTTGGGTTGTGGCCCTAATATCACTGGGTGCCAAACCTATATGCTCTACTGACTCAACTAATATTTTTTAAAGGTTGATTTACATGTGTCAGATATATTTACAGATTACTTTTGACTAGACATTAAATGTGTAAAAAAATTATAAGAACAATAACCATAACATTTTTCTTTAGTTTCTTTCCAGAAAACATTGATGGTGTAATGTGCAAAGTCAATGATTCAAGCAGTGGCTGCAAAAGAGTTGACAAACACATAGAGAATGTAGATAGCTTTTTGATTTCATTCCAGTTGATTACTTAAAGAATGCACATTACTGGGAATTCATTTACTTAGACTAATACATATTAACATGGCCAAATAGGCTTAAAAGATGAATTCACCAAATGCTTCAAAGAGAAGGCTTAGTTGGCTATATGAATGAAATTACATGCCAAGGACATTGTGCAATGAGCATAGAGTTATGGATTAAAGAAACATTATAATTTAAGAATGAAATGAGTGATGAAAAGTCAACATTATGAAAAATAGAATTATGGATAACTTTGGTAACAATCTCCCTTCTGTTAGCCTATCATATCAGAAAATAATCAAGAGAATTATACTTAACAATTGAAATGAACAAAATTGGTATCTACATATACATTACTTCTATGTGTTTAAATAGACTAGCAATAATATGTACCCTCCTATAATGAAATATATTAAATTAAAAAGACTAATAAAAAAAAAACAAAAAAAAACCCCAAAAAAAACGCATATAAAAAGATTACTTATTTGGATTATATTTTAATTAATTCCTATATAAAATCATTCATAGGATTGATTTTAATTGGAGAATAAAACAATAATATTAGAGATCAATAACACCAAGTAATTATTTATCAAACACAGTATTGTTAAAACTAGAGTGCAAATTAACCACACCATATATTATGTAAACCTTTATTTCTTAGTGATATATAAGACATATTGCAGGATTTTAAACGCAGTAATAATATGGGCTGTTTTAAGGCAAATCTACCTCCTATTTTCACAGACATTATTAATAAATAGGATTTATTATCTTATGTATTAATGATTTTGGCTATAAATTATATACTCATTGATAAATGCAATTCCTGAGGGTTATGAGACATAAGCAGTGATGTAGTTTCGGTTACAGACTGACAGTCACTGAATCTCCATTATAATAAGATGACAGATAATTCTGGAATGATTACCAGTCCAAGCAGATAAAGAGATAGTTATTGTTGGTTAGGGTGGGATACAATTACAAGTCAAAGGATGATTAGATATGGATGAGGGACGGGGGTCGGCTGCAAAATAGCAAAAGGACAGACACATTAGCTGATGGATATAGGTAACATTTCCACTTTACGTCTCCTGACAATCATCTTTGAATGCAAGTTGTTTTTGGTTGAATACCTGAGACAGTAAATGAAGATGAGAGAAATACAAACTCAAGATAATTATGTCTGAAATATCTTAGTCTCCTTATCCATTATCACTAAAACCTTGCAAATTATGTACTAAGTTCATCCTTTTTTTCCCCCCAAAAAAGTTATATTAATAAATGATTAGAAGACAATGATTATATGATAATTATACTATGACTGATTTTTGTTTCATGCTAATTAAGCTTAACTTTGAAATTATACTTTTTACTTGTGGAGTCACTTTTCCAAGTAACAAAGGAAAAAAACACACACACACACACACACACACACACACACACACTATATAGTGTCCGCCTAGGAATCACAAGGTTTCGGGTTTGATACCGGCCCTCGCCAACTCAGCATATTAGTAGCACAGGGATCTGTGCGGTAAAATGAAGAGTTGATGGTAGGTGTAGCGTTCCACCTCAAATGCTAAAATAATCCCCTTGGTCTAGCGCCAGTGAATATATATATATTTTTTTTTTTTTGAGTTGTAAGGGTTTTGTGTACAATTAAAGAATTATCCATTTTTTTTTTTTAGTTAAAATATTACAAAACCACTTAGTAGTCAGCCTTAGTAAATAATTTTCTTAATAATTTTCAACATACAAACCATCTTCCAATAAAAATCCATTAACTTAGAAAATATTTATATCAAACAACTTTACTTCCTTAATTAGCAAACAACAATTAGTATAAATATCTCCAGAGTCCAGTATCATTTACATTATAAATTCGAACATAACGAGTAAGTCAACTGTATTTCTTAAATATTAGTCTATTTGAACGCTTATATTCATCATTCATTCTTGCTTAGAAAAAATAAAGAAAAAAGACATTTCTATTTTTTATAACCCAGACAATATATATATATATATATATATATATATATATATATATATCATGAGAGTAACCTATTTATGATATTCAATGTCACATCTGCTTACCTGCAATTATAATTGACATATGTCATTTTCCCAAGGTCTAAAACATCTTTATGAAAACAAAAATATTTTCAAGTTTTCGATTTAATATTATTTACAAATTTCTTTATAGATTAAATATATACCTTATTTGAATAATTTGATGCTTGCTTGCAATCTTCTTAAATTTAGATTAATATAATTTTGATCTTTTGGTGTTAGAAGTGGGTTTTTTTAATTCTTTTTTTTTTAAATTATGGGTAATTCCATGTGAAATCATCCAGGCCATGTCACCCAACCACTTCAATTTTTCTGAAATTTTGTCTAGGTGTGAGTTAGACAATCCCCAAAATTTCAGATTCCAATTCCAAAAATTGGCAGAGTTATGTTGATTTTGAACTCTCCAAATTTAGCAGGGGGGTCGTGAACAATGGCAACTTTTTGTAATCTATTTTTGTCTGTAAAATGAGTTCTAGAGCTTCCCTACTCCTAAAAATTGGTTTATAAAAGCTTTTTGGTCCAAGGAATCCAAAAATGCTATCAAAAAGTCCTAAAAATAACAAATTTTAAGTTATTAATGATTTCTGATTTGCAAAATTTTAACTGATGCTTATTAAAAACAAACTATATTTTGGTACAAATAATGTTCAATATATGTGAAATAATGATAGAAAATTTTTTTTGTCATAGATGCATGCCACAATTGGGTATTGATCTTGCTATGAAAAAAATAAAAAATCTAACTTTAACATAGTCCACACCTGGACAAAATTTCAGAAAAATTAAATGGGGTGGGTGGGTGACAATTTTACTTTTTTTCTGGATGATTTGACATGGAATTATCCTTTTATTTAACTAATTCTATATTACTTTTAACATCTTAACATTTATAAAAAAACCCCCAAAAAACAACTTTTAAATGATAATCACTCAAACTCTTTTTTTTCTGTCTTTCAGAAATAATAAATGAAAAACAGTAATTGCTTCTTGTTTCGAAAAAAATTTGAAGGTATAGAAATATTTTAGAATATATGAATTAAGTAGTAATATCATATAGGAAGGATAACAAAAACTATAAAACTGATTTTTTTTGCCCCCCCCCCCAAAAAAAAAAAAAACAACAGATTCATAAGTAGTAGCAAAAGGCTTTTGATTTTGAAGCCAAATAGACAAGCTTTCAAAAGAACATGTTTACAAATACTTAATGACTGGTTTAATCATTTAGTTGAATAATTTCTATATTTTATAGAAATTGTTACCAGATAATGAATTCTTATAATTCATATTAGGGGGAGTCCCTGTGGCATAGTGGGTAACATACTCGACTGTGACATTGTAGTAAGTTTGAATTACAGTTGTGGTATAATGTTCACTTTCGGATTAATACCCTTGGGAAAGGTCAGAACCACCACATCCCCATAGCTATAGGTTAAATAGTACCACTATTGTTTTTTTTACAAGGATGGCTTTGGCATTAAATAATCCATGAAGGTTGATATGCCATTAAACAAAGAAACCTCTAAGAAGCAAAAAATGCAAACAAAATTTATCAAGAACTATATCCAAATACTTAAGATTGGAAATTCTCTTTAATGATGATAAATTTACCTTCAAATATTTTTGTATAAGAACAAAAACTAAATATAAGTAAACTATATTCATTATATACCATCAGTCTAACAAGACTTAATAATGAAATAATTAAGGCCAATTAAAAAGTTTTATTAAGTATCATTTACTTTTGTTTTTTGATATTATGAATTGACATGTTCTCTAGATGAGAAATTAAGAATAATTGCTAAAAAATATGAATTACAATCTAATAACACTATTCTGATAATGAATGTAAGGTAAATAAAAAATTAATACATAGTTTTTTTTATGACCAGTACAGAAATTAAGTCCATTTTTTGACAGGAAATAAAAACATTAAAACTTTTTTTTTAAAGAGTAAAATAGAAATTATTTTTATCTAAATTAAAAAATAGTCTGCTACAAAAAGAAAATTTATTGCTCCATTAATTCAATAATGGAAGAATATAAAGACTAATTTAACTTTAAAAAAAAAAGTAAATTGTTGCCTTTGATAAATTTTAGTTTAGAATAAAGAGAGAGAGAGAGGATAGTCAATTGTGCAAGAAAGAGCAGAGCAGCCATCTTAGCATGGACAATATACAGCCATCTTGTTTACAAACATGCCATAGGCTAATTAATAATTAGAAGAATAAATAAATTGAATATATCATCTATCCCTTTGACTAATTGCAACTTGATTAGAAAAGTAAGAGTAAAGTTGAATAGGGATGATACTTATTGATGGTATATAAACAGAGTAATCCCAGCAGCCAGAGGCCAAGGACAATTGGTTAGGCAGCACAGGAAGAATGTTGTCTATCAATAGAATGAAGAGGTGGGAGTTGGGGGGGGTAGAAGAGGGGGGGACAAACAGCAGGCTACAATGGATTTCACTGGTCACAGAGTATTTGCAGTGAATGGCTTGTAATTACACATAGTTTCAATGGATGCACATCAAAATAAAATCCACTGCATGGTTACAAAGGGAATAATACAGAAAATTGAAGACACTGTGTTTAGGACGCAAGAGATAAAATGCTAATGAAGCAAACTTTTCAAAAAGAAAATGTCTTCATTTAACAAAAGTGAAAAGAGCATTTTCGGAAAAGTGAAAACAAGACTAAAACACTAAATAAAAAGGCACTTTGAAAGTTTTAACTGAGAGAGACTAAACATATAATGCTAACAGCTTTTTGTTTATTCAGAAATAAATAGTTTTCATTGTTTATTTTACTAATAGTAAAGACATAGAAAGTATAGATATTACATAAATAGAATTAAAAATAGTCATGATTAAATTTGACATTTTTAAAGTTAATAATTATAATACCTGTCATTTGTCAATTAAGAATACTAAATTTTCAAAAAATGTTAAAATTATATTTAAATATAAAAGGACATTTTAAACAATTCTTATATATTTATAAGTAAAGTTAAGTAAAGTTTGCGGATTGGCCTATTGTCGGAAAATAATGGAGTCAATCCCCTTTTTGCTAGCGCTACACCAGGGATTCTATTTTGCTGTGGTGGAGTGCCACACCTACCGCCAACTCCCCAATTTACATCGCAGATCAGATTACTCAATCTGTTACTCATGCGCTGAGTTTGCGATGACCAGTATTTAACCTGAAACCTTGGAATTCCTAGGCGGGTGCTTTACGACTGAGCTAAACTGCTATATTTATAATAAACTCCAAAACTTGAGAAAATATATAGAGAAAAGATAGCAGTAAGAAGACTTTTAGACATAGTTAGTATCTTAACACTTAATAAGTTCCAACACTTGTGTACTGTGTTCCCAGGTCTCAGTGCTGCTAAGCTCAAAGAGGGCATCTTTGTCGGACCTCAGATCCGAGGAAGTATCGAAGAATACTGATTTTGAGGAGCTTCTTACCTTAAAGGAACTGAGAGCATGGGAAGTTAGTCTGTAGTGGTAACACACTTCCTTGGTAACACACGCGTACCAAATTACCAAGCCTGTATTGAGAAGTTGCTAAAGACTTATAAGGATATGGGATGCCGAATGTCACTCAAAATTCATTTTCTCCATTCCCACCTCAACTTCTTCTCTCCAAACCTTGGAGCAGTGAGTGATGAGCACGGAGAAAGATTCCACCAAGACATTACGAAGATGGAGAGCAACTACCAAGGCAAGTGGAACCCGGCATGATGGGAGACTTCTGCTGGATGCTCTTGTGTGTCATCCTGGAGGCAAAATGCTGCAGATCATCTAAGAAAACACACTTCTAACTGTCTGCGGTACTATGAATTGTGTACATTGTGTCATCCAAGTATCTTCATTCCGTCAATGTTCTTTATCTATCCTGTTTTATCTGTAATAAGTTGCTGCAACTGTTGAAATATGCACGTATATACTCTGTATATACTAAAATGAGACTATTTAAAAGACAGAAAACTAGAGGTGATAGAGCAAAACTGTTTATAAATTTGAATTCAGCACACCCAAATTAGTAAAAAAACACCTATTCACATTCTTGCCTCAGACAAAAAATATTTTTTTGTAAACCAATGTTATTTGTTTACACAATTCTATCCAATACAAATAATCTGCCCTCAGTTATATGGTTTCAAGTATTCCTATCTAATATTAATAATTTATACAATCATATGGTTTAAAGTAACTATTCCTATTTAATAATCATTTGTTTGCACACAGTTATATAGTTTCAAGCATTCCAATCCGATACTAACAATGTTCAGATATTATTTGACACATGGATGGAACACTAACAAGTATGACTACTCCAGGTCAGAGTGGACCTGGGAATAATAGCAATGAAGGAATAGTCCATACTCCCAAAGCTCTAGAACAGGAGCCTCACTACCGGATACAGTTTAGTGTCATACTGAAGACATCCTTTTCTTTTTCTCACTCCTCTGCAGAGGATGCAGTCAGACCCACCAAAATAGAAATAAGAATGATTAAAAACAGAGGGAAATTAAAAGATAAATGTTGTTTCCATTTTTTGTGCAAAAAAATTATGAAATAAAAAATAAAAGATGAGACTAAATCAATATACAAAAGGTAAAAAAGGTAGAGTAAAAGTTGGAAATAGAAAATGGTTAGTTCAATGAAACTTTTTTTTATATTTCATGATTATATTCTTTGTTTTGTTTTATATGTGTTAAAGATTATAAAATAGTAACCACAAATTAAGATAGAAATAAGTTTAAACAAAATTATTCACACAAATAAGTTTGTTAATACTATCTGTCTATTAGAGATATGTTACAAAATTCCCATAAAAAGAAAATGTCTTAAAAATAAACCACAAGATAATTTCAATTTACATATTTAGTATTTATATTTTTGTGCAGACAAGATATTAAAAACTCATTTATTAAATGTACAGATCACATAGTTGTGAACATAACAAATATAAAAGAAAAAGACAAAGAAAAGCAGTTCATATAGGATTAGTAAGTTAAACTCTTATCAAAAAAGAGATTACTGCCCGTCTCTCTTTATTGGTTTCTATCCTTTCTACTTTTCTGAGAGGAACATTTTCACGAATAACAATTCATTCATTATGCAAAAATAAAACCCACAAAAAGCAAATTTAGTAGGAATTCTTAATTACTGGGTAAAAGGTAAAAACAAATAGTAAAAGTAAAGTTGGCAGAGTGGCCTAATATTGGTATCAGCCAGACAGTGAGGGAGTCTATCCCTTTTTCCCTTGCACAAGATGAGGGAGAACCACACCTACCATCAGCTTCCCACTTTACTGCACAGATCCAAGCTGTGCTATTCTTGTGATGAGTTAGCAAGGGTTGGTATTGAACCAGGAACCTTTTGGTTCCTAGGCAGATGCTCTACCAACTGAGTTAAAGAAAAACCAACTACTTTAGACTTGTTAAATAAGAACAATTTTGATACAAATTGGCATAAAGTAAATGTATTGAAAGACAGTAAAAACTATATATATATATATATATATTCCAAAAGTCCAGAGAAGAAATCTTCCTTACGACACAAGAGTTTTATTTAAAAAACCTGTCGCAGTTTGAGAGCTCAATGTGTGCTCTTAATGTTAGAGTCACAGAGCAAATATATAAGTAAAGAAATAACAAAAGACTTAGAGATTTAGCATTATAGTCTATTTCAGGGAGCTTAGACAAAGTGTCTAACTCTCCCGACTCATCAGACTGATGAGTCGGGAGAGTTAGACTCTTTGTCTAAGCTCCCTGAAATAGACTATAATGCTAAATCTCTAAGTCTTTTGTTATTTCTTTATATATATATATATATATATATATATATATATGCTCATACTTTCTATTAGTCTTGATTTTCTAAAATGTATACAAAATTCAATTATTCTTGGAAGTAAGTCAATGCAGTGGTTTAATAAATCTCTAGAAATTTGACCATATTTTCATAAGTTTCCCTTTACACATATTAAAAACTTTGTATAACATTGTCAAGAGTGATAAGTTTCAATTTCCCAATTAAAAATACATTATGATTTTATAACATGCAGTTATTTGAGATAATGTCCTTAACTTTGTTTTAAATACAACTACCCAAAAAGTTAATTCCAAAGTCTACTTCATCAAATAAAATTCACACGATCCAGACATATAACAATAATAAACAGTTTTTTAAGCAATAGAAATAAATTTTGTTCCAAGTTTGTTTTTTTGTTTTTTTAACTGAATAACAAGACAAAAATAATTTGAATGATACCAATAAGCTTTTACTTGACAATAGGCTAGAAAAAGACAATTATGAAATTGAAAGCATAAAATGTATTCGAATAAAAAATAGTGACAATTTGTTTTATATTTATGAATTATGAAAATACAAAGGCAGAAATGAAAAGATAGTATTAATACATTCCATAATATTTTGTGTGTATCCAATAAATAACAATAGAAAGTTATTGAAAACATAATTTGACCTATGAGATAAAAGGATTATTACAGTGTGTTTTTCTGCCTCTTGTTTAGCTTTTACATCAGGTTCACTATCATTTAGTTAGGAATGAATAAAATTAAATAGAAGAGTTTTTCATTTAATTATTCACAACACAATATGAACTGATCCTGACCACTAGGAAAGAAAAATCTAGACATTTAAGGATAATCATTTATATCTTAGTTTAAGAGATAAGATTTATAGTCATTAAAAACTTTTATGATTAGATGTTTGTTTTTGGTTGAGTGTCACATAATAAAGAGAAAAGACACATAGAAATAGTGTAATAATTTAACATCAGAATAATTAAAAAGTCAATGAGTGTAATCTATGCCAAAAGCCAATCAGGTTGAATTCTTTGAGATTTTAAATGAAATTAAAGAAACTAGCAGGACTGTGGGTATGATAATTTAATTACAATGTTTGATATGTTTACTTAAGAGCTATTGCAATTAGTTCAATATGTAAAAAGTATAATCTTGATGTAACTCTCTCTCACTCTTTTTTTCTTTCTTTACTTCTTTTCATTATGTTCGATTGAAACAGATTAGCGTTATCACTTCTGCATGCTCACCCCCTCTCTTTTTCCCCTACTCTCTTTTTCTGTCTTTCTTTCTTCTTATATTTTTTTTCTGAGTAACATGTCCTTTTTCTTACCCTTCTTTCTTTATTTTGAGATTTTAAATAAAATTTAAGAAATAGATACTCTTTCTATGGATAAAATGTGAAAATTTACACTGAAAAACATTTTGTAAGATATTTGCATTTTGTGTTACATTGAATACTATAATGGTATATTTTTACAATTTGAAAGAAAATGTTCCTAACTGCCTTGCAGTTAGATTTGTAATGTAATAAAACAAATAAATTATTCTACCCAGTAGCACTGACTTTATTTAAGCAGACATTTAATACTAAATTTACTCTAAGGCTTGAGAAATGTGCAGTTTTTTTGTCTTTTATGGACTACCATACAAGCAAGAGCAATATCATTGTGTTATCTTTATATTATTTATATTTAAAATTATTTTTTATTCTGGATCAAAGATTCAATACTTATATATTCATATTTGCAATAAAATAAACAGAGACTTGAATAAAAATCACCAGTGCTAATAATACATTAAGTATGTGTAAAAGTTTCAAGCAACAATAGTTTTCTATTATTTATTCAGTCTCTAGTTTTCCAAAAAACAGAGTGCTGGGAACTTCTACACACAACTTAATAACTATAATTTGTAAACTTGACTGTTAAATCTTTGATACCTTCTAAGTTATAAATATATAAAGCTTCTCTCTTCTATGTAAAATTGAAGAGTTTATAACAAAAAAGATTTTTTTTAAATCACACATGCCAATACTTTTATTCATTATCTTTTCAAGTTTATCATATTGGAATTCAATACTTATTGAAATATACTCTTTGCTTTATTAATTGATATATTTTGTTAAGAGTTGTATGAAGTTACAACTTGGTTACATGCCAATTAATGGGGAAAAAGGAAAAGAAAATTGAAATGAGCTAATAATTGTTCTCATTTGCAGTTCTTTACCAGATAAAGTTTACCTGAGATTGAAATATTTAATATTGACCCCCCCCCCAAAAAAAAAAACCCAAACAAAACAAAAGAAAAAAAAAAAAAAAAAAAAGCCAGTTATTTCCCTTAATTAGAAATTTAAATTGAATTTTCATGGATTTTAGATAAATCCTCTTACATGATTACAGAGACAACACAATAGAAACATTCAAGCCAATTAATACAAAAAAGTTTGTATGTAAGCATGATAGTAAATAAGCTTTAAAGTGTGATTGGAGATGGCAATTAAACAAATTTATTGGCATAGAGTTAAATATTTAATGTCAACAACAAGTATCAAACATTTTACAATCATATACTAGATTAAGCTAACTTTAGTACAAAGCCAGATTCAGTGAAGGAAAAAACTAACAATAGGTTTTGAGATTATCACAAGAATCATCTTATATGTATGATAAATAGAAAAAAGAATATTTCTTAATAAGTAAACTACTTGTAATAAATATACAACTGGTAACTTTTTCTTTTAATAATGTGATTATCTTGTGCACAAAGATGCTAAATCATCACAATAAACACTTTGAAGAATCAAACTCCAGTCTAGAGATTTTACATAGTTTTATATTATACTAACATGAATTCCTTAATAATAGAAGAAAAAAAAGAAGGAACTATAGTTTAATGATCAAAAGGGTCATGTATTAAAAGGTTTTGAATTATGTTATTTTTTCAGAAAATAAAATTAGAAATATGTTCATCAAATTACAAAAGATGAAATTTAACACTATTTATAATTTAAAATATCCTTGACATTTACAAATTTATTTCAACTAATATCCTGATTTATCTGGATTATATTTGTAAACTATACTGTTATTAGCTTGATATAATCTGTTATTATCTTAAACTAAGAGAAGGTGAGTAGGAATTGAGCCATTTACATGGTTAAGTAGTTTAGATTTTATGTTTTAAATGCTCTAACGGAAAATACAAGAAAATGTTGACAGAATAGTTGAATAAGTCAATTGACTAAATGAATGTTAAAACCATTAAGGTTTTAGTATTAGTACACATATCTATTTTATGCTTCAAGATGTTGGTAATTCCTGGAGTTATAATGACAAGCTATAAATAGGTCAAAAACTATTTAGATTTCTTTTGAGAGAGAAAGAGAGAGAGAGAGATTAAGATTTGTCATCTAGTAGCCAAGATTACTTGGTAGAAGGTGTCAGTCTGTATAGAATGAAACCATTAATACCACACTGACTAATACTAAATTAAAATTCTTTGAAGAAAGAGGGACTCGGCAGCTTTTCACTAGCTGCTTAGAGAATGTCTGAACAATTTCGCTCGGAGGTGACAAAGTATCTGAATATCTGTTCCAAATCAAGGCATGAATTTCCAATTAGAATCCCATCGGTTGGCAGAGCCAAAGAAAAGCAGCCATGATCCAGGCTGAAGCAGAATCTATAGATAAGCATATTATCACTTCAGTGCTATCAGAAATGTTGTTCAGTGAGAAATGAAGTATTGGGGAGACATTTGGATGGATACAGGATGCATACAAAGTTTAGTAATTAACTGCCCTTCAAAAGTAATTAGGACACCAAGTTCACACCAACAAAATGCAGTGAGCATTGCAAAACTTTTATCCATTTCTGTGACAGTTGGCAGCTTACTTTGGAAATCTGGCAACTCTAAATACATTCATCATTTTGTAGAGATTGGGCCAAGACAAGGATTGAAGTTTTCGGCCAAATAATAGAATTGGACCAAATAGTCCCTTATATCTAAGTTAGATTTCCAACACTCTTTCTGACCACAGCTAAGAATCAATTCAACTGAATAATATGTCTAGAAACTGTATACTGGCTTCTAATTAACAACATTTTGTTAAAAGTAAAATCAAACATTTTTAAGGAAAAAAATGAATAAAATACAAAAGAATGTAAATATTTTTTCTTGTTCCGAAAACCCAAATAACCTAACATTTCAAAATATACATTATTTTTAACAAATAGAATAAAATAAGTTTACCTATGCTTTTTTTGTTGTAAATCATTCTGTACAAATTCAATGTGGTTTTCTAAAAAGAGCATGATTTCCTATCAGAATTTTTTTTATTTATTATAGTAATTTAAACAGGACAATTAATTTGTATTATCAGGTATAAAATGGACTTATCATTTCAACTTTTCTATTTTGATGAAATTTTATAGCATTTAATTTTAAAAACATGTATTGATGCTAATATATCTGTCTAAATATTTTAATTGTCAGTAATGCTAAGTTAATTATACTTAGGAAAGGATTTATGAAAACTAATAATATAGTAGCAAAAAATTATCTAGTGATTGCATTTGAATCTGTTATGTATAGGTGCTATCCAAAAGGGAGGAATTGTACATCCTAATACCAAATTTTACCCACTCCTTTATAGTAGCACCCCACCCCGGCATATATACAGTGATCTCACAAAGGGTAGCAGCAAAAGTCCATAGTGCATTGGTTCCTTTATACTGTTTAAATTCCATGAATGCTTTTTGGTAACAAATCATAATAGTAAATTATAGTAAAGTTAAAGCAAATCATTACCTTAATTTTATGCATATACATTTTTTCATTTGTACAAATAGAAAAATGGTATACTGAAACACATGAGTAATGAAAAAAAAAATTCATAATTTGTACTTAATATATTATTAGATATGTGAAAAAGTTCCCAGCACCCCATTTTTTGGAAACTAGAGACTGAATACTTAGCAGAAGGCCTTTTTTCAAAGATTTGCACACACCTAATTAAAACAAAAATAATTTAAACAAATAATATAAGCAATAATGAATAAGTCTGAAAAAAAAAAAAAAAAAAAAAAGAAAAAAAAAAAGAAAGAAAATTTAGATGGACTTTCCTAAATTATCTAAACAGAATGATAAAATGCCTACTAAACTGAAAGTTTATTATATGCTAGTTAACTTCTTAAGTAGATTATTAAAATAAATTTATTTTTTTGACAAATGTATATAATCCCCAAAGAAAAGTATATTCAAATTTTTATTACGTTTCTTGTAACCCATGCCTCATTAATAGACAAAGAAAATGACATTGTTATTTTGTATTAAGAACTATTACCAGTGTCTACTTGATTGGTCACCAACATACATTCCAATGCACATAATTGGTTTTGGATTGAAGTAAAAAAAATATTCCATTTCCAGAAACACACAAACTGGAATTGTTACAAAAAGCTTTTGGCAGATAATTATCTTTAAGGAAGCAGTAAAACATTAGCATGAGTATTGAAAATGTTAACAAAAGAGGAGGATCAGTACAGATATAGATTGTGAAGAGTTTAAAAGCTGAACAATGCAAAATACAATAGGAAAATATTAGAAAAGGCAGAGAGATAGAGAGAGAGAGAGAGAATACAAAAAAAAAGAAGAAAGAGAGAGAAAATGCAAATGGAGATATAAATGTCAGGCTAAATAGACAGATATCATCCATGTGTTTAGTGTAAAAATATGTCTTACAAATTATTCTGTTTGTTTCACTATTGAATGCACTAAAATATCTAACAGATTAAATGGAATCTGTATAACACATCAGTGTTGGCACAATATGGGACTAGTGTGAAATTGAGTAGATTGTGAGGTTGAATATAAAAATACTACTTCATTTATTGACATTTTTTTTTTACATAATAGGCAACAGCATTAGGTTTACAATTTGAAAATTGATATGTCACATAAAGAATATAAGCTTATTCTAATGTAACTTCAGCAGCAATCAATTTTTATTGATAAAATAATAGTACAAGAAAGAGTTGCAATAAATGGTCTATGTAGGTTGTTTCTATAGAGTATGTTACATTTGGTAACAAAAGAATTCACTAACATTATTATCATTAGTAGATATAATGAGAGAAAGACAAATAAAATATTAAGTGTAAAAAGTACAGAAAGAAGAAAAAGAAGAAATAAAACAAAGTAATATGAAGTCTTTTTATGGAGATTTGCCCAATTTTAAAATTTCTAGCAATGTTCTCAACAACTCTTTATTTTTACTGAAGCACAGAGTATATATATATATATATATATATATATATATGAAACAAGTTATTTTCTTAAGTTATTTCCTGAGAATAATAATTGGACTCATAACAAACTAGAGATCTAACCAAAACAAATCAAGATTTCTTTGTTATAGGATTTGAGAAACCTATTTTTTTAAAGCATATTTTAACCATTCAAACAAAACTTTAAGAAATAGAACACTTTCAATTTCTTCATGTATCATGATGTAAATTTGACTATTTTCTATGCTATTTTAACTTTTGAAGTGTAGAGTAAATAATGTAATTTACTCACAGAATAAGATGACTGCAATGATGATAATTGAATGATTCCTTTTAATTTTTTAGAAATATACCTTGTTTATGTAAGATATCAATTAAAATCATGAAGGATTAGCAGACAATGATCTTTGCAAAGTGTTATCAATATGCTTTACAGACAATAAATACATTTAAAAAATATAAGAGAATGAGAATTCCTTAACTAATTGGCATTTGAAGTATTATTCATCTTACTCAGATACACATGTTTAAATAATCAGTAGCAGAATTTGATAGATATGGTAAGTGGGAAGAAAATGGAAAATTTCTTCTACAATTACAGCTATTAATGAACCTCTCTAATTACTTATTTTGACACTATGCTCAGGTTTGGAAAACATACAGTTTAGATAAATTGTTCATAACATTTGTTACCATTAGCATGTAGTCAATATCTTAGATACTTTATCTTACAAGTTTGATTTACTTTAAGTAATTACCTAAAAGGATCTTTAAATCCCATGTCTGACAATGTATAGATAAAGAAAAAATTAACACAAGGAATGAAAGAAATCATGGAATTGTAGATTTGTTCAAATAACAAAAATTATTCCCAGCAAGTACAACAAATCAATTGTTTATACTTTATTGACAAGTTTAAAGAGTTAAGAAAAATGAGAAAATAAATACAATATAAAAAGTGAAGAAAATTAATGACCCTTCTTCTCTAATACCACAAAAATGTATAGTGGTTATTTAGATTGAACTATACAGACTACAATGATGCCTGCAGTTAAATCACATTTTGAATAATACATTATGGTTTATGTAATATTTTCTTTCATATAAATTTTAAATTGAAAAATTAAATAGAAACATACATTAAATAGATAAGGTAAATATTAAATAAAATATTTAAATATTAAATAAAATCTTATAATCTTGCAATAATCTTAAAATAATTTTACTTTTTCAAATTTGGATTATCTAATTTAAGTGTTTGATACAGTTAAAAAAAACAACAACTGTTTAATTTTGTCAAATGACATTACAATACATATGCCAAGATTATTTTCTTCTTAAAGCATTTGCTTTTTTTAAAAGCCAAAAAGTTAAATTTCAAAATAAAGAAAAAAATATATATGATTGATAATCATAAAATCCCATGACACAACCAAGTTTATTTAAACTTGTATAACACATGATGTCTTATTTATTTCATGAATCTTATCTTAGATAAACAAAAAAGGAAAATGACTTATCAAAGTCTTGTCTAACAGAAAGAGAACCATAATTAAAAAAATCAAAACAATGCAATAATCAAAATAGAAGAAAAGCATACCAAAATTTAAAGCATTAAATAAGCTCAATATTATTGTAATAACCAATATATTATATAGTACACTTAAAATAGTTGGTGAATTCAAACCTCAATTTCTATAAAATTCTCCAGAGTTATGTTCAAGTTTCATTACTGTTGATTAGATCTGAAACACATCTGGTTATAGAATGAATGATAAATGACCAAACTCTTTCCTCTCTTTAATGTATCTATATCATATAGAATTTATATCTGTACTATGGAACAAAAGGAATCCAACAAAAATGTCTATTATTCATAGATTGTAAGGAAAGTATTCTTACTATCTCTGGCATCAGATGAAACTCACCAAAATCTAACAAGAATAAGAACTCACTCAGAAATATGTAATATTGTATTTACAGTAGTGTGCAATATAGGAGAACCAAAGTTTTGAAATAATTTTTTTTTAATTTTAAATTTAATAGATTTGGTTGTGATAAAAATTGCAGTAAATATTCTTCAAAACTTATCCTACACTATGGTACATTTGCATAAAAGAGAACCATGGATTAAAAAAAAAACGTTTTTAGAAAAAAAAAAAATCTGTTTATTACAAAAGAGTGTTACATCCAAAATTAAAGTTGTCCTGTCAACAGGGTTTAGAATACAACCACTACACAAGGGCAAGACTCCCCAAAGTGATGTCCTAGATATGATACTAAACTATATCTGGTGGTGAGGCTACAGTTCTGGAGCTATGGGGAGTGTGGTTTACATTACCATTACTCCCAGGTTCACTGGCCTGGAGTGGTAGTACTTGTTAGGATCCCATCTATAGGTCAAATAAATCTGTTTGAAAATGATTTGTATTAGAGAGGAAAACTTGATGCCATATATATATATATGTATCCAAATTATTTGTATTAAGAATAGTTACTTGAACCTATAATTGTTTACAAAGGATTATTATAATTTCTAATCACTTGAAACCATATGATTACTGACAAATTATTGGTGTTAGATAAGGATATTTTAAATCATAACTCTGTGCAAACAAATGATTATTATTAAATAGGAGAAGTTACTTTAAACCATATAAATGGTGACTAAATTAATAGTATTAGATAGGAATACTTTATACCATATAACTATACAAACAAATGATTATTATCATAGTCAAATAAAAAAAGTGTGATTAAAAAATGATTGCAATGAATATTAAAATTATAAATAGATATGATTGTAATCAAACATTTATAAATGAATAAAACTTCAGCATTAAATAACCTATAAGGTGTTGATATGCCATTAACCAGCCAAAACTAGGAAAAGTATTTATTTTATGGGTGATTTCTAAAAACATGTAATAATTCCCAACAATATATGGTAACATTGTGATGTAAGCCAATATTCCTTATTTGTCTGTAATATTATTCCTAGATTATCATGATGACGAATTGTTGCAAAGTTTATGAATCATTCAGCTGTTGGGTTGTCATTCTAAAAACTCAAGGGATGACAATTTCTGCTATTGTAAAAGACATTCATAAATCTAAGAGTAGAATTTCAAGAATATTAAAGTTTTATGATGATACTGGCTCTTTAAGCCACTGAAGACAGAAGGTGACTCCTTGGCAGAATTGGATGATCCTAAACCTCTCCATGGTGAACCATTTTTTTTGACACAGCAGCAGGCATTATTCCTCAACCAACCAAAGAGTCTAGCATGAAAGTATCTTGGCAGATAGTATTGTATAATTTATGTGATGCGGGGCTTCATATGTGTTGCCATGCCATTAAACCCTTAAGAACAAGAAGAAGCAAAAAGTTAGACTAGCCTTTGCAAATGAGCATGTTGTCTGGACCAATGAAAATTGAGCAACAGTGTTCTTCACAATTGAAAGTGAAATTTAATTTGGTTGGTTCTGATGGTAAGCCATTGCTTCTCAAATATGTGAAAAAAAAAAATCAGTTAAATTCAGAGGTGGTAGCATATTAGTGTGTGTGTGTGTGTGTGTCTAGTGCTGGTGTTGATTCACTCATTTGGTAAAGTAAAAACTTCAGTGTATAAGAATATTTTGGAACAGAATGTCATTCCTCCTGAGAACACTTTCTGTCCCTGGGTCCATCTTTATGCAAAGTAAAATAGTATAACAATTCCTTCAAGCTGAATATATTGAGGTTATGGCATGTCCACTTCAAGTTCAAATCTCAAATGAATTGAGAATCTTTGGTAGATCATTGGTAATAATGTTAAGAGGGCAAGGACAACAGATGACAGTTACTTGTTTGTAGTAGAAACAGCAGAAGGAATGAGACAAAATCATGCTTGAACAATAATGTGACAAATGAGTGGAGTTATTTGGTAATAACTGTGTAGAAGTAATTAAAAGCCATGACCTGTACACATTTTATTAGCATTCTGTATAAATATCAAGTCAATAATAATGTTAATTTAATTTACATGTGTATTTACAATGTTGTTCACTAATTCTGGATGTTACACTTTATTGTAAAATAAAAAGTTTTTGTTTTACAAAGTTCTCTAGCATTGTTTCTTATTTATGCAAATTTATTATTGTCTAGAATAAGTTTTTAAGAGTATTTATTGGATTGATGCATAATTATTGTGGCTTTTTTTTTTCAACAAATTTTATTCAACAAAAAGAATAACAATTGGCAGTTCGTTTAATTTGTTTCATAAAAATAATCCTCTCTTTTCAGAATGTGGAAGAAGAAGAAAGTTTGACAAGAATGAAGACTTCAAAGTGGACCATTCGACCATTGATTATCTCAAAAAGCATGGAAAACCAAATTTCACTTGGTTTGCACTTCTCAGACACTAAAAATTTGATGATAGACCTCTGTTCAAGCTGGTTTGATTTACTGCCAATTTGAGTAGCCTCAAAACAAATACTTTTGCGGGATTAAAATAATTTTTGCTATAGACCAATTCCAAATGATGCATTCATGAAAAAAGAAAGAAAATATCCTTATTCATTGAATGGCCCTTATAGATTAAAGATTTAAAGAATGATAAAAAGAAGATAGATTTTTTTATGAAGAAAAAAATATACATACATTGCCTGTTTAGTATCATTTGGAAGAATGACAAAAGATGCCTTGGAGAATTATAAAATTGTAGGTGAAGGTATTTGATAAAGAAAGGTTCAATATTAATAATAGAGAGTGTGATAGTTTGAATACTGAATACTTTACTAGTGTAGTGGAAGTTGCTCATAAATTCATACTATACTGGTTGTTTAATCCAATATAAAATGAAATGAAAATATAACTTGGCATTTGTTAACTGAGACATATAGTAATCCCATAACTTTTAGAGCCAAGGCTTAATAATAGATAGCTACTTAATAACAGACAGTACTAAGAGTCATTGTATAAAAAAGGGACAACATTGTAGAACATTGTATTGAGGGTTGAAATGGTTATCAATTAGTTTGATTACTTTGTAAACAGTCAAGGACACTTGTAGCTGCCAGCTATTTTCTTTGTTTTCACTATTTAATGGTTAATCTATTGTCAGTGCATGTGATGAAAAGATAAAAACAGAATCTCATTTAAAGTCTAGTGCATTCTAATATATATATATTTTTTAAAAATCTGTAACATTTCTATTACAAGCACTATCAAAAAGTATTTAAATTATTTCAATAAGTAAAATATTAAAATAAAACATTAAGAATATCAATGTAAGATTTTTCCTTTGAGCAATTTACAGAAAATGAAGATTACAAGTAGAAATTATTAAACTAAAATGATATGAATGTTAAAAGATTATCTTTTAAATGTCATATATTTTAAAAAAAAAGTTAATATTTTTCTATTTTCGACCCAATTCTTTCTTTTATAACCAAAGTATCTCTATGAATTCTCAATGAAATAACAGAATTCTGAATGAGTTGATTCCCAATCATGAAAGAGAATTGGCATTTAATAATTGTCTTAGAAATACCTAATATCAGTTAACAAATTGCTAAATTAGGCAAGAATGAGAAAATAAGCAGCTGATACTTTATATAATATTCTGAGTGAATTATGACAAAAGAAATATAGAATTTCTATTCCACTTAAAGAATTGTTTATAGACTGTTTTAACTTTCATCATATTAGTTATGAGCAAAGCAGACTCACAAAGACTGGTTTTGTAAAACTAATTAGATTTACAAATTATAATAGAATTTTTGCAATGAATTATTCATTATTGTTCTGTCTTCCTTAAGCTTAAAAAGGAAATAAGAAAGTAAAATAAAAAAGATGGGTTATGTAAATATATATGTAAATTTGAAGGTGAGCAAATGGACCTCAATAAAATTGCTTGAGAAAATAACAAATCTGGACAATTTCTTTCAAAAGGGAGAAAATTATGACAGCTACTCAAAAATTATCTTTTTATTTTCGGAGACCATTCAAAAAGAAAAATGATATATTTTCAAAGCTAAAATAACAACAACAAATTTATTATCATTAAAGCATAAATACATAAACTTTACAGGATAGTTTATGATTTTCTAACCAGACTTGCTATCAATATACTTTATATTTAAAGATCTATAATAATTCTTTAATTTTACTGACATTTTCATGTTAGAATAGACAAGAATTGAAATTAATGAACTTAAAATGTAGACATAAATTTGAGATGACCCATATTTTAATCCTGTTTTGTTGATGTATTTAATAAATAAAAACAGATCTTTTATACAAGCTATAAATCAAGAGGCAAAGTTCAAAACTTTATAGTAAATTGCTATGAATACAATTAAATCATTTATCTATCATAGGCTTAACATAAGTTAAATGCCACAATCAATAAGTCAAGGATTTATAAAATTAACACTTTTTTTAAATTTTGTATTTTTGTATCAAATATTCTATTTTGTATAAATTTTCTTATTAGAAAATAAAAGTTAAATTCAGTTGTGAATTATTGATAATTAGGATCTATTATAAATGTTGAAAGGAGACGGTTTAGCTCAGTCGATATAGCACCCACCTTGGAATCGCAAGGTTCTGAATTCGATACCACTCCCTGCCAACTCCCTGCCAGCGTATGAGTAGCACAGATTGTGGTAATCTGATTTATGAGGTAAAGTAGGAAGCCGATGGTAGGAGTGGTGCTCCACCCCAGCAAAACAATGTCCCTGGTCTAGCACTAGCAAAAAGGGAATAGACTCCCTCGCTGTTTAGCTGATACTGACAATAGGCCACTCTGCCAACTTTACTTGTTTAGGAGTGTTGATTATCAATCAGGCCTTTGTTATTTAAGTCATATCTAAACAGCTGTGATCTACAATTCTTATTTATTATGTTTTGCATAAAAATATGACAGCCCTGTCAGCTTGGGCTTTAGAATACACTGATTGCACCTCTGCAGAGGGGTAAGAACCTCCCAATGGGGCCACCTGTGGACTGTGGGTGGTGACCTGTGATGCTTAAGGATGGAACCCTGAGTAAAAAAAAATGAGTAAAAAACCCTATCTAATGGTGAAGTTCCAATTCTGGAACTAGGGAATATGGAGTACCCCTTCATCATCATTACCCCTAGGTCTACTCTGACCTGGAGTGGTGGTACCTGTGAGGGTCCCATCTATGGGTTAAATAGAAAAGGATGAGTTTAAGAAGATGAGTTTAAGAAAATGTGTTTAAAAAAAATTGATTACCCATTAAGATTGAATAAAATAAAACATCTTCAGCATAAAATGACCCAATGGGTTGACATGCCGTAAAATCCAACCAACCAACCATCAAAACTACTGTGATCTACAATTCTTATTTATTATATTTTGCATAAAAATATGAGGTAGTGTAATGGTTATCAACTTGGAAAAGTGAATCTGTAGGCCAAGTTCAAGTTCTGCTCAAGACTACTGATATCAATTTTATAGTATTTCCGTTGAATATGGTTTTGAATTTCAACTTTCTGGATGAATTGTTCCATTAGCAATCAGTTTGACTTATTACTGATAATATGACATGATGATTGACATTTAGAGTCAAAGATTCTTGCCAATGACATGTAAACTGTATTATCTAGTGTATAATATATGCTAAAATACCATGAAAGACAAAATGTCAGATTTAGACAGATTAGTTCAGCATGGCACCAACAAAACAACTGATATAGAACAAGAGAAGTCAAAATCTGATATAGATGCGTATATCATAAGTATATGTTACTGAGCAAAATTTAAAGAAAGCCAAACAGAATATGCTGAAAATATAAGAGAAAACTCAGCTATCATTAAATGTTCTCAGCAGAAATTCCTTATAGAAATGATTATACTAAATTCCTACAATATACAAGGCACACCATCTAACTTGAGCAAATCTATCATTATCATGATCATTAGCAGCAAGATTATTTTTTTCTTGGCAAACCCTTAACTGGAATAGGGGAAATGCAAGCAAGTAAGCATATTGGTAATAAGAGAGAGGACATTATAATTTTCTTTTTACATTCTTCTTTAAAATAAACTAAGAAACTTTTGTTGCCAATCCAAGGAGATAAAGACATTGCTTATACTCCAAGAATAATGTTACAGAGAGAGAGAGAGAGAGAGAGAGAGAGAGAGAGAGAGAGAGAGAGAGAGAGAGAGAGGGGGGGAGAGAGAGAGAGAGAGAGAGAGAGAGGGGGAGGAGAGAGAGGTGGGGAGAGAGGGGGAGGAGAGAGAGGTGGGAGAGAGAGAGAGGGGGGAGAGAGAGAGAGAGGGGGGGGGAGAGTCATTAGCATGATATACTCAGAAGCTATTACTATCATGTTTCTTTCTCATTGTGTGATCCATGAATCTATTTGATAGCCAAATTTGATTTAGTTCAATAAATATTCACTGTTGAGGAACATAAAACATTTCTTTAGCCAAATGAAAATTAAAGATAATTCTAATAATACTTTTGAAATTAACTTTAATAAACAATCTATTTGTTTTCTTTGTTTATCTTCTGGCATCTTTTGCTAGTTATCCCAAACTGGTCTGTCAAAAGTGGGAAAACAGGTTAAAACTGACTAAAACAGTGAAATCTTCTAAAATTTTAACTTATGATAGCTCGGTCCTTTCTGAAATTATATTCATAAAATTAATATGTAAATAAAATTAAATCTTTTCTCATTATAATGATATAATTTTTTAGATCTTGTGATGATTAGTTTTTATTAAAGGCTTCTTTGAAGTATATCACTATATCAATGACCATGCGTTTTATTTTGTTTTTTTTTCTTCCATATGAGGAATGTTTAGTAATGTTTTTTTTAAAACATGTTCTTTAATGTGGTTGGCTTAATATAGCATCTAAGGTTAATTTTCATAGAATAAATTTAAATTGAAAACTTCAGTGGATAGAATACTAAAAAAATTAAATTCTTGAAAATATATCATTTGCACCTTAGAGGAGAGCAAGGTTTTGTCTTTCATAAACAATAGATATAATATTAATTCATCATAACAACTTGGTGCATATCCATATAAAAGGCCATTGGGTATTTCAGTCATTTCTGATTAAATATTGAAATTGGCATGCTTGTGTCAGCTTTGCATGGCCATTATTCATTTAAAGAAAAAAATCAGTAAGAATCTAAAATAGATATACTTATTTCAGATAAATTTGAGGTAATTTTAATTCTTTAATTTTTGCATACAAAAAAAAAAGACTACTGAATTTTCCTTCCTGTAGTAAAATGACATTCCTCATTAATCATTCATTCATATTATTTACATTACATGGCTGAAAGTTTTGTATTAGAATTTTTATAATTCTTGAGATTTGAGCATAACATTTAACATTTCTTTAATTAGACTAGAAACATTTTTGAAAAAAATTAAAAAGAAATAATTTGTTTATTTGTTCACATATTGTAAAAGAACATACATTGCATGTACTTTAAAAATAATGGTAAGAACCCGTTTCTTTAATTTAATTCAGTATTTTTGATACCTCAGTAATTAAATTAAAAAATATATTTACATTTTATTCTTAATTATATACATTTTAAAATATTTTTCAATTCAATTATTTTGTGTCTCCATGCTGAGAAGAAAAAATAATGATATTCTGTTGAACAATTGTTAATGTTCCACCAGACAGGTATGTAAGAAATTGAAATGCACAGTATATAATTTTTAAAATGTATTCAGCCATTTTATTTTTTTTAAAAACAAGGATAGATCCTACACTGATTAAATTAAGTGTGTGTGTGTATATATATATATATATATATATATATATATATATATATATATATATATGTGTGTGTGTGTGTGTGTGTGGTGTGTGTGTGTGTGTGTGTGTGTGTGTGTGTGTGTGAGGAAATATATTGGAAATGTGAATAATGAACACAAACAATTAATTCAATTAATATTTCATCTGTTGGTTTCAGACACTTCATCAGAATGCTGATGAAATTTCTGAAACCAAGATGAAATATGTGTTTATATAAATGTCTTTGAAAACAAAAAAATCAGTTTGGGATACCTACTTTTACTTTTAGACAAGTTCCTAATTCATTCTTCAAGAACTTTTTATTTTTGTTGGCAAAAAACTGATAGAGATGTCTTTTGCAATCTTTCAGGGGTGTGAAAAGTAAATTTAAAGGTGAAATATTTGGTACATATTATGGATGAGTGAAAATTTCTCAACCAAGCTATAACAATTTTTGCCTGATCCCCTAAGAGTATCTAGCATTATACAGAAGGAATATTATGTCTTTTCAATTAACTAATTCTGGATTTTTTTTATTGACTGCTGTTTTTGGTTGTTCTTATTTGAGAGCAGTACTTGTTTGAAATTGTTTAGTTCCTTGAAATGAGTTCTAAGTAGAGTAATCTCTTTATCTAGCCATATACACAGCAGTAACTTTGAATGAAGGCACAATTTGTGATGGTTCATATCACTAGCCTCACATCTCTTGCTTTCTATGCTGATTTAAAGAATCCACTTTTCATTGCCCATTACAATTTGCTTAAAAAATGAAATATTTGGTTATGAGTCTATGAAGTCTTTATAGATTATCAATTTCTCAAAAATATTTTTATACAAATGAAAACTTTGAAAGCTCAAACCAAATTGTTGCTTTATTTGTTTCTCTATCTTCTTTTCATTTTCCCAATGATATCAAAGGTCTGTCCAGAAAGTATCAAGCCATTTAGAATATCTTGAAAATCAGTTGTGCAGTGTCCATGTTATTTAGTAACCAATCAGTGGAGACTTTACAAAGCAAGTGTGAACACTCTCCTGTTAGGGTTACTCATTGAATAATTGGGTGTATTGTCTGATAATCCCATTAACAAGGAATATGTATTTGGATCAATTTTTACTTGAAATTTGAACATTTGTCTGCAGAAGGTATTACTGAACTTACCGTAAAAAGATATCAATTAAAAATACAAGCCTAAGACTTTGAAACTTTATTAATTTTAGGACAAGGAATTCAAAAGAACAGTTGTTTTCTTTTTAATATGGTTAAGACGACTTTTAAGGAATTATTCAATGAATGAAACTCGTAACCAAATCTGGTGAAGAATCTGTTGAAAGTGATCCCCATTCTGTAAGGCCTTCAACAAGTTGAACAATTCATCAAAATATTGAACAAGTTCAATCTGAAGTCAGATAAAATTGTTGATCAATAGTGCAAGAATTTGAAGAAGATCTGGGGATTCCACAGACTGTCCAGAAAGTACCTAGCCATTTTTGAAGATATTGATTATTTGAAATCCTTGAAAAGGACTTTGTGAACAGTTTTGAAAAAATGCAAGGAACATTGGGATAAGGGTTTGAAATTTCCACATAATTATATATTTCTGAAATCATCCCCTTAATAAAAAAAGGATGTGTTGGTTTATTTTTTCTAAGATATTCTCAGTATATTACTTAAAAAGTTCCTATGTAATTATCAGCAATTGGATTAATTCTACTAATAACTTTTAGTTTGGTTTGTAAATACAAAATGGTGTATATTAAAAATTTTACAATGAAATATTGCTTCTTGAAATTTTAAAGAAATTCTTTTAATTAATCTAGATGATGTACTTTAATCTACCCACAATAGATTCAAAATACAAAAAGGTACCTATACATTTTTTATATTTAAACTTAGGTGATAAATAGAAAAATGGACAAGAATTTTTAGATAAATTTTGTCAGTTGCCAGAAGATAGTAAAATCAGAATATTGAGAAAATGGAAAAAAACAAAAGTTGAATGTTCAGCCGCAGAGATAAGGACATCATTTCAATATAAATCTGCAAATGGAATCCATTAAAATCAATGTCTAAACAATAAAACATTCAATAAATAGTAATATATTTTACTGTTTATTGTTAGTCTATTAGGAAATCAATTTTTAATTTTAACCAAAGATTTTCATTTTTATTTAAATTCCCAAATGACCACAATGATTTTCTCAGTGAATTTGGGGGAATATGAGGTAATATAATAAATGAAAAAAACATTCATAAAATGGTAAAATAAGACTTATAATATGTTCACATTCTTATAGTATTAACAGAAAACCAATGTGGAAAAAATGTAATTCTATTTGATAGACAAACTAACTTACAGTAAAATTATGAAAACCTACAAATTCTTGATTCAAGATATAAATTGAAATTCTCGAGATTAATTATATCACTTTAGATACTTTTTCTATTTCAAATATTTTTAATTATTAAACTTTTATCATAAGCAATATACTTTACCTGTGTTAGTCAAATATCAGATTAAAATAAGCAACATATAATTTGCTTTGAAAACTTTTTTTAAAAAATGGGCCAAGAGAAAACTATATTGAGAATATGGAATTTTTGATGTTTGCATGCAATTACACAAGAGAATGAATAAAATCAGGTAAGAAGATTTATCCACTGAAAATAAACAGATACTTGTATCAAGATCAAATAAAAATATCTAAAAAGTTTCTATTTAAATACATTAGTTTGTTTCCCTACCACTATAAAGTTTATATATGCATAATAGTATGGCTCATTCAAAATAGTGATACATATGTTGACAGACATTTTGTGTCGGACACGTTTCTTAATTTTTTCCAGTTTTCTGGATGTTTTTTTTAATATCATTTTCCACCAACTCTCCTCTCCCCATTTGCCATAACGTTTCATATAATTTTTGTAAGTTCCTTCTACTTACTCTCACTGCAACTTGTGTGTTTAACCACCTTGCATGTTTAAAAAGAACCAGGAATCAAGTCAATTACATTTACCCCTGATGATGGCACTATGGAGTGCTGAAAGTACAAGGGACGAAAGCTTTGGTGGACTAATCAACAGATTCTATCCCGAGATGAAAAAACTGTCCAGAAAACTGGAAAAGATCGAGAAGAAACTTGTCAGACACGAAATGGCTGTCATGTTTAATACAACATGCATAAAGGTAAAAATGCTGTCCAAGTATACACACACACACACACACACACATTATATATATATATATATATATATATATATATATATATATATATATATAGATAGATAGATAGATAGATAGAGAGAGAGAGAGAGAGACGCATATTATGTTATAAATATGAAACGCTGAGAACTTCTAAGTTAATGAGTAAAACTGCCATGAAATTTAATTTTGGTATAAAGCATTTCTGGTTTTAATTAATTTTCATTTTTTACTTTTTCAAAAAATATAAAATATCAAGTTAGCTTTTGGAAGACTATTCATCATCTTGAAATCCTGCAAGTTAATGCCTTTTTGGTAAGTCGATCATATGAAGGTTTTCTTTTTAAGTGAATAGGTCAAGCCTATCTTTGTGTCCATTTAAACATTTTATGCATTAATGTTCTAATATTTGAAGTATATAAATCAAAAAGAAGAATTAATAAACTATATCTATCTTGAATAATTTTGATGTTTCCAACTGAGGTCCTCATCTTTATTGTGGTATGTATAAACACAACGTTTTGGCCATTCCTAAGGTGTTTCCTGTGTATCCAAATATAGTAATGACCCAACTTGAGAAATAATTTTGTTTTCCTTAAATGATTGTGATTCTTCACATGACATATGTTGGAATGATAGGTGTGCAAAAACAATAATGTCATCTTTTGAATAAGATCTTCAAAAGTTTTTTGACACCTGTTTGATCAACAGTCAAAACTATTAAAAATGATTTCCCAGGTTAAGTCATTACTATATTCGAATACACAGGGAACACTTGAAGAAGGCCGGAAGATACAGTGGCTGAAACGTGTTTATAAATACCACAATAAAGATGAGGACAACAGTTCAAAACATCAAAATTATTCACATCAAACCTCATCTTAAAAATATAGATGAATAATATATTTATTTTGTTAAGTTAGATAGTAAGAGTAGAGCAATCTGAAGTGTTATTGAAACAATAATAATCCTCCTCAGAATGAAAACAATTCAGAAATGAGCAGCTGTTTATTTGTGTGACAACAATATAATAACAATAAACATAATAACAAAAACATTTCATTCATTGATTGAAGTTTTATGATAAAATGAAAGTTATAATTAACATTATAATTGATGAAACCTTTGCTATGTCTTTCTTGATCTTTGTACAAATGCAATTTTTATTTAATTGCAAACTTATCAAATCTTAATGGTAAATAAAAAAAATCTAATGAGCAATAAGAAAAGCAGATTTGAATGATATAAGTATAATGCTATGTTCTCTATGTGTTCTTGACCTCAGTAAACATTTACTTCTAAGTTACAAGTGAATCACCATAACTTGTTTATATAACGCATTCCATAATCAATCAGTTGTAACCAATTGACCAGAAAGTTCATTTCATTTCTTTATGCTAACCCTATATAGCTGTTGAACAGAAAACAACAAGTGTGCCAATAACTAAATAGGTCAAAGTTCAAAGCTGAATTTGGCAGCTTAATGCAAAAGGCCAGCCAGGGAAATGAACATAGTTGAAAAAAATCTTTTTGTAAAACAATGTAGGAAAAAAAGAAAAAAAAAAAAAAAAAAAAAGCTAATTATAGATTTGTATATATATTTATGTATTGATATTGACTACCTAAAATTTAGAATTGGTATGAACTGTGATAAAAATCTCATTTCTTTATCAAATGAATACATTTTTTACTATAGGCAAGGATATAAGAAGGTAGATAGATCGCAATAAAAGTCATCAAGATCCAATTATTTGCTTACCATTAAAATAAGAAAATAAATCCCATAGTTATTTTCAGGAGAGGAGGATGATTGCCATTTACTAATGGCGTCAGCTATGTACATTACAGAGAGAGAGAGAGAGAGAGAGAGAGCAAAGGATAGGAATTGTAAACATAGATAAAGATTCAATCAGTGAGGGGCCAGCCAGCCAGCCAGTCAGTCAGTCATTTAGATAGGTGGGTTGCTCTTCAAGCAGCAGTCAAGCATGCAGTTCTACAAAGCAAAGGGAGTGCAGCAACTATGCACACCTAACAGGCAAGTGTTGGTGCACTCAGCTGATGTAATGGATCCATGAAAAATAAATAAATAACATACTGGGCTGTTTTCAATAGACACCCACTTGCAAATAAAGTCCAGTGGTTTAAGGTTTTGTTGATGGAGGGGGGGAGGAATGATTTGAAGCCAAAATAGGAGAGGCATACAATCACATAAAAAAAAAAGATAAAAAAAAATAGGATAGAAAATTAAAAAAAAAAAATGAATAAAAAACTTTAGGCATACAAATAAAAGGAACTTAAGTTGTTATTCAGGATGTAAATAAAAGCAAAACATTTCGTAAGAATTTTCAAGTTGTTCCGAGAAACTGACCTAATTAAATGTAGAACCACACTACATTACAATAAAAGTGGATATAACATTCATATGTTCAAATTTGAATTTAGTACATCTATTTATCGATATCAATATGAAATTTTAAGGATTTAAAATGATGAAATATGAATCACTCCCTTGATACAACCTCACCCCCCCCCAATCCTAGGCCAATAAAGTTGAAGAAGTCAAGCAACCAATAATCTTAAACTCAACTTACAGGACTCCAAGAACTTAAGAGAGAAAAGCAATTTGCTATGTAAAATATTTGTAGAAGAATGAAGAATATCAATTGTTAAAGTAATTAAACAATTAAAATAATGTAAAAATGTGATCAAAATGCAAGTGTTTAGTTTTAATACAAGCTATACTTTCGTAAATTGTTTTAGAAATTTTTACGAAAATCTTTTTAAAAGCTCAAGAATGAAAAAATGTTTCTGAGATTAGAGAAACCGTTTTATTTTTCAATGCATAATAATACAAAATAAAAATATTAAATAATCAAAAGAAGATTTTATTGTGGTATAAAAATGAAACCCACCTGAACATATCGGAAGAAAGTCTAATAAAAGTAAAGTAGAAAAAACAAAACAAATTGCAACATAATCATACCCTATTAATAAATTCTTCTTTCTATGAAGTGATCTTTTATTTCAATGAAAAACACAACCTAAATCTAAGAAATTGAAAATAATTCAAGCATCATATAATGTCTGCATTAAGATTTTATAATTGTTTGTGAAGCGAGAGGAAAGAGATTAAAAATAATAGCCAATCAGAAATAAGAAGTCAAGCTATTACTAGGTTGTAGTAAATTGAATGCAATAACCTTTTACCAGGGTAGCGGGTAGCAGATCGTATGACTGGACATGGACAGTTGTGGGTGTGGCTATTCACCTCTGAAGGTGGAGACTTGCCGTTCTGACCTATCCAGATGAGAGGATAAAACTAGAGAAATAAAAAAAGATGTTGCATCCCAATTGCATATGTATTTCTACAACTCTGCTTATATTGGCACAACTCAAATAAATAAAAAAAACTTTGTTATGTATCTCGTAAATCTTAGGAACACGGAGCTAAGATCAGTTATAAAACTCATTTGACAAATAAATTTATATATATATATATATATATATATATATATTATTTGAATAGAATGTATAATTTATCCACTTTGTAACCACTTATATGCTCAAAGTTTATGAAAGAGTTTTTAATTTCATAAAGAAAACTTAGAAAAATGTTTCAGTGCATGTTTTTAAATGTATCTAATAATATAAAAGAATAAGTTTACAGATCTTACGGATTTATGTGGGTGGATGCCTACTACTTCTCATATTGTCCCGATGCTTATTTTATTTTAGTGAAACAAAACCTAATCAGTGTTTTGTAATCTTTATAAAATTAGTATTAGTTATATAAGATTTTACAATTTCAGAGTTCTCATTTGGAATGTATTTTAAAATCTATGATGATAATAATGTAAATAAGAGTAAAAGAATATAAAACAAAATCTTAAGCTAATAAAAAATTATAGATATATCAGTTAATTTTTTTAGTTGATATTGAAATAGAATATGAAAAGTAATAGTGATGAAAATGAATGAAATGTCTGTCATTTTAGTGAGATAATAAAGGTTAGTGTTTTATTGATTGACCAAGCAGTATTTAACAGTACTCATAGCTAGGACATATAAAATAACAATTTATCAGATGAATAGATTCAGTATAGATATTATCATACAAAAAGGTATGTATATAAAACAGAGAAGAAAGGAAAAAGTTAACAAAACTAACAGGTCCACCAGTACTTAGATAGCAATCAATTTTTAATATTTTGTTTAAATAAATATTCACTTATAAAGCCAACATTGGATCAGAGGAGAGCAGGGTGACTTAGAATGGTAAGAGAGGAGCGTAAATTAATGCCAAACTCAAAAGTCTAGATAATCCCATGTAGAAATATTTACTAGTCATAAATATTGATTTTCTTAAATGTAATGTTCAAGAACTTATAATCTAAACAGAACTTCATTTCAATTTTAATAATCTATATTTGTAAATGTAATTAAACAAATTTTGTATATCCTCTTCTATGAAGTACATACTAAATTACCTATATGTTAGTCAATTTAATTGTCATTGCTAGTTATCTAATATTGCAAGCTCTTAATTAGATACAAATTCAGAAGAGGTTAATTATCAAAGCTAGATTAATCAATCAAATTACTTATAAGTCAAATTGACTAACTAACCCCATGACTCAGTAAATGTAAGACTATAAAAGAATTTTGAAAATATTTTGCAAGTCAAATATTTTTCTATTTATCATCAAGTTAACTATGAGTAACTGGAAATACACCCAAGTATTAAAGCATTTACTTCAATCATAAACTATTACTGATAATATATAACTATTTTCAATTATTAAAAGTTACTTAACTGGTTTAGCAGCTATCTCTTAACATATAATTGTACAAATACATTAAAAAGCATTGTTGTTTTAAAACTACAATTTATTAATGTATTTGTTTTTTTTTGTTTTTTTTTGTATAAAACATTTTATGCATGCTCTACATCAGGATACATTTATTAATTCACAAAAGAAAAAAAAATTGAAGGTATTTTTGAAAAGCTTTTACTTGAATGTTTTGTGATCATCCCATGAACAATCATATTATTAATATAGAAAAATTCACAAATTAGGTTTAACAATGGTTTTAACATATATACTTGCAATTTATTTTTCTCACAAATAATCAATGCATTATAGTATATTGCATCCAATCATCTCTTTATCCTTCCTACCTGCAAATATACAGCAATACTGCATTTATTAGTTAATATCTCATGTCATACGTATGTATACAAAATAAAAAATATATAGAATATATTTATATTACTTATGTAAAGTATTTTTTTTTTTAGAAATAAGTAGTGTAATATGCAAGAAAAAAATTGCATGTTATAATTTAAAAGAATATAATATATTCAAAGTGTTCGTATAGAAATCAAGTTGTTCTGCTGAAGAATATGGTTTGAAATTTATTCAACTTAAGAATTTGCAGATTAGTATTTATTCATATAGAATTAAAGAATCTTTCTTTTTAATTTAGATTAAGTCTTTAATAAAACAAGTATTTTGGAACATAGCCAATGCTAAACAAAATAAACATTACCAAAATCATATCATGGCATTAAAAAGCAGATCTCAATTCAAGAGGTTTTATATATATATATATATATATATATATATAGTTGAATGAAGTGACAAATAAAAGTTTTAGCTTTTATTCATTTATTTGGGAACGATATTACGATTCAACTATCAATGCTCTATCACAGATATTGAGCACTCTTCTAATAACACTGTACGTTGGATTACTATTACTTTTTCTAGTATACCAGTACCAACCATACACATTAATATATATATATATTTACAATTCTAACAAGCATTGTTTATTCTGTGAAGTTACAGTAACATACTAATACTAATATATATATATATATATATATTAGGCATTATAATAAAAAGGCAGATGTCAACAATACGAGTTTAATACTAACTAGCTAGATACATGGAAATTCCATGGGTGTTGATAACTAAGATTATTCTTTAACTCATGCCTCTGTTCTTCTCTCACCCATTTGACTGTATCTTTCTATTCTCTCTTTTATTCCTACCATTCTTCTTGGAGATCTAAGTTTTTATCTAAATATTATATAAACATGAATTAATTTCATATATAATAAAAAAGAAAGAATAGCCAAATATTTCTATTGTAGCCTCTTTTTATCTTTTACTCTATTTCACCCATAAGAAATTTTAATTTATCATAAGTTTTATGCATGACCATCACTACGTCTCTTTCAATAATTTGCTTATTGTCTCTTGATATCCTAAGCAGCTTCTCTACAACTTTCTTTTGTCTTAAATTCCTTTCTCAGTTCTTTCTTTCATCATTATATATATATATATATCTTTCATCCGATTTTCTTTTTGTTTTTATATAGCTTCCTTAATTCCTACCATTCTTCTTTTAAACTGTTCTTCATCCCCCCCCGTCACTTTTGTCAATTCATACCAATTTGACGCACTAAATCAAAAAGCTATCAGCATCACTGGTATCATATAGGTTTCCTGGTTAGAAAGCATTACTAATTCCATCTCAAAAGTGCTATGGATAAGGCAGATACTACACTCTGATCCTAGGTAGAAAAGTAGTATTAGTAGACAGAATGATAGTATAGAAAACTGAAAAATAAAGTTGATATAATTTGAAGATCATTGACATTTTTATTAGCTATTTTGTAATGCTTTCTAAGACTATTAGATTGAATGTACTTTCCTATTATTTCTTAATTGTTTCTGGTCTTTATGTCATTTACATTTCCAAGATTAGTCCCACTTATAATGACTATTTGCTTTGGACTAGACTCCATTACTGACATACAAGTAGATATAATAGATAGAATGCACATAGATAAAACAATATTCTATTCACCTGAATCTGACCATTTATAATCTAAAACAACAAGTAAATGATTAGCAAATTTATATCATCATCAGCTCAATTCATATCAATTTCTGTAATTTAAGTTTGAAACTAAAATTAGTTTTCAAATTTCTAATTTACCAGGCTCAATAAAATTCAAAACACTCAAAATTATCTCTAAACTGAATAATGCATTGCATTTTTATAAGGATTTAATGATTTACAAATTATTCATATATTTCTATAAGGTATTTCATAAGTAACTTATCAATCAATTTAAATCCTATAAGTACTTAATAAAAGAAAGAGAAAGCATTCAGTTTTGTAAGGGAATAGTCAATTTTACAGCAAGTATTATTGTCTAAATATTAAAACTATACAACTGATTTTTAACACTGAATAGATCTTTTAGAAACACCAGAAAGTTAGGAATTTCAGTTTTAAAAATATTCTACAAAAATGATGAGATCTATTGAGAGGAGTACAAGGTATATATGGATATTATCAAATGATGAATTATTCTTGTTATCTTGGACAACAAATCTACTTCAATATTTCAATCAAAGTAAGGTAAAACTGAGAAAAATTTAAGTATGTAAACAATCTGTGAAAAATCTAGGAAACTATTTGTACTGAAAATATTTTCTAAGCCCAAATTTTATCAGGTAAATGTCAGGATTTGTAAAAATGCAAAATTTCAAGATTAGAAAAAATTAAATTAAATTACAGATGAAGACTTTATATTGTACAATTTTGTCAAATATTTAATTTTATATTGATGTCAGATTAGACAACCAAATTCAAGTTTTATATCTTTTTACTACTTAAATAATTTTGTGGTTATGTCCATTTATTATTGCTAAAAAAGGTAAAAAATAGGATTTAATCAACAATAAAAAAAATAATTTATGCAACCTATGAACTAGCACATAAAATCAAACTAAGAAGTTGTTTTCAAGAATTTAAGTATTTTATTAATAGTTATTAATAGTATGGAATTTCTTCAAAAATGATTGCTGATTGTTACATGGTTTTCTATGATTTTGGATTATTATTTTAACATTTCTTCATTAAAAGGATTCTTCTTTTTTGCTTTTTTAAATAGTAAAATACTTTGCAATGTCTCTTAAAATAGATAAAAACTTAAAAAAATAAACAGAAAATATTGATATCTGAAAAAGAAGTTCAGTATATATATTTGAATCCATTTGATTTGGATCTTATATTAACCCTCTAACAACAAGTACATTATTTTGTATGAAATAGAATGACTAAGAATTACCAGAGAAATTAGATTGATATAAAAATGAAAGACAACTAAGTGCCTCAGATTTTCAAATTCAGAAATAGATCATCAGTATTCCTAATAAGTTAGAACGTTCCAGTCTTTTACGATAAAAAACACTCAGATTTTCTATAAAATGCATGTAGATAACTTTTACGATATAAAATATTTGCAATTCATTAGGTAATATATAAAGTGAATAAAAATATGCAGGTGCTAGATTAAAAACAAAATTAAAATTAAAAATTAACATTTTATCTAATTACTATAAATACAATCATTATGTTTACAAGATGTTCCTAACTTAAAAACCAGGAGGCCAAACCAATTTTTCCTTAGGTTTTCCAAAATAGATACATTTAAGTTTAGAAGATTGTTTTAATTAGATATAATATACATTTTTAAATATATCTGTTTTAAATAAAATAACTTTATTTCTGATAAGAAATTTCTCGTGTAAGAAAGGGAAAATTTAAACATGTTAAGATTATCCAGTAAAATAAACTTTGATTGATAACATAACCAAATGAGAAAATATTTTATGTCAATGTTTTTTTCAATCAGATAAAACCAGTTAAAATACTTCTACTGGTTATACAAGAAGATAAAATTGCAATTTTATCCGACAATAAAAAGCTTTCAACAAAAATACTACCTTTGTCCCATAATATGTTTAATTGATGTATAAATTTCATACCAAATGTCATATAAAACTATTATATAACAAAGTAGTTTATATTGTCAATATTGATAAAATAAAATTAGAAAGATAAGGGTGGGGGCATAGTGGCTAACATGCAGGATGGCAACATTGTAGCAAGTTAGTTTTAATTCCAACTGCGCTATTATGTTCACTTTTGAACTAACACCCTTGGGAAAGGTATGAACCCCTTCATCTCTCCAGCTATGGGTTAAATAGTGCCACTACTATTCTTCTATGAGGATGATATGCCATTAAACAAAGAAAACATAAATAATCAATATACCCTTAAAAAATTATAAGAATAAAACTTAAATTATTTTAATCTGTCATTGTAGTTTAGGAGGAAATAAAATAACAAAAATATGCAAATCCCAATAGTTATAAAATGAGATACTTAAATAAGTTTTTAATTTTAAGAAGAGCTGTCATTGCATTAACTAATACTCATTACTTCTGCATGTTGCTGATATAAAGCTATAAAATCAAGTCTTATTTCTAGACAACTTTTTATATTGTATGATCTTTAGTTTCAAAAGTAGGTCAAATACAGATAGTATGCTAGTTAAACAAAACTTACATGGAATAAGATTACTTTGAGCTTTTGTGGCAGTTTAGCTCAGTTGGTAGAGCAGTCTGCCTAAGAACCAAAAGGTTCTGGGTTTGATGCTGGCACTTGCCAACTCGGTGCATGAGTAGCATAGCTTGGATCTGGGTGGTAAAATGGGGAGCTGATAGTAGGCGTAGTGCTCTACCACGGACATAATAACAATCTTACCAGTGAAAAGGGGATAGACTCTCTCATTGTCTGTTTGATACCGACAATAGGCCACTCTTCTGACTTCAAAATTAGAACATTGGAATATGTTTATGTATTTAAAGACTAAGATAGTTTGGCCAGTTCACTGTACTACTCTTTAAACAAATTGGATTTTAAAAAAAAGAGTTAGAATTGTGTTCAAAATTTAGGCTAAGTCTTGATTTAAAGAAACATTGATAAATTCCCAAGAAATAAACACCATTAACATTAAAATGTTATTTGAAAGAAAGAAAGAAAAAAAAAAGAAAAATCACTTATTTCTAAATCTTGTCAATTTCTAAATACTTTAAATCTAAAACCAAATATCATTAAAAAAAAACAAACTAAGCTTTCTAACATGAAAAAAAAAATCCAATGTTTTATGTTCCTATTATTCATGTACTAATATGATGATGATGATGATGATGATGATGATGATAATTTCATACCCTACCAGGAAATCCTATTTGTAAATATCACAAGTTCCACAATGTATTTTGAATTTTTAAAGTTTATAATTTAATCTTTTTAATACATCCTGTAAATGTTTATAATAAAAATATATCTGATTCTATACACACCAGTGCATAATGATTGACTACTATTTAATTTTATTAGTTAAATAATATTTCTAATTTGAGAGTATGAAAAAAAAAAAGGGTATAAATTCTAGATAAAAGTAAAAAAAAGAAAATACTTTCATAAAACTATAAGTAAATCTAAACTTAAGAAATAACAAGAAACATTACTGTGTAGAAGATTGTTGTTGTTGTAGAGACACTGGTAACCTAGTTTTATGCATCAGGATCAAATGAATGCTGTTTACTGGTTGCTCTGAATCCTGTCATCTATGGAACAGTGAGTTTAGATCAGTTGCTTTCAAAGCCAATGGAACATGCAACATCTTGACAGTGGATTAAGTAAATACAGTCTTGACATTTTGCCAAACAAAATGAAATCAAAGATTCAATATGAGAAAAATACAGAAATAAGTTAGAAAAAGATATTGGTTTAGATATTTTTGATTGAGGAAGTTTCTTCAATGAAAGTGTAAACAAAATATTAACATTGTTGATATTTGAAATAGAAATATTATGCAGGAGTAATCCTTAAGGTTTACAAATAAAATTAACATCAAATATAAAACTGTAGTTGCAATATTTTAAAATGCAAGAAAAATTAATTTCCAAAATAAAATTTAAAAAAAGCACATATTCATGTAAATGTCCATCTACATAAATATTAAAAGCTAAGTTAATATAAACTTTTAATATATAAAGTTCATTCTTCAAATTGAGCCTCTTTTTATAAGTTTAAAGAGTTTAACCACACAAGTATATAAGGTTAGAATAATGTATAATATCAATACACTAAATATCAAATTTTAGTTTTCAGAAGAAATTGTACAGTTCTTTAATGCACATGAAAAGAATTAAAGTGTATTTACTTCAACAGCAAATATAAATTTTTAACAAAGCAAAGTTGACCAAATTATAAGGATTCTTGACATATTTTTATGAATTAATATATTTGTTTAATGAAAGATTATTTTTTTGTCTATCAATTATCATAATATCAAAATTTCAGAAATGTAAGATTATTTAAAGCTAAATAAAAAATATTTGCACTTTAATTACAGTCAGTTGTTTCTTTAATCAAAAATCTTTTATAACAAAATGAACCAAGTCAATAGAATTTTCGGAATAACAGCAACTACTATGCTAATCTAGCAAGAGAGACTTATTATCTAAACAAAAGTTTTAAAAATAAAACTTGTCAAATTGAAAACGTTTTTATTAAGTCCTAGTACAAAAGTCTGGGGGGGAAATGAAAAACACAATTAGAATTCAAATAATTTCTAACTTAAATAATTAAAAAATTGAAAGAACAATCAATCTTTATTGTACTGAAGAAATACTATGTAAGCATTAAATATAAAAGAAAAAAAAGTTACTGACAATTACATATACAATTTTAGCACTGGGTTGGGGGGAAATACAGTTTACATGTCTATCAGTAAATATTATTTGTTCACTGTTCGGAAAAATGTACCAAGAGAAAGACTTGTACATTTTAGTCATTACAGCAGTAGAAAGACTGTGAATCCATCTCACCTCATTTAAATTAACATGGAGATAGCAGTAATGCAAGGGAAATTAAACTTTTAGCTAATTCTTTAAACATTGTCAAGCACAGCAGAATACAATATAATAATAATAATAATGAATAATAATAATAATAAATAATAATAGCACCACATAAAAGTAGCAGGCGCAGCTTGAAATTAATAACTCCGCCCACCTTGCTGACACACACAAAAATCTGGTTGCTTTTTTCTTTCTTTACAATAGTTCTTCATTTATTTCTTTTTTGTTTATTATCTAGACATAAATGAACTGCCTATTAGAAAAGTTTATTTAGAAGAATTGTGAAGGTTAGCAAAATAGAAAGATGGCTTAAAATAAAAATAAACAAGAAATATAAAGAGAAGGGAAAGTCATACAGGGTTAAAACAATGTCACCAGTTTAAATAATATATATAACATTTTTCATTTAGTATTAAAAATGACTGAATGTACAGTTTCCTTATTTGGAGACTTGAAATTTTGCTGCTTCATTTTTACCATACAGGAAATACACAGTATCAGCTATTCTTTGAATAAATATGAACAAGAGATTAAGATTGAGCCAAATGCTAAGGCCTAACTAGATATGCTTTCTGATAACTCTGCATTGAGATTGAGGAATTAAAAATGAAATTGTAGAAACTCAGAGGGTAATGATTCTTCTATGTTTTTAGTTAGGTAAAAGGTCAAAGCTATTTGTTGTGATACTTTGAAGAATTATATCTATTTTGTTCAATACTTCATTTTGAATTCAGACAATATATAAAACACTGCCAGTGTCTACAAATTCAATAGGAGTCTAAAAAAATGAGAGCAAAATATAATTAGAATTATTATCCTTTTATTTCTAAGCAGACAAGATATAGTTTCCTGATAGTCTATAAAATAAAAGTAAAAAAAAATAAAGTTGGCAGTGGCCTATTTATTGTCTGTATCAGTCGAACAGCAAGGGAATCTATCCCCTTTTAGTTAGTGTTAGACCAGGGAGATTTTTTTTTCAAGGGGGGTGCTACACCTACCGTCAGCTGCACAGATCAGATTACCCAATCTGTGCTATTCATGTGCTGAGTTAGCGGGGGATAGTATGAAACCTGGTATCTTGCAATCCTGAGGCGGGATACTCTACCGAATGAGATGTAATATTTTAGTGTTTCGTAATGACTAAATATTTCTAATTAAATAGTATCACTTTATAAAATACAGAAAAGTGAATGAAAATATATTTCCAGGAAATTTTTTTTTTTGTTATTCAAATTCACTAAAAAATTATCATTTTTCTTAATTACTTTCCACTAATGTAGGTATCTTTGGAAATGGAACAAACTTAGAACATTATATTCTTTTTGAGAAAAATGAAGATAAAGTTATTCAAAAAAGTAATTTCTTTCTTTTAGATAGAACAGATAAAATTATTATTGTGCATACCATATGGTATAAATTTATAAATAAAACCTGGTTTGAAGATCTAGTCCATTTTTATCAGTTGGTGGGGGATTTTGAGGAAGCAATTTTTCACACATTGTAGGATGGATTGAAATTCACTGATGCTGGATGAAGATTTGTTCAATACTGGATTATATCAGTCTGTTCTTAATTCACTGTAATCTTCACTAACACAATGTTTGCTGCAGAATCATATTGTATATGTTAACACCAGGTTTATTAAAACTTATGTTTACTGTTGGCTGATTATTTATTTTTCAAGTTCAACAGAAGTCATTTGTAATGTACTCATCTTTTCTTTATTTTTTTAAAATTTTACAGCATGTCAACTAATGTTGGGTATTTCATGCCAAAGACATTTTTTTCCCCCATTTATTCTTGATGGTATTGAACATTTTTATTTTAACTTAATTTTTTAAAACACATTTTTGTTAACTCATTTTCTTCTACTTAACCCATAGATGGGACCCTAACAGGTACTAACACTCAGGGTGGACCTGTAAAGGTGATGAAGGGGTACACTACACTCTCCAGAGCTCCAGAATTGGAACTTCACCATTAGTTTAATGTCATACCTCATCAGTTTAATGTCATACCCAGGACACTTTAATGTACTCACAAAACAATTTAGTGAGGTTCAAATAGTGTCAGTTCCAGTGACCAGACAAAATCAACATGTGTGATGGTGACCTACACTATAGATGGGTTTTAAGGTTCATTCTTTTTCAAGGAACATGAAATGATACTAAGAATTAAAAAGTAGAATTTGAAACCATCTTAATAGTTTCATTTTCTAGTGTTCAATCTTTTAGGCTATTTTCCATACCTGCTACTCTTATGTATGCCTGTATAGTAACATTAGTACTAAGCTTGTCATATCTTGTGAATGCAGTTGGTAGTTGAGTAAAAGTAGAGGCAATGTTCAACTGCTCAATTTCAGGGCAAACATGCTGTTGCATCATGGGAGTTAAGCAGGATACAATTTCCGGAAAACTGAACCACACCTGCACAGAAGCTTAAATATTTTTTTTTTAATTCAATAACTGCAGTTGTTTCAGGGATACAGTAGTTTCTCCAGTGACATTAGTATAAAATGACACTCAGAGTCAAGAAATATAAATTTGAAACTGTTTTGTCAATTACATTTTTAGATATTTTATTTTACTTGTAACTAAAAAAAATAAAAATAAAAAAAGAAACGAAAGAAAAATGAAGTAAATGTTGAAGTAGGAAGGATAGAACAGAATACAATGGTGTTTTTTAAATTAAATTTTCATGTATATATACACTTATCTTTATATTTAGTTTATTTTCAGATGTTTAACAATATCTTGTGTTTTCCAAACTGAATTTTAATTTAACAAAAAAGATGCATTGATAAAAATAACATGAGAAAGGTATTGATAAATGATTTTCATGAGACATAAAAAATCAGTGGATTAAGAAGACAACAATGGGACAATGGCCTAATGTATATAAGTGATGTTATTTACTAAGCATAACTTAGTCTGACACAAGGCCAGAAAGTATAGAGCACTTAGTGAGAATTCAACTAACAATGGTCTGCTAGCCTAACTCACAAACCATTACACCACTTGAGGTGCTCTAGTGGATATAAGAGTTGGTTAAAGTGTATCTATTATTGTTACATGGCGGTAGTGAGTTCAATCCCCGGGACAGGCAGTGCATGAAAAAGTCATATAGTCTGATTTAGTGGAAGAGACAAGCCACATGAATAAGATGAAGTAATGAGAAAGAATTAATTGATATGAGATATCCTCTAAAAATGGACTAAAAATGGGAACAATCTACCTCTATGGTTTAGTTCGAGATCCTTAGAATGTTATCAACTACAACAGACAATCTAAAAAAGGCTGGAAAGTACAACGACTACAACATTGTGAATATCATAACAACCAAAATGAGGATACTAGTCTGAACACATCAGTGAATAATAAAGTAACAATCACTCTTAATTGCAGTTTAATAACAAGAATATGAGAACAATAAAAAGTAACTAAAAGTAATTCAAAATTTTAAAAATTAACATTTTTAACATTTAGTCAAACATAGAAAAAGAGCAGTGTGTAGCCAAATATTTGAGTGACAAATACAAGTGAACAAAAAGGAGGGATTTATGGTTGAATGGATTGTAGTCCTGAACCAAAAGGTTGTTTAAGAGAGAGTAGATTTCAAATGAGACATTGAATTAAAAGCATCAGTCTTGATACTAAGTCATAAAGAATCAAGAAACTTGCAGAAAGTTATCAGCTGGAATTGATTGACTATAAAATCAAAACTTCCTCACAGGTTTTCTTGATGCCACTTAAATAAGATAATTCTGCAAAGTTCTAAAAAAGAAGTCATTTTTTAATATCTTATTATAATGGAGATTCGGTGTCTCTCTATAACTGAAACTACATCACTGCTTACATTACAATACCCTCAGGAATTGTGTAAGTTCATCAATGAGTATCTAATTTGTAATCAAAATCATTAATACATAGAATACATCTTATCAACGAGGTCCCAATGAAAATCTGAGTTAGATTTGTCTCAAAACAGCCCATGTTATTAGTGCGTTTAAAATCCTGCAATGTGTGTTATAAATCGCTAAGAAATAAATGATTACATAATATATGGTAACGTTAATTTGCATACTGGTTTTCACAAAACCAGGTTTAATAAATAATTACTTAGTGTTATTGATCTCTAATATTATTGTTTTATTTTCCAACATATTAAAATCATTCCTCTGAATGATTTTATATAGAAACTAATTAAAGTATAATTAAAATAAGTGTAATCCTTTTATATGTGTTCTTATTTAATTTCATTAGTCTTTCTAATTTAATATTATTAATTACATTAAATCTTGAATACTTTCACTCAGCAGAGGGCACATATTCTTGTTAGTATATAGAATTGTGTTTCTGATACAGAGCAAAAGGATCTGATGATTAGTCTTGGATATATGTGATCAAGAATGATTGGAACAATATCTAAATGACTGAGTAAAAAATAGATCTAAAAGTGATTGTAAGTGAGGATTTCAAATTGATAATTTGTCTGAAATTGGTAGGACAACAAAGGACATTCTTACCTACTAAATGAGAAGTACATCATCATCTCAGGTTTTGTTTTAGATAAAACAAATTTGAGTGAATATTTGTTAATAGAATCTTGTTCTCCTGAATGGGACAAATAAAACCATAAACATTGTTAATTTGCTAGAAGGTACACAACAGAAGGTATGGCTATTTTCTGTTTCCTGAAGAACTGACCATAAGAATTACAGTTAACATCAAAGACTAATCCACCAACTCTTTGATTAAGTTTTAGTCAAGTAACAACCTATTGTTCAGACAACAATTAAGTGCTACTGACACCAGTAGCTATTTTAATACAATCGACAAAACATCAAATGACTTTCAATGAATGAGCTTCAAAATAAAAGTTTATCTTGTTGGTTGGCTGGATTTTATAGCACGTCAAACCTTGTTGGGTTATTTTATACCAAAGACATTTTGTTTTATTCATTCTTGATGGTTGATGTTTTTTTAAACACATTTTTTCTATTTAACCCATAGATAGTACCCTAACAGGTACTACCACTCCAGTTTATCTTGTTCATGAGTGATGTTCATTTTCATTCTCATATGATTATTTCACCTGATTTACAATGATACTGAACACTGAATGAAACTAATTTAGTGTAACACACTCTAATACTTATAGAATCCACATAAATACTATGTAAAGCCTTGTTTAATCCCTTTGTTGAATACACTGATAATAAGATTCTTATAATTGTTCTTTTTTATTGATATCTTGATCAGATTATATGATATAATCTTACAAATGCAACAAGTTATAAACATCAGAACATGTAATCTTAACATAACTGTACTTCAAGGGAGGAGAACAAACAAATTTTTATCAGAATCCTTTTAAAAAATCAGTTAAAGAAGGAATTTATTATCTTAAAAAACGTTACTTTCTCTGAATTTTACTTTATATATTTTAAAGAATAATTTACATAAAAGCAATCTTTTATTTGAAACTTGTATTAAATTTAAAAATCTAATATGATCTTGTTTAGTACCATTATATAATGCTAGGCTTAGTACAAATATTTCAATTAAAATGTTCAATTCGTATACCAGTGTTTAATCAATTTATTTATTTCAGAAAAAAGCAGAAATTAAAAGTACCAGTTAAAGTATGAAAAATATAACAAAATATTTTATCAATAAAAGCCGATTTAAATCTGAATTTATAAAAATAGAATGTTCTACTATTTACAGATAAATTAAAATAATCATTAAATGCTAATATTTATAAGTAAAATGTATTCACATTGCTTTAAACAGGATATGCAACCATTCCTAAGTGTGAGGAAATTGGTTGAAAATTATTTATTAGAAAACTTTATTTTGTATAAAACAAAGCTTTAAAATATAAACATCTTAATCAGAAAAATATATTCTGTTCTCTTATTAAATTCATTTCTAATAGATAATAATTATGTTATATAAACAGAAGTTGATAAAGGATTAGTTAAAATAAAACTTTCTATGCGTGTAGGTAGAAGGGTAGGAAGATGGTGAATAGGATTGAAATGAACAATGTTCGATTTACCTCCCTTGATAATATATCCGTCCATAACAAGCCCTATGTAGCCTCAAGATAAACACACTAGATCATTATGATAAGCTTATTAAATTAAAATAAATAAATATTTGAATGAAAGTACAACCCCCACAACAACAACAACAAAAAAAAAAAACAACAACAACAAATAGCAGTAGAATAAATAAACATCAGAAGTTATGATATGAATATTTTCTCTTTTTAATAATTTTAGTTTAAAATTAGACCTTCAGCAAAAGTAAAAAGAAAGAAAATCTTAAATTATGGTGCAGTAGTTAATTGTGAATTTAAGCATTATGTTTTAAATTGCTACTTTCTGAATAAAAAATTAAACATTTCTTAAAAATCAATTAAAAGTAAAAACAAATAATGGAAGAATGCAACAACTAAAAATATTCAGTGAGGATAATAATGCAGTTAACAGAAGATAATGTCTTAAATTTCTAATTTGGTTGATGGTTTATCTTTTCTTTTTTTTAAGTAGATTTTTTTCCCATTATATTTTAGCTAAAATATCATTTTGAGAATGCAGATCAGTTATGTTCAATGAAATCAATAAATAGCTCAACAATAACAAATGATTTAGAATATGAGAGGCAAATAGAAGTGGAGAAATAAGGAACATATTGCACAATACAAAACACTAGTGGTTGGTAAACCAGTGGTGAAAGTGTGAAATACAGTAGACAAAAGCCTAAAACTAAGATGGTCTTATTAAGAAAGAGAGAGAGAAGAGGGAGGAGAATATGCACACTCATTAAATATATAATTGATAAAAAAAAAAAATTTGCAAAATGACAGACATGTCATAAAATGATGGAAATTTAATTCTACTAGTTGCCTCCCTTAGATTACATAACTGGCTAATGGGTAAGATTCACACTAGATAAATGGTGGTACTCACACTAATCAATCTGTTCATACACATAAGGAAGGCACATCAATAGTGAGCATCAAATTAGATTTATGAGTAGTCAGCACATAATTTTCACAATGTGAACTTATGATTTCTATAAAGTGATGCATGCTACCGTCTGAGCAAATACTAGTTTGAAGCCAATCTGTGTGGAAGCATATATCAAGTGCACATGTACCAAGTGACTTCAAGGAGGAAATACTCATGGATAATATCAAGGACACAACATAAAGATGAGGTGTTCTGGATTAGCTGGTAGAAAAAAAAAGGAGAGAAATTTATTATGATCACATTTTTCAGTAGGAATAAATACAATAGCTAACAGCATATTCATATAGGCAGGATGTAGTAAATATTTTTGGTGGTTCCTATAAGGATGGCTTGAAGAAATTTTTCATTTACAGGAGTTGCATTTAGCCACACAGTGTAAAGTCTTTTATGAACATCATAATTATCATATTGGTGCGACTATTAGAATTTTCAATTTTTAATCATCAAAACACTTTGTAAAAGGTATATATATTCAAGGTTTAAGGGTCTTGATGAATATATAGCTTAATATAACAAAATGACAAATTATTTAAAAAAAAACTTTAGATATAGGAGATAAGATGGTTTGTAGGTCTGGATCAGAGTTTAATGAAGATGGTTTCACGTTGTAAATAAATATTTCATAAAAACAAAAAAATAAAAATAAAAGAATCAGTTGTAAGGATTTAAAAAAAAAAAAACAACAACATTTAAATGAAAATTAAGAAACAAATAAATCCAAGAATTAAAATGGCAAATAAATATTAGGTTTAATGTGAAAATCATCTTTTCCGTCGGGATTGAATTCTCTTGATTTTTCAAGACAAGTCCTTCCAATAAATGCACATATTGATCTGGGTCAAATGCAGCATGGTGCCATTGTGTTTTTGTATCTAGGGCAAACACAGTCAGTAGAGAGAGAGAGAGAGAGAGAGAGAGAGAGAGAGAGAGAGAGAGAGAGAGAGAGAGATAGAGAGATAGAGAGAGAGAGAGAGATAGAGAGAGAGAGATAGAGATAGAGAGATAGAGAGATAGAGAGATAGAGAGATAGAGAGAGAAAATAATATATAAAAATAAAAAAGTTTTCATAAATTTCTTTGGTCAACGTCTATAATCTTAGTTTTATGGATTCAATTAACATTTTAGTAAATAAATTTTCCTGATAAGCCTCAACTCAATGTTTTTTTTTCTTCCACAGCCCTCCATGAGCATATTTTTTTCTTCAAAGTGCATATCACAAAATCGGAATATTTCTGAATTGATTTGAAGGACATGATTTTTTTGTCTAATATTTAACATGAAAAAAAGATTGTAAACATTTTTCCACTTCAAATTTCAGTTGATTTACAATAAATCTTAAAAATGAAAACAATAACATCCAGGTAGTAATAAACCATGCATAAATAAAAACAAATGTTTTTAAATAATTTACATTAACTTGATGCAATAAGAAGTTATGACTTAAAATAACGGTAAACGTTTATCATACAATTTTTTTTTCTCGGTTGGATGGTTAGAAGACGATAACGAAAAAAAAAAAAAAAAAAAAATTCCCCACCATATTTATGTCAACAAATGCAGGAATAAAATGGGTACTAAAAATAATAAAAAGATGGGATAGTCGACTAAAATCATTGTTTCTTTTTTTTTTATGTGACGGTAGGGATAAATATTAATTAAATCATGCAGGTGTCCACATTTTATCTTTAACAGCTTAAAAAACATAATTAACATTGTTATGACGAGAGTGATTGGAATGTTTTGTATTGAATACATTTTTTTTACTTACACACATGGAATCTAAGATCCACTCCACTCCCTCCTTACCTCGACCTTCGCCTTGAAAAAAATCTGGACTTTTCGAATGTTAAAATACACACACACACACACACACACATACATACATATAAAATATATAAATATATATAGACAAGATGGTGAAATATGAAATTGAATATATCAAAAACTCCTTTAATTTGTTTAAAAATAAGAAAAAGGAGAGAACATTTTAACATTTAAAATATTTTTCCTGGTTTATTTCCATCATTACTAAATAAAATAAATAAACATATTGTTGTTTTCATTTATTTATTTATTTTTAATGAAAGGGTCCATCTCAAAGTTCTAAGCTTGAAGATAACATTTTTTATATTTTAAAATCTATAACAAGCAACAGGCTACGAATAGAAAAAACAAACAAACAAAAAACTTAATTTCTGAATATTAAACAATGTTTAAAATCATTGTTTATGAACATTAAACATTGTTTATTGTTTAATGTTCAGAATATTGTCTAATAAACAAAGAAAATAGGTAAGCAGATACAACTAACGTTCGAGCAAATAATAATTTGAAACTTGTTTTATTTGTTACTTTGTGTACAAAAAACAAAACTTTACAATGAACAAAAAAAAATCTATGTAAAAAAAAAAACAAAACAAAAAATAACGCAAGTCGTGGATTTTTATAATTTTTTCAATTAAAAGTCATTTTAAAAAGAAAAACGAAGGCCAAATTTTCCTTGTTTTCTAATAAATAAATAAATAAATAAATAAAATAAAATAAAATCGAAGAAATATAAGATTTGAGTTCGTTCCAGTGACATCACCCAACCCAAAGTTACCAAATTCCAAATAATCTTTTAATTTTATGCAAATTAGATATTTTAAAAATCGAATTATATATTTATTTTTATCTTAAGGAAAATTTAAAAATAATACAAACGAACGCATATCAATAAATAAATAAATTTAAAAAAAGAGAAAATCGATAAAAATAACTAATACTTAAAAAAAAAAAGAAATTATTTCCGGACATAAAAGGCAACAACAACGCCGAAAAAAAATTGGTATTTTTTTTTTTTTAATGAAGAGCAACAAACAAAATGTTTTACATTTTACTCACTAAACACTCACTAAACAGCAACATAATATTTTAGTCTGTCGACAAGTGGTTTTTTTTGTGGGAAGGGAGGAGAGAAAGGGTTATGTCATAGACATATTTAGCGACACATGAACAGAGAGAGAGAGAGAGAAAGCTGACTGACTTTCCATGTCTGTCGTAATAAATAAAATAGCAGCACAACTAGTAAAAATGTTTGTACAAGTCGAAAGAGAGAGAAAGGGAGAGAAATAAACAGAAAGATCTCGTTTCTTTTTCTCTTTAACAGTTTCTTTTACCCTTTCTTTTTCTTTTTAACACTTTCTTTTTCTTTATTTACCCTTTCTTTTTCTTTTAAACACTTTCTTTTTCTTTTTAACACTTTCTTTTACCCTTTCTTTTTTTTAAAACACTTTCTTTTTCTTTTAACACTTTCTTTTTCAACAGTTTCTTTTTCTTTATAACACTTTCTTTTTCCCTTTCTTTTTCAAAATTACAGACACATTCACATCTATAATAATAATAATAATAATAATAATAATAATAATAAAAGTCAACAAGACGATTTAGTCAATTTAGACATGCACAGTAGTTGGATAAAAGATTTTTTTAAATAAGAAAATATCTCGACTCGTTCATTTTATTTTATTATATTTTATTTTATTCTTCTTCTCGAGAGTTGGTTAATGTTGGTCAGTGGTTTGTTGAACACGATGAACAAGGTTGGGTCACTGAACTGTGCCATTATTGTAGGTAGAGTAAGAAAGAAAAAAAAAAGTGTAGTTAGGTGGCTACTACTATTTAATTAGGTTGAAAAGCGGAGATAGGCATGTTAATACTCGCTCAGACCAGTCACTTTAACTACTTACTTATTAAAAGAAATGAGAAGAATGTTTCATGTTAATATATAAAACCACTAACGACATAAAATTGTATCAGGAAAGAAACGGAAAAAGCCGAAAAAAAAAATCAACAACAACGTCAGTATGGGGGCGAGATAGATTGTAATTTTTTTTTTAGGGATAAAAAAATTATACACAACACTATGGATTCATTTTTGTTTTTTAATCGGACACGATTTTTTAATTTCGTTGGTAGATAAAAAGGTTTATATATGGAAGTATCATAGCACAGATAAATAGTGAGTGGAAAAAATTAATGAAATTAAGGAGGATGTAGACATACAAGCCATGATGTTATTGTATCAACGTCAGCATATAGATAAAAACCACAACATTATACATACAAATACATGTAAGCAGTGCGAGTAGGAAACTACGCTACGAAAAACAGACACTGACTTTTTTATTATCATTTATTTTGTTTTATTTTTCATTTTATTTTTTTACACATGAGATGACTTATTATGATGATGAAGAAGGTATATCTTCCTTCATGTTGTTCACTATCAAAATAAACTCCCAACGTAGCGTACATTTTTGTGAGTGAAGGGCTTCTTCGTCGTACCACCATACCAACCACAGACAATGAAATCCACCCTGAGACTAATAATATTTTATCGTCACTACATATTGACAATGGTACTAACTAGGTCAGGAAGCTAAATAGTAAGGTCATTTGGTGTAAGTTAGGCAGGGGCCTGTTTTTTTAATGTTTGTTCTGTTTTTTTACAGTAGGTAGTTCTGTGATATGATGATGTATGTGTGTGTGTACCATAGTCTCGTTTACTAACATGGGGGTTTGAGAAGGAGTGTACAGGTCTGAAAAAGGAAGTGGTCACTACTTACAGCTAGTGTCCGCGGGTGCCTTGGCCTTTGTTGGTGGAGTGGACACGGTGGACACTACCGAACGAGCCGGCGATCAGCTGGTATACCAGTCCTCCCCTTCTTCCTCTAGCAGACCTCTAGCTTCTCCATCATCCTACTCAAGGGTCTACGTGACGGTGAAGAGTGCGTCAAGGGACGCAATTCAAATTGACACGCAAAACTTAGGGATCTCCGGTAGAACGACCACGGGGTTCGGGCCGAAGCCAGGGCACCAACCTCCGTTGTCGCTCAACACACCAATAATAATTGGCCTTTTTTTTATTTTTAATTCTCTTTCTCCCCTTTTCACAATCCCCACCACAATCTGTCCTATAAGGAAACTGATATATGTGCATCTACTTTTTTTAACTCATGAAATTTCTTTCAGTACAATTTCGTTTTTTCTGTTTACCATTGATTTTTTTTCTGCATGGAATAGATATTTAAAAAAATATATATTAAAAGCAAATTATATCGGCTACTTAATAAGTCTAATTATCAAATTTAATGTTTCCTAGTCGCTAACTGAAAAATTTTATTTTGTTAAAAGGTGAATAAAAACGTATGTCCATAACAGGTGGTTGATAAATATAGCGGCATATCAAGTTTTGTGCATCATCAAAAAGCATGTGATTGTTGTAATACAAGGGAGAGAAATAGAAAATTCCAAAACTAAAAAAAGTAATAACAAAAAGAAAAAAAGAAAAACGCAAAAAGATAAAATTAATGTAGTTTTTAAATATGATATAAAAATTGAAAATAAAAGCAATCAATACAAAAATATTTTTTTTAACAAAATTCATAAAAATAAAATTTAAGTAGTAGAAACATTAAAATTGGAACAAAAAGTAAACAAAATAAACTAGTTGCAATTGTAGATTTTGGGAATTCACAGCTTTGAAACATATTCAATAAATCACAAATACTTTGAACAAATATATGTAAGGGAAAGCATTTAAAAAAAAATGTAGAGAGTGAAAAGTAAGTGTTTTTTAAAGCTAAAGTATTAATTTATTTTTGCTTTAGAAAACATTTTGGTTTAAATGATTTAGAGCAATTCTTAAATAGTTTATGGTATATATTAACCCTTTCATTATTTCTTATTGTCTTTAGAAAAATGGATTAAAAAATGCTCACAAGAATAAACAGAAATGTAATATTCAATTTGATAATTTTATTCTCTTTCATTTGATAACAAAAGTTTCTTGGCAAAAAACATTTTAGTTGGTATGTTTAGGAAATAATTTTAAGTTATTTTAAAGTAAATACTAAAGTTAATTAACAAAAAAATCCAGAAAAAAAACAAAAAAAAGAAAGACAAAATTGAAATATTATTATGTATAAAAGTTATTTTCATCCATTCAATCTTTGCTCAAAACTTCTATAGAATCACAATAAATAAGAAAAATATTCGTCATACTATTCTTAAGTAGATTATGTTTAAAATAAAGTTAACAGGTGTTTTGAACTTTTTAAAAAGTTGACAGTAGTTATAAAAAATTAATTTGTTTCTTAAAGGATCAACATTTTTAACAAATTATTTTCAAGTCACATATTAATAAAAAAATATCAATTTAGCATTATTAAAAGAAAAAGATTTTTGTATTTTGTAATTTCGACTAGAAACTCAAAACGAGTCCAGCCTCTTCAGACAGATTTTCTGAAGAGGTTAGACTCATTTTGAGTTTCTGGTCAAAATAAAAATTATAACAGAATGATGGTTTGTTAAGTTCTTCTTTCTTAGAAATTCATATATATATATATATATATATATATATATATATATATATATATATATATATATATATATATATATATATATGTGTGTGTGTGTGTATGCTAATATTTAAAAGATGTGATCTTTTGGAAACATCATATCTATAATATGTTTAACAAATAGAAAGTTTTTATAAAATTTTTCAAAAGCCTTTACTGGCTTATGTATGATATTAATACATAGAAGTTGTAGAGGTCAAAAGAAAAAAAATAATTGAAATAATTGACATAAAAGAAATAATAATTTTAGGTACAAAATATGCCAGATTAATATTTTTATTTTGACTATTGCTCTTTAGATTTTAATACTCAATTTTCTTAAAAAAAAAAAAAGAAAAACATGCAACAACAAAGTGTGCAATATCAAACCTTATATAAAAAAAATTTGAATATTTCAGTGCTTCAAATAAACTTTTTCTCCTTTTTTTTTAAAGATTGGAAGAAGTTACATTTGTCACTATAAAAGTGATTACCATCTTCACACATATCAAATAAATAAATTGAATAAATAAATGATAATAAATTTAAAAAGATAATGATAATGAAAATAAGCAAATTTGCATTTAAATTATTTTTGAAACAAATTAAAAACTGGAAAAGATAATATTTTGAAACCATTTCAGTCTGAGAGAATATTTTCAAACTGTTGAAATCTTTTGGTAAGTGAGAATATTTTCAAAACTGTTGAAATTAAAGGATCTTTTGGTAAGTGAGAATATTTTCAAAACTGTTGAAATTAAAGGATCTTTTGGTAAGTGAGAATATTTTCAAAACTGTTGAAATTAAAGGATCTTTTGGTAAGTGAGAATATTATTTTCAAAACTGTTGAAATTAAAGGATCTTTTGGTAAGTGAGAATATTTTCAAAACTGTTGAAATTAAAGGATCTTTTGGTAAGTGAGAATATTTTCAAAACTGTTGAAATTAAAGGATCTTTTGGTAAGTGATTTTTCAAAATTATGATTATGTAGCATTTGTAAAATAGAAGGATTTATTTCATCAATTTTATTATCACTTTAACCACTACTTATATTTCTTGTGTGGATTTTGATGAAACTTTTGTTTCACAAAAATTTACAGTATAGGACTGAACAGTAAAAATATATTGATATTTTGTGAAAAGAAATTGCTGGCTTTCAAATATCAGAGTTATTTATTTTACATGTGAATGAAGTGTTTCTCAGATAAGGAATTCAAATATGAAAAGAAAAGAAAAAGAAGGCATACACCCAAATCTAAACAAAAACATTATATTATACTTGGGAAATTTTATGATTCTTGAATATATATATATATATATATATATATATATATATATATATATAAAGGTGTATGGAGGCTGGAAGGAGGAGAATTTGTTTAATTCGACACGTATAAAAGAAAGAATGCTGCCCAAATACACACACACACACACACACACACACACACACACACACATATATATATATATATATATATATATATATATATATTGGAAATGAAAGCATTTTAGTAGCCCCTGTAACCAAATAAATAGTACTACATTGTGGTATCTATCTATCTATCTATCTAGATAGATAGATAGATAGATAGATAGGACATGAAAGCATTTTAGTAGCTCCTATATCTAAATAAATACCACTGCACTAGTGGTATATATATATATATATATATATATATATATATATATATATATATATATATACCACCACTAGTGCAGTGGTATTTATTTACATATGTATAGGTAGATAGGAAATGAAACCAATTTAGTATCTCTTTTGAAAAAAGTAAACAACCAATCGGAGAAAAAAAAAAGTAATAATATATATATATATATATATATATATATATATATATATATATAGGTCAAACATTAAATGTAGATTACAAAAATTATCAGTTGAAGACTTCCGTAGAGGTATACTTATAATTCGAATATTATCAATATATTTCTTTTTAAGAATGATGCAATAAAATACAAAATACTGATTTCAATAATATGAAAAAGTTTTGTATGATTTCACTCAGTTTATGTTATGAAATAATTTATATTAATGGCAAAAGTAAAAAAAATATGAAAAAAAATGAATAAATAAAAAACGAATAATAATAATAATAATGATAATAATAAAAAGAATTTAAGAAATAAAACAAAAATTGGAGGAATTGGAAGAATTGAGACCATCCAGACAACAGCATTGTTGAAATCGGCTAGAATACTCAGAAAAGTCCTGGAGACCTGAGGTGACTTGTCATTCATACTCCAGTGAAAGACCATCAGCTAATGCTGGTGTGAAAAACTAACAAAGTTAATGATGATAATAATAAAAATTTAAACCAAAATATTTGATGAAATTTTTTTTTGTAACATGAAAATTTGTATATATTTATATAATATGTATCTGTGGTTGAAAATTGAGGAAAAAGTGGATATAACAACACAGCAACTAAATTCAATTGATATTTCACCTCAGTATTTAGTGAAGCTTACTCAGAATTTATTCATTAAATACTGAGGTGAAATATCAATTGAATTTAGTTGCTGTGTTGTTATATCTACTTTTTCCTCTATTTTCAATCACATTTTGACGGATTTACTCAATCCTTCAATTCTCATACTTAAAAAAAAGTCCCTGCAAGTTATTTCAGCTTTTACCTTTGTTCCATGAGCAATATGCCTCTGTATTTTTTATAAAACAAAAAAATACCTTATTCATATATTTATGTACTTACTTGCTGCTTTTAATTTGAAATAATTACTTTATGGGAAGAATCTGAAGAAAGTCTTGAACTATCCAAGTAGAATGGTCAGAAATGAAGTTTTAGTTTTTAAAAAAGAAAAAGTATAAAATCTTTAATCAAAACCCTTGATTTTATGGGTGACCATCCCTACCTATCAACCAGGTGTTTCTACATGAGTCATGTTAAATTGTTTTATCAAATTTTTTAACAGTGGGTGTGGACCTTAAGCTTACTGACTGACAGGCACAGACTTAGAGGCCAAGTTAAGGTTAAAATTGTTGAATGTATATTTATTCCCTTATTTTGTTTATTTATGTTTATTACAAGGTCAGTGAGAGGTCAATTAATTTTCCCTTTGCTGGTATGTGTTTTACATTAAGTATTGAGGATCTAACAGGCATTTTGGTGACTGAGATTGATCTTAAGAGTAAAAATTTAACTATTTTCAAATGAGTAATGAGACAAGATATGCAATATAAGTTTGGAGGGGCAAAATTTAATTTTGTTTGTGTTGAGTTTATATTGATTTCAATGAGGCGGGTTCAGTGTTGTTTCCTTTGGATTAGATCTTATTCATGTCTTTTTTTTTGGGGGGGGAAAACAGCTTTTCTGGTTTACACAGACACACAGACACAGACACATACATACAAACACACATGCACACTCAGATACACAGACAAACCCACAATCCCATGCATACATGCAAACACACAGACAAAAACACAAACACACACATACAAACACACATGCACACACACAACAAACCACAAACATACGCACACACAAACACATAAAAACGCACACACAGACACAGACAAACCCACAAACACACATACACAAATATACATACTTTCATATATTTGCATGGTGTAATGGTTAGAGTTGTGTGAATTGGACTCATCGATCTGAGTTCTAATCCAGGACGAGGCTGTTTGCATTTCACATAGTGCTAAAACCCTAGGGATAGGTATGCATCCAACTAATCTCCCTCCAGCTATGGGTAAATAGTAGGGCAATTGTAGGGAATGGACTTGTTGAACTGTTTGAATCCTGGATGAGGCTGTTTACATTTCACATAGCACTTGGGAAAGTATCCAACTATGGTCCCTCCAGCTATGGATAAATAGTAGGGCAGACTGAGCACTTTAACCATGGCTAGGTAACCTGTATAGGAGAAGGAACACTCTGAATTCAAACCTGTTAAACTCTGCTTAAGAAATTGACCTTGTGTAACATCCTACTTGTGCGGAGGGATTGGTAAATATATATATGTATACAAGAAAATGCAATATGCATATAAATATATACATATATAAACATAAGCATTTCTCTCTCTCTCTCTCTCTCTCTCTATATATATATATATATATATATATATATATATATATATATATATATTTTGATATTTTTTGAAGGCAATTACAATGCGTATATCATATAAAATTTGATAATTATTGAAAAAAGTCATGACAAGCAAGCTCAGCGAATACCGTGTGCCACATGGAACACCATACAGCTGTTTCAACTTTATTAAGTCTCATTAGCAGTGTATATCTACGATCTCCCTCCGATAGAGATTGATACCGGAAAACCAGCATGCAGAGTCAGAAACTCTACCTCTGGGCCACCGGCCCGTAGCACACGATACATGCCGAATTTAACCTGTCAATGTTAAACACGCCACTACTATACATAGTACAGTGAGCATTTGAGGGAATCGCAAATTAGGCCTATGCCAAGGCGTAGGAAGTAAATGGAATTTTATCATTTGCTTTTGAAGCATTGTTATGTAAAGTATATTATTATTTATATTTTTTGAAGGCAATTACAATGCGTATATCATATAGAATTCAATAATTATTGAAAATAATCATGTCAAGCAAACATGGCAAATAACGTGTGCCACATGGAACACCATACAACTATATATATATATATATATATATATATATATATATATATATATATATATATATCCACACTGAAGAGACGTGAAACATTGAAACACAGTGTCTGTGGATAACTTATTTTATATATATATATATATATATATATATATTGAGACTGAACTTGAAAATTTTAGATTTAAATCAAGACGCTCACACAACTGAGTAACTTATAATAATGAAATGTCAACACACACACAAATATATGTACGCAAGAAAATGCTATATACATATAAATATATACATATATAAACATAAGCATCGCTCTCTCTTTCTCTTTCCCTCCTTCTCTCTCTCTATCTATCTATCTATCTATCTATGCATCTATCTGGAATGTTATCAAAAAGTATTGAGACTAAATCTTAAAATCTAAAATTTAAAATGTAAATGCACAACTGAGTAACTTATAATAATTAGATGCCCACATGTAATACATATAATGCATACATAGATAACAATATAAACTTATGTGCATACACAAAGGACATACATCTCTCTCTCCCTATATATATATATATATATATATATATATATATATATATATATATATATATATGTGAATTTAACATTTTTAGAAAAAACTAATGATGCTAATAGTTTGCTGACAGAATCTGTTTTGACCTTTTTAATAGAGCGGTCTTCATCAAGAGCAACATATGAAGGAAAGATGGAATAAATAACCGTTAGAAGGAGGTGTACAAACGAACGCTGGTATTCGATGCTGGAATTTAAAAAAAAAAATGTGTATTCTGTGTTAAAAATAGAATAAATTTTATTTTTAAAATCAGAAGCATTATAATCCATAATAAAAACTCAAAAGAGTTTGATGTAAAAAATATTAAAAGAGTGTATAATAAGTATCAAAAATGTTCATGATGCATTCCAGCTACAAAAAGTAAGTTAAAAGTCCACAGCACAATTGAAGAAAGATGTAAAGTTTCAAGAATTTGTAGTGTTGACAAATCCGTAGTGTTGTAGACCATATTAGCCTCTGGAGATTTTTTCAATATAATCTACCTTAATCCAATTCTTAATTATTGACATAGATTAAATATTATTTCTCTGAATTTTTGATAATTAGTATTATTTGTATTATTCGGACTATTGTCCTCATCTTCATGGTTATTTGTACAATGTTTCGGCCGATGTGACCTCTGGCCTTCTTCAGGTATTTCTTGTCGGACTCGGGAACCTTATCAGACTCAGGAACCATCTCGGACTCGGGAACCTTCTTGTCATAATTGGGAACCATCACGGAAATTTAAACCTAACCATTTATTTGGTCCACTGGGGTATCCTGTTCTCATTTTGCTAACCATAGCTGGGTACAATTGTTAAGCTGTGTTAATTATTATTCTATGTTACTGCTGCCCCTGACCAGGATTGAACCTGCAGTCTAGAGATAACTGTCACTTAGAACTGTCTTAATCTAACTCCTTTATCCACTAGGCTATGTGTCCAATTGGATGAGGACAATAGTCCGAATAATACAAATAATACTCGATTAAATATTATACAGTAAAAATTTCAGATCAAGTTTTAGTTAATACCCATATCAGGTTATGAACCTATTACCCCATTGAATATGGATTGAAAACCATTACATATATACATATGTATGTATTTGTTAGTGAAATTCTCGATCTTCCCTGGAGGTAGCCTGTTAAGTCTAGCTGCACTGAAGAGATATGATACATTGAAACAGGACTGTTTGTGAATGCCTAAGTATATGCTCCCTACCCCTGGTAGGTTGAGCTCTATAGAGGGGAAATTCACTGCTGGTTAAGCTTAAATTGCAAGGCTCTCCTAAAAAATGGGATTGATATTACAATTTACTCTACTTATGTATTGAACACTCTTTACATTTTAGCTTTAGTCAATCCTAGCAGCTTATATATATATTCTTCTTTTGGCCAAGTGATATATAATGTTTATTGATTATCTTTGGTTGGTGCGACACCCTTCGTCTTTTCTTTTTTTCATTTTTTTTTTCAGGCAAGGTTTTGTAGTATATTTTTACAAACAAATCATTTGCCATTTTTTTCTTACTGCAAGGGTTTACTAATAAGATTAGTACAGTGTATATATATATATATATATATATATATATGGATATATATATATATATATATATATATATATTTTTTTTTTATATATATATATATATATTTTTTTTTTTTTTTTTAAATTTTGTGTATTTTGGCAGCAATTTTCGTAAGACATGTGTAATAACACAGAGTATTCTTTTTTCAGTATGGATATTTTTTCAAGAATATCGAGTTGATTCATGTATTTTCATACTTATTTTTCGACTGTAGTCGTATTCATGTTATGTTCTTAATTGAATTAGAAAAAGCATAGATATAAAATCAACTAAATTACATAACCCCATGAATACGACTTCGAAAGCGCTTGGGAAATAAGTATGAAAATATCATGCATCAGATATACAAAGTTTTGGACACAAATCAATAAACAACATTCAATATTTAATAGCATGTCCCTTATTTGCTATGACAATATGTCCCTTATTTGCTATGACAGCTGTCAGACAAATAATTTGAAATATGTTTCTTTCAGAAATTAACCCCAATTTTATTCCACTTCTATCAAGAAATCGCTTTTAGATTATTAAGATTTTAAGGATTTTACTGATGAACTGATTTTAAACTCCTTTTACTGATGAACTGATTTTAAACTCCTTTTACTGATGAACTGATTCTAAACTCCTTTTACTGATGAACTGATTTTTTACTGATGAACTGATTTTTAAACTCCTTTTACTGATGAACTGATTCTAAACTGATTCTAAACTCCTTTTCTGATGAACTGATTCTAAACTCCTTTACTGATGAACTGATTTAAACTCCTTTTACTGATGAACTGATTCTGATGAACTGATTCCTCTTACTGATGAACTGATTTTAAACTCCTTTTACTAATGAACTGATTCTAAACTCCTTTTACTGATGAACTGCCTCTTACTGATGAACTGATTTTAAACTCCTTTTACTGATGAACTGATTTTAAACTCCTTCTACTGATAAACTGATTCAAAACTCCTTTTACTGATGAACTGATTCTAAACTCCTTTACTGATGAACTGATTTAAACTGATGAACTGATTTTAAACTCCTTTTACTGATGAACTGATTTTAAACTCCTTTTACTGATGAACTGATTATAAAAACCTCTTACTGATGAACTGATTTTAAAACTCCTTTTACTGATGAACTGATTTTAAACTCCTTTTACTGATGAACTGATTTTAAACTCCTTTTACTGATGAACTGATTCTAAACTCCTTTTACTGATGAACTGATTATAAAACCTCTTACTGATGAACTGATTCTAAACTCCTTTTACTGATGAACTGATTCTAAACTCCTTTTACTGATGAACTGATTTAAACCTTTTACTGATGAACTGATTCTAAAACTCTTTTACTACTGATGAACTGATTCTAAACTCCTTTACTGATGAACTGATTCTAAACTCCTTTTACTGATGAACTGATTCTAAACCTCCTTTTACTGATGAACTGATTTTAAACTCCTTTTACTGATGAACTGATTTTAAACTCCTTTTACTGATGAACTGATTTTAAACTCCTTGATGAACTGATTCTAAACTCCTTTTACTGATGAACTGATTCTTCCTTTTTTTACTGATGAACTGATTTTAAACTCTTTTACTGATGAACTGATTCTAAACTCCTTTTACTGATGAACTGATTTTAAACTCCTTTTACTGATGAACTGATTCTAAACTCCTTTTACTGATGAACTGATGACTGATTCTAAACTTACTGATGAACTGATTTTAAACTCCTTTTACTGATGAACTGATTTTAAACTCCTTTTACTGATGACTGGATGAACTGATTCTAAACTCCTTTTACTGATGAACTGATTTTAAACTCTCTACTCCTTTTACTGATGAACTGATTTTAAACTCCTTTTACTGATGAACTGATTAAAACTCCTTTTTACTGATGACTGATTCTAAACTCCTTTTACTGATGAACTGATTTAAACTGATGAACTGATTTTAAACTCCTTTTTACTGATGAAAACTGATTTAAAAACTAAACTGATGAACTGATTTTAAACTCCTTTTACTGATGAACTGATTTTAAACTCCTTTTACTGATGAACTGATTGATTTAACTCCTTTTACTGATGAACTGATTTTAAACTCCTTTTACTGATGAACTGATTTAAACTCGTACTGATGAACTGATTTTAAACTCCTTTTACTGATGATGAACTGATTTTAAAACTCCTTTTACTGATGAACTGATTCACTGATGAACTGATTCTAAACTCCTTTTTACTGATGAACTGATTTTAAACTCCTTTTACTGATGAACTGATTTAAAACTCCTTTTACTGATGAACTGATTCTAAACTCCTTTTAACTGATGAACTGATTAAAAAACCTTTACTGATGAACTGATTCTAAACTCCTTTTACTGATGAACTGATTCTAAAACTCCTTTTACTGATGAACTGATTACTGATTCTAAACTCTTTTACTGATGAACTGATTCTAAACTCCTTTTACTGATGAACTGATTTTCTAAACTCCTTTTACTGATGAACTGATTCTAAACTCCTTTTTACTGATGAACTGATTTTAAAACTCCTTTTACTGATGAACTGATTTTAAACTCCTTTTACTGATGAACTGATTTTAAAACTCCTTTTACTGATGAACTGATTCTAAACTCCTTTACTGATGAACTGATTTTAAACTCCTTTTACTGATGAACTGATTGAACTGATTCTAAACTTTTTACTGATGAACTGATTTTAAACTCCTTTTTACTGATGAACTGATTCTAAACTCCTTTTACTGATGAACTGATTCTAAACTCCTTTTACTGATGAACTGATTCTAAACTCCTTTTACTGATGAACTGATTTTAAACTCCTTTTACTGATGAACTGATTCTAAACTCCTTTATGATGAACTGATGAAACTGATTTAAACTCCTTTTACTGATGAACTGATTTAAACTCCTTTTACTGATGAACTGATTTTTAAAACTTGAGATTCTAAACTGATGAACTGACCTTTACTGATGACTGATTCTAAACTCCTTTTACTGATGAACTGATTCTAAAACTCCTTTTACTGATGAATTGATTATAAAAACCTCTTACTGATGAAACTGATTCTAAAACTCGTTTTACTGATGAACTGATTCTAAACTCCTTTTACTGATGAACTGATTCTAACTCCTTTTACTGATGAACTGATTTTAAACTCCTTTTACTGATGAACTGATGTTTTTACTGATGAACTGATTCTAAACTCGTTGATGAACTGATTTTAAACTCCTTTTACTGATGAAACTGATTCTAAACTCCTTTTACTGATGAACTGATTTTAAACTCTTTTACTGATGAACTGATTCTAAAGATGAACTTATTCTAAACTCCTTTTACTGATGAACTGATTTTTAAACTCCTTTTACTGATGAACTGATTCTAAACTCCTTTTACTGAATGAACTGATTCTAACTCCTTTTACTGATGATTTTACTGATGAACTTGATCTGAAACTCTTTTTACTGATGAATGATTCTAAACTTCTTTTACTGAATGAACTGATTCTAAACTCCTTTTTACTGATGAACTGATTCAAAACTCCTTTTACTGATGAAACTGATTCTAAACTCCTTTACTGATGAACTGAGATGAACTGATTCTAAACTCCTTACTGATGAACTGATTTTAAACTCAATCTGATTCTAAACTCCTTTTACTGATGAACTGATTTTTAAACTCCTCTGATGAACTGATTTAAAAAACTCCTTTTACTGATGAACTGATTTTAAAACTCCTTTTACTGATGAAACTGATTTTAAACTCCTTTTACTGATGAACTGATTACTGATGAACTGATTTTAAAACTCCTTTACTGATGAACTGATTTTAAACTCCTTTTACTGATGAACTGATTCAAAACTCCTTTTACTGATGAACTGATTAAACTCCTTTTACTGAAACTGATGAACTGATTTAAACTCCTGGATTCAAAACTCCTTTTATAGATATTTCATGGGATTTATGTCAGGTGATTAACTTGGCCAATCTAAAACCTTTATTTTCTTTGTCTTTAAGCACTCTCTCATTTTCACTGCAGTATATTTCTGATTATAAAGTTATGAATATGAAAGTCCAGAAATAAGTGCTTATTGGTCAAATCATAACCTGACAACATGCATAAAGGACAAAACACAAAGACATTTGTTAGATGAGAGTGATGCAGGAAGTGTTGACAAAACTGAGACATGATCAATCTCGACTGGGTCATTTTAGGCAGGAAGTTATCCTCATCATCATGTTGCACCAGCAGCGTGGACATCTATCACAATCTCTCGCTAACCATCCCTATCATTTATTGACCCCAGGAGGTCCTCCGCACAGCATACAGTATCTGCACAGAGCTGGTCTATGTAGGTCTTTGCTGGACGACCCGCTCTAGCATATCCATGTGCTGGTTTCCACAGAAGGACGTCGCTTATGAATTCATGATGTTTAAAAGACCTGAAACCTCCAATAAACTTAAGAACATCATTGATGATGCATCCAACTGTATTTTAGAGATGTATTTTGCAAAATAGGACTAAGTTGATAATAATAACTAATACACTAACGGACAACATATTTATAGGGAAAGTTACCAACGTGAAAGACCAAAATAATTGGTTGTTGGTCAAACCACAACCTGACCACATGTATAAAGGACAAAACCTAAAACCATTTGTTAACTGAGTTAACACGCAGGAAGTGCTGACAAAAAACAGTGTTGGAGGCAGGCTGAGATGGGATCAATCATGGCTGGATCACTTTATCGAGGAGGAAGGAAGTTGAAAAGACCCAAAGCCCACAATGAATTAAAGAACATCACTGATGATGAGGTAATCTTAACATTAGCTACATAAATGCAAGTAACCTCCCCTTGTTTCTTTCACTTTGAGGAAGCCGTCTGTTTTGGTTGGCCATTTTCATTTCACTGCAATCAATACAACTGCCTGTTTTAACATGAAAATATCATAAAATGTGCTCTTAATAACAATTAAGTTCATTTCAAATAATGCACAAGCACAATTAAGAACACATTTTATGATATTTTCATGTTAAAACATTCAGTTGTATTGATTTGAACAAATTCATATTTCCAGTGTAGATTTATGCTGAAATGAAAATGGCCAACCAAAACAGACGGCTTCCTCAAAGTGAAAGAAACAAGGGGAGGTTACTCTCATTTATGTAACTAATGTTCAGATTACCGATGATGAGTCCAACTTCATCTTAAGAGATATATTTTGCAAAAAAAAAATATTGAAAAATCCAACATCGTTGAAGATATTTTAGAATTTGAAGTTTTTCTCCCGTATTTAACACTACACAATACAGTCTATTGTTCCTTCAGTAATATGTCATGCACCTGTAACTGTAGTGGGAAGTAAAGTGAATTGCTTTTCAAGGTTACAGATTGAACTCACAACCTCCAGGTTGTGGGAGTGACAGGAAGTTTACCAAGAGTCACCACTCACAACCTGGAGAGGTTGTGAGTTCAATCTGTACCCTTGAAAGGCAATTCACTTTACCTCCTGCTACAGTAACCTTAGAATAAAAAACAACCCCAAATTTATTATACTTCCACAATTGTGTTGAATTGTTGGGCTAGTAATTTTGGGGGTTATGGGAAACGCACCTTTTTTCTCTAGATATTTTGAACTGTATCCACTGAAGTGTGCAATTTTTGTCTCTGATATCTGGAAACTGATCCTGTTATCGCATTCACAACTTAAAAAGTCCAATGACAAAGTCTATCGCCTGCAACAATGACACAGCAGTCTCCACTGTAAATGCTCACTAACACGCTATAAAGCATCTTGCCTCTTTCCCTGTTGACTGGTGTTTTATGCACAGCTCAATCTCAAAAACATTTGCATACATGCAAATTACATGCTTACCAATTCTCCTGGCTCCGATATTTTTTTTGTTTCCTTATTTTTTTTTCTTTTGAGCCTTTCACTCATTTTACATGCAAGACACATTCATTGCTGCTTTGAGTTCCGAGGTACTTTATTTCTTTCGCTATAGTCTCATAATGAAGCACGATCTTTAAGAGTATAGAATACTAAGTCCAATTACCGTCGAATTGGCAAGACAAGACGGCAAACAGTCGTAACTGAATACGATTCTGAGATGCCGTAAAGACCACTGAAAAGTGGCAGGATTTATGGAGCCTCAGAGGGCCCTACAAACCAAGCAGCCAATCAGGACTCAGGGAATGGACTCACCCAAATGCATGGGTGGACTCTTCTGAATTCCCATAAATACCAGTTGTCTTGACACTGGTGCAGGTGTGCTTGGCCAGTCACATTGCTCAAACCAATTGTTGACTGTCTAACTGACTTACTTCAATAAAGAGTAAAGAAGACTTCATATGACTGGGTTTTAGAAGAGAAGGTTTTCCTAAGAGTCTGAGAATGAAGTTCTAGATGGTCGAGTGTCTGACTAATAGTGTCTTTGTTCACTTCTACCTCAGCAGCCTGCAGATCCTTCTGTAGTTGCCCATCCCCAGTTAGTGAATGAGTTTCAAATTACTTCCTGATAAATGGATTTATCCGCTCAATCATTTAATCCATGAGGATATCCTGTTTGAGGCGGATCTCTGTTATCAGTTGATGTTGCTTTCTTTATTATCAAATGATGGCTCTAATCATATTGATGAGGGGATATTGAGTTTATTGGTTATCTTTTGATATCCCATTCTATAATTATTATGAGGGTCAATTATCACTTTCCAAATTTCTTCAGAGTTGCTCTTTTGCCTTCATCGTTGTGAAAAGTTGGATGTGCGTGGTGTAATGGTTAGAGTCGTAGGAAATGGACTCATTGATCCTGGATGAAGCTACAGTTTACATAGTGCTAATACCGTTGGGAAAGGAATGAATCCAACTACTCTCCCTCCAGCTATGGGTAAATAGTAGGGCAGACTGGACTCACAAACCTTCTAAATTGTTGGTCTTTGTGCATGCTTTGGTTGGTTGGTAAAAATATGCAAATTATTAATTTGAATAGAATTCAATTCCAAACTTTTTTCCAAATTTTATTACGTTTTATTCATACTACCAAAAAAAACCCCTCCTGGCGATGTAAAAATACATTTTTGAAATATATTGCCTTGGTGTGTTGGGAAAATTAAATAAATAGAATAAAATATTTAATGTCTTTTAAAAATTAATGAATTAGTTAAAAAACATCATATTCACTCAACCCCACTGAGATATTTGTTTTGTTTTACAACAGTAGGGACCTCCAAAATGTTTCTAAAAAATTCTGATTTAATTATTCAGACTCTTATCTTTAGAGAAAAATTAAAAAATCGTCTGAGTGAAATATATTTTGTTCAGATTTCATAAAATTAAATAAGGTGGTGTTGACCTAGCAAAAAAAATTATTCCCCCAATATATTTTAGAAAAAACTATTTTAAACGTAAATTCATCTAAAGGGGAATAAGTATTTAAATTTTCCCGAAAATTTGACAATCAATTTATTTTTCATAGAATTTTGATATTTTTATGTAATAATGATACTGACTATAAATTAAATACTCATTGAATTTGTCAATGAATTTAAGTATTTGTCTAAATTTTAGAGATGAGGCTTGACAATTTGTATTATTTAGATTTTTCAGACTGTTGTTCTAATCTTTATCTATACAAGTTTTCAGCTGATGTGACCTTAGGCCTTCTTCAGGATTGTACTTGACCATATAATCCCAAGAAATCATGTTAGATATTAACACAATCCCCTTATCCTTTTGTTGTGATGTTAATCCAACAGTAAAAAAGAAGTCAAGTCGAGATAGGGTAAAATAAGACAAGTATATTTACAATAATGGTACAGGAACAGCTAGCTTGCCGTTAAACGGTAACAGTACAACCTTTCACTCGGTGTCTCACTATTCATAGTGAGAACCGGTGTATATTCTCCACTGTAGGAATGGCCGGTACAACACCTTTTTATGCCCATGGGATAAGAACTTCAGTGGACTAATCGATAAATTCCATCCAAATGTAAAAAAGTTGGTCAGAAAACTCAAAAAGATTGTTAATAAAATTGTTAAACAGGAGACGTGCCTTTTGTTTAATTCTACATGTATAAATGAAAGAATGCTGCCCAAATACACACACACACACACACACACACACACACACACGCACACACACACACACACACATATTGTGTCACTCAATTGAGGTAATATAATTTTATAAAGAGAAAAGAAAAAAGTTACCTAGTAAATGGAGAATCCTGGATAGTGGGAGTATCTATCTATCTATCTATCTATCTATGTTTACATTCCTCTGTGTGTGGGTGTGGGTGAAAGCAAAAGCAGTGGGTGGTAATTTCCAGAACATGATATATATCAGTCATTTTTTGACTCTTTGTCACTGAGATCTTTCTACTGAATTTCACTATGACAGTCAGTTACGTCTGTCTGTTCTCTCCCCTGTTATTAATATTTATTAAGCCAAGTGTCTGATATCTCAATCTCAACCACTTGTTTCTTTATGACACAAAGGTAACCTTTAACCTTTAACCTTGCCACTTGTACTGAGATAGTCAGAAAAGATGTGAACTTTGCAATTGATGATTTTTTTTTCTTTTTCATAAATCTTAGCAGTTCATAACCTAAATGTATCTCTGATTTCAAGCAGTTTATTCATAGAGAGAAAAATAAAAAAGGCAAATTGCAACTCTAAAACATATTTACAACTCTCTAACATGGCAGGTAAAATAAAAGAACCATATAACCTTTAGGCACCCCTTTTTGATCTCGATTAAAGGACATGTTTTTCATTTACACCGTCAATATCTGGTTGTTTTAACAGACGATTTTTAGATTTTTTTGAAAAATTATAAAACTAAACCCTAACCCTAACCCCTAACCCCAACCAACAACCGGATATTGACGGTGTAAATGAAAAATTGTCCTTTCTTAATCGAGATCAAAAAGGGGTGCCTAAAGGTAATATGGTCCAAATAAGAGTAAGTGTTAAACAGTTGTAAATATTTGAGAGAGAATGTTAGAAAGTTGAATATTGAAAATAGAAATAATCAGTTATTTCCTATAACTCCAACATAAAAAAGGGGAAACACTCTGAATTAATTTTATCTGTTAATTAATCTACCCATTATTTTCCCATTAAACCCTAACTCTAACCCCGTCTTCTTTATTCCTAGTAGATCAATAAATAAATAAATAAATAATTTATAAAATTCATTCAGAGTGATTCCCCTTTTTTAGGTTGGAGTTATAGGAAATAACCAATAATCTAATCAAAATAACTAGCAAGAATATGCACCCTCCTGGCATAAGTATCTAAGTTTTAATGTAATGAAAATATATCAAATTAGAAAGACTAACAAAATTAAATAAGAACACATATAAAAAGATTACATTTATTTTAATTATATTTTAGTTGGTTTCTATATAAAATCATAGACAGGGTTGATTCTAATATGTTGGAGAATAAAACAATAATATTAGGGATCAATAACACCAAGTAATTATTTATTAAACCCGGTTTTATCAAAATCAGTATGCAAATTAACCACACCATATAATGCATTAATAACATGGGCTGTTTTGAGGCAAATCTAGCTTAGATTTTCATAGCGACATCATTATAAGATTTATTCTATGTATTAAGGATTTTGACCATAAATTAATTACTTACTGATAAACTTATGCAATACCTGAGGGTATTTTGATGTAAGCAGTGATGTAGTTTTGGTTACAGACTGAAAGACACTGAATCTCCATTATAATAAGAAGACTAGAAGTGGCTACCCAGCATCGCTTCAGTAAAGGGGGGATTTTTTTTTTTGAAATTTAGTCTCATAGATCCATTATTACTGAATCGTGAGTTGGTTTCCCACAGGATGTCCCATTAAAATGCCCACGTAAAAAAGACCTTGTGCTGATCCAGCCACTCTGAAAAGAAAAACTAATGTCTACTATTTACAACATTAAATACAAAAAATTCCATGCTGTTATCATTTAGATTTTATTTTTTGATTATCTTCATGAATATAAAACAAATCTTCATTATTTTTGCTCAGAAACCAAGATATGATGATAGTGAATGTTTATATTTATTTATTTTGTCGTTAATTGTTTTATTTTCATAGTTTGCTCCGGACATACATACATACCAACTGCCCTTTATATATAGACTAGAAGCGGCTACCCTGTGTCGACTGGGTAGTGGGGGAGGTAAAAAAAATTAGTCTCACAAATCCATTATTATTGAATTGCAAGTTGGATCCTCGTAGTATGCCCCATTAAAATCCTTATGCAAAAACAAAAGACGTTGTGTTGATCCAACCACTCTGGAAATAACACTTAATGTCTACTATTTAAAATATTAAATGCCAAAAAAATCTATGATATTATCATTTAAATTTTATTTTTTTAAGTATCTTCACTAATATAAATCAAACCTTTATTATTTTTGCTCAAAAAACACGAACTGGTGATATTTTATGTGTATATATATTTACTTTGTCATTAATTGTATTATTTTCGAAGTTTCCTCCAGACATACACATACACACAACTGCCCTTTATATATGTATAGATAGATAGCACATATATACACACATATTCATACATAGTGAGAATAAGAGATGAAAATTCAATAGTTCAATTGTCATACATATATATATATATATATATATATATATATAAAGTAACTGTTTGGCACGAGCGGCTCAAACAATGTTCACGTTCTGGACCAGGATGTCTTTTAAAATATATATAAAAATGCTTATTTTGTATTAAAAATAAAATGAATTTTATTTTTAAAACTAAAAGTGTCAACATCAATGAGAAAAACTCAATAAAGTTTGAAGTAAAAATGTAATAGAAGATAAAAGTTGTATCAAAAGCGTTTAGGATGCAATCCAGCGACGAAAACGAATTTAAATGTAAGTCCGCAGCACAATTAGGAAAAATACGGAAAGTTCCGGGAATTCATAGGGTTAACAAATCCATGGTGTTTGGGTCTTTATCGTATTGAAAATGAACCTCCTCCTGTGATGAAAAGTTAATGAATCCAGTATTTTTTGTTTTTTCTCTAGACAGTATATAATAAATGGAAATGAATCTGACAGTATGAATGAAAATAGATAGAAAAATAAATAATATATATACATATATATATATATATATATATATATATAATATATATATATAAAGAAATTTGAAAAAACAAGTGTTCCGAAAATGGGATGAATTTAATTATCGATGTTTAAAAAACATTTCGGTTTCATTGAACCTTCATCAGGATGTATCTTGGGGTGAAGAAAATGATGGATGTTTTTATATGTGACAGGAGATGAAAATCTTTTTAGTTATGTAACTGTATTTGATCAGCATTATATTTTTTGAAAGATTTTCATCTCCTGTCACATATAAAAACATCCATCATTTTCTTCACCCCAAGATACATCCTGATGAAGGTTCAATGAAACCGAAATGTTTTAAACATCGATAATTAAATTCATCCTATTTTCGGAACACTTGTTTTTTCAAATTTTCTTTATATTGTTGGATTTATTTTCCATATTTACTGCCATATATATATATATATTATTATTTATATTTTTTGCTTGAAGGCAATATATATATATATATATATATATATATATATATATATATATATATATATATATATATGTGTGTGTGTGTGTGGTGTGTGTGTGTGTGTGTTGAAAAATGAGTAAGAGTGAAAAATAAGAAAATGAGGATGATTTATTGATATTTTGGTAAAAATGTTCTGACAGTGTTTTGATTAATTGTGGTGTAATGGTTATTGTGATAGTAAATGGACACGGCAACCTGAGTTCAAATCTGGGATGAGGCTGTTTGCATTTCACATAGTGTTAATACCCTTGGAAAAGGTATGAATCCAACTATTCTCCTTCTAGCTATGAGTAAATAGTTGGGTAGACTGGACACTTTAACCATGGCCAGGCGATCAGTCTAGAAGAAGGAAAACTCTGAATTCAAACCTGTTAAATTCTGCTTAAAAATTGACCTGCTCATACAGAAGGCATAGCTAAATTCACACAAACACACACACACACACACACACACGCACGCACGAACGCATATGATTGTAAATCTGCTCTCCTATTTTAGCATTGAGCACCTTCATATGCCAATACTTTTCTCATTCATTCTCTATTATATATATATATATATATATATAATGTGTTATTTGTGGAAAAGGTGACTTAACGGTGAAACAGGTCACAATGGTTAGTTGATGCAAGATTCACAATAATAAGGCAGCGATATAACAAATATAAAGTGCTCAATACATTGGTAGAGCAAAAAATACACATGTGCAATCAACTGCAATTAATCAATGTCTTGATTAATTCAGTGGATTTAACCCTGAAGATCCTTATGGTGAAACTCGAGTAGGTTATTACCGTGTACCATTATCATAATATATATATATATATATATATATATAGTTTATTGGTACAGGTTTAAAATATTAGACATTTGAACTAGAACTATATAGAATATTATCTTAATTTTCCAATGATTTCATTATCTTGTCATACAATTCAAATTAATGTGACTAAATTAATGATTCTTTATTAAGATTTTGTACACTGACTTTGCACACGAATTTCATGGAAATTCTATTCTTGTTCATGTTCAGTATAATGATATGTCATCTAGTCAGTCTATCCAAATTTTTACATCACTGAATTAATGTATTATTGCTGGAAGTTGTGAATACAATAAAGGATTATATGTAGGGTCTGCATATCAATCTGGCATTCCCAAATTATGATAGAGAACCAACAAAGACTGATGACATTGTAAAGTACTGCTGGACCACTCAGAATTAATGGTAATGATGGTTTGGGCCCCAAACCATGCCTGACTTCAAATTCATTACTTTATGAAGGCTTTTTTTTTTTACTGCACAGCTGTTGTATTTTGCAGCACCAAATGTATATAATAATATGATAGAATCTATTGGCATTTCAGTCTCAGAAGACTATAATATAGTTTTTGTGCCCCTGAAGTTATAGTGCCTCCTGTGACTGTGAAGTTCAATGTTTGAAAAAAATTCTCGACCACAGATGTCGCATGTGAAGGCTGTCCCTGAATGTGTTGATGTCCCGGTGCTTTGTTGCCGCTGCTTTCTTCTGGACCTCTTAGCTTCATGGTGTTGCGCCAGGGTGACTTCAGACATGAACAGTCCTCTACAGAGAGCCTTCTGCCACCGAGGGTGGTCCTGAACCAAATTTTCCCAGCTGGAAATATGTATCACCAAGGAATAAATTACACCTGTGAGAATTTTTTATAAACAGATAATTTTCTTTTTAATCAGGATTTTATTATTTCTAGTGGAACATTATACAATCAAAACGGATATCATTACTAGGTACTAGCAGGACCTGCTGGATATACCATAATATGATAATATAATTATTACAATATTTGATAGGTTTACTTAAGAGCTATTGTGAAATAGTTCAATATGTAAAAAGTATAATAATTTGGATTTAACTCTCTCATTCTTTTTTTTCTTTCTTTCCTTTGTTTCATCTTTTCATTATGTTCAATAGAAACAGATTAGCATTATTACTTCCACACACTCACCCCCTCTCTCTATCCTTCCCCTATTCTCTTTCTTTCTTTCTTATTATATTTCATGTATAGCATGTCCTTTTTCTTCCCTTGTTTATAATAACAACGGAATGGTCCATTATTTAACAATTTATGAGTGACGACACTCATAAGAAATAAGAATTCAGCAACAGCAGATAATCAGGATTTACATTTTTGCATTTCATCTTAGATGATTTGGATGGTTTCATTTTTAACCAAAAGGTTTTAACGGTTGTACAATTCAAGAACACGAGTGGTATTATTAGGTATTAGTTATTAACCAACTGTACATCATTGAAACTCTTTAACCAAATATATCAATATGTTGCAATATATGCACACACCTTATATATATATATATATATATATATATATATATATATATATATATATATTCATGCAATTTTATTTTTGGTTACAGAGTCAGAATTTTTAAATTTAGATCATCACATGTTTATGTTGTAGTGACTGTGGAACCAGTGTATACTTATATAGTGAAGAATGAAAACTGGTGTAGACTGTTCACAGGAGTATACAGATTTTTTAGTTATTAAATATAATTAGTACACTAGTTCCCAGAGTGAATGTTATTTTATTGTAGTTATTTTTTTTTTATGATTATAGCTTCTTGAATTTTTAATATATATATATATATATATATATATATATATATATATATATATATGATCAATTTCTTAAGTGGAGTTTAAGAGTTTTCATTCTTCTAGATTGGTTGCCTAACCAAGGTTAAAGAACCCAGTCTGGCTTACTATTTAATCCTAGCTGGAGGGAGTTGAATGTATACCTTTCCCAAGGGTATTAGTCTTATGTGAAATATAAGCAGCCTTGCCTAGAATATATATATATATATATATATTCCCCTATGTGCCCTCCGACCTTCTTCAGGTATTTCTTGTCGGACTCGGGAACCTTTTCAAACTTGGGAACCTTCTTGACATAATTGGGAATCATCACGGAACTTTGACCCCAACACTTTATTCAAACCATGGGTGTACCTTGTTCTAAGAAACCATAGCTGGGGTACAGGTGTTAAGCTGTATTAATTATTATTCTATGTTACTGCTGCCCCTGACCAGGATTGAACCTGTAGCCTAGAGATAACTGTCCCTTAGAACTGTCTTAATCCAATGCCTTTATCCACTATGCTATGTGTCCAATTGGACAATTCAGTGTGAATTTTGGGAACTTATAAACCTAATGTCTTGTTTTACCTAGAATATCTACCTTTTTACTTATATATGTTTTTTTACCTTGACTCATATTGCATGTTTTTGTTTTTTTTCTAATCGAATCTAGCCTTTTTAATTATAGGTTCCCATGTCCGACAAAAAATACCTGAAGAAGGCCTGAGGGCACATCGGACAAAATATTGTAGAGATAACAATAAAGATGAGGACAATAGTCCGAATGATACAAATAATACTAATTATCAACCCTCATCTCAAAAATTCAGAGAAATAGACCAGTTTCGTCAGATAGCATCCCAAAAAGATTTTGTGATGGCTAAAATATGATTGTTCTAAAAAATTGATTAAGATAGATGCAGCTCTGATATTTATTTACTTAAAGGTGATTTAATAATGGACTTAGATGAAAGTGAGATCTTCTAGCATGATGGAACTCTATACTGTACATAAAATGCAGCACAGCAGAGTTTAGTTTATGCTGAATGTCATTGAGCTGGAAGATTGGCCAGCATAAACAGCACTAAGTCTTGGCAGATGGAGTTAAAGTGAAGAATACATTAGATGAAACTGCACAATCTCGAAGAATTATAGGAGCTTATTCATAAGAAAAATGGTATCTCAAGATGTTGAATAATTTGTATGCATCCCTTCTTTGGCACAGTAAGGTTGTTATCTGAGCCATGATTAAACCAAAATTGGTACCAAAGCACAAAGGCTTTACTCTTAAGCAAACATAAAAATATCTTTTCGTTTCTAAATATATATATATATATATATATATGTGTGTGTGTGTGTGTGTTTACCAACCCCTCCGCATGAGGAGGATGTGACACAAGGTCAATTTCTGGAGTGGAATTTAACAGGTTTAAATTCAGAGTTTTCCTTCTCCTTAGACTGGTTACATTGCCAAAGCAACATAATATCTTTAACTCTTAATGTCCTATACTGCCTCATTCCGCCTGGCCAGAAGTCACATTTGATTTCCTAATTCACCCCAAACAATAGCCTTTGTTTAAATGTAATATTAAAAATATTTAGAAGACTTTAACTTAAGGGAAATAAATTGGGTAACTTATAATGAAAAGGCCATTTTTTGATAAATCCTTATAGGGATGGGTCTATGGAATTCTCAACAGGATGTTAAGAGTTAAATGATGTTTATGTAAAATTTAGGTTTCTAGTTCTGCAAAAAAAAAAAAAAAAAGAAAAGAAATAAAATGAAATAAATATATGGGTATTTGCCTCTCATCCCACTTATGAGGGCGTGACACAAGGACATTTTTATGTGGGCCCACCCACAAGACGAAGCTCATGGGTGGTAGGCACAAAAAATGTGTTGATCCATTTGGCATTTCCCCTCAAAGGGGGCGCCTCAGGCCCTGGGCAATAAAACCAGCCCTGCCCCTTTAAATTGAGGGGGCAGGTGTTGCCTGGGGGGATAGCCCCCTGGGATCGACGCTATTAATTAAATTTACCGGTCCAGTGGCTGAAGCACACCAGACCCCCGCCCCGAAGGATGGGTTGTAAATGAAATAATATATGTATTAAATTGATAATGAAAAAGGTGTCACAATGAATCTACATACTTTCATGTTTTGATATTAATCTTTCTTTTAACCGTAACCAATTTTTAAATGGAAATTAAAAAAAAGAAATGCCATGCACAAAATAACAGAAAAAGCTACAGCCCCAACCCCTTTTTATCATATGGGTGCTAGAAAGCAGTGGCTGCAGGTCTACATGTCCTGGGAATGACGTTAAACTCTATCTGATGGTGAGGTTCCAGTTTTGGAGGTTTGGGGAATGTGGAGCACCCCATTCATCACCATTGCTCCCTGCTCCACTCTGACCCGGAGTGGTAGTACCTGTTAGGGTCCTATCTATGGGTTAAATAGAAAAATGTATTTATAAAAAAATTGTATTATCCATCAAGAATTGATTTATTTCAAAACCTTATCGGCATTAAATGACCCACTGAGGTTGATATGCCATAAAACAAAAAAGAAAAAAAAAAGAAAAAAAAAAGAAAAAGCTATAAAATGGTTATTATACTAAAGAAAGAGTGTATGTCAAAAATGTTAAAACCATCCATCACAGGACATATTAGAATAAAGCATTTGCTTATGCAAAATAGAAAAAAACTAATACTCTAATGGACAACATTCTTTCTTTCTTTCTTTTGGAAGTCCGTCACAGACGATGAGGACATCACTCCATATCTTCATTTGTGGACTCTATGGTGGCTCATTAGTCCAATTCTGGACTTGCAGATGCGGTCACACACATTGCAGGGGAAATTCCCATCTACATTTGGTTGTTCATGAGGATGACACCATCGCCGCTCTGCAGTCCTATTTATCTTGTTATTGAGCTGCTTAGCTCCTGTGTGGCAGGTGTCTCGCCAACCCTGTCTTCCACACTTGAAGGTGTGATGTTACATTTCTTCAGCTTTGTCTTAATATGGTCTTTGAACCACTTTTGGGGGGCTCCGGTCCTTTTACAGTGAACTCACAGATGGCACACGGAGAATGGACAACATATTTATAGGGAAAGTTACCAATGTGGACAACCGGAAATAATTGCTCATTGGTCAAATCACAACTTGACAACATGTATAGAGGACAAACCCAAAGCCATTTGTGATCTGAGAATGACGCAGGAAGTGCAAATAACAACGTTGAATACAGGCTGAGACGTGATCAATCTCAGCAGGGTCACTTTAGTGAGGGGGGATATGATGTTGAAAAGACCCTAAAGTCCCAATGAACTAAAGAACATCACAGATGATGCATCCAACTGCATCAAAGAGATGCATTTTGTAAAAGAATTCTTTGGAGTTGATTTTGGATCCATATTGCAAATAATTCCAAGTGCAAAGTCATTCTCTATACATATTGATCAGCAGTTGTGGGTGAAACACAATATTTGGCAAGTGTAGCACCCCCCATAATCACCAGACCTAGCTCCATGTGACATTTTCATGATTTATAAAATGAAAATTTACAAAAAGAGAAAAAAAAGGAACACTACTAAATATTACATTACACAAGTATAATTAGAATGCCAATAAAGTTATATTGTCTTTACAATATACACATCCCCTAAAGATGATCCAAGAATGACTGAAAGTACTTAGGAAGATATAAGTCATGGCGAATTTATTAGCCAATTTTGGCCTGACGTTATAACATCTATATGAAAACTTAAAAGGATTACACTTAAGATATGTAGACAAAAATATGTCTATATTATTCAACCAAAATGTTTAAATGAAGAATTGCTTCCGAAACACACACACACACACACACACACACACATATATATTATATAATTATTTAGGATAGCATAGATGCAGGTTTAGTGGGACTTGGTGACTGTACGTCAAGAAAAATTCCCAAAATATAAGTGACATAAGCAGTGACTTATTTTCGGCTACAGATAGACAGACATCAAATCTCCATTATAATAAGATATATATATATATATATATATATATATATATATATATATAGAGAGAGAGAGAGAGAGAGAGAGAGACATCCACAGACACCATGTCTCTTCAGTGTGGCTAGACATTTGAAAGCTACTGACAGACAGGAGAGAAACCTGACTGATTCATCATCAGTCAGGCTGCTTGACCGGTCGGCCATCGTCACCTACAGAATGGGAAGGGGATTTTAACTGTTAAATACACATATCTGTATGTATGTAAAAGCCTCCAGAGAGTGCTCCATCCTTTTTATTGGAGAGCATTGCCTATATATATATATATAGGGCCGGTTTAGCTCAGTTGGTAGAGTGTTTGGCTAGGAATCACAAGGTTCTTGGTTTGATACCGGCACTCACCAACTCAGCAAATGAGTAGCACAGGGATCTGTGTGGTAAAGTGAGGAGCTGATGGTAGGTGTGGCGCTCCACCTCAGACACTAAAATAATCTCCTTGGTCTAGCGCTAGTGAAAAGGGGATAGACTCCTTTGCGGCCATGCCGATACCGACATTAGGCCACCCCGATGACTTTACTTTTTACTTATATATATATATATTATATATATATATATATATATATAAAAGTGTTTGTGTGTATGTATGAGATCTTGAGCAATATACAGGATTAAGTGAGTTCACTGCAGATCTGACAACTGTAATCATCATATATAAACTTTGGTCACGGTGCTAGTTCAAGTAATATAGTCATATTCATCTAATTTGTTGATGTGAAAGTCCTATGCTGCCATGTAAGAAGCTGATACTATTATTAGAAAATTATTCTATGGTTTATATATATATATATATATATATATATATATTCATCAATATCCTCTTCATAAGTCATGCCGATAGTACGGATATATATGACTCTTAATCACCATCTGACCCTATCGGTTATTGCTCCTGGAAGGTCGTCTGCTCAGTCTCCAATGTCCATACAGAGCTAATCGATGTAAGTTTTTACTGGCCAACCCACAATGGTGTGTCCATGTACAGGTACCTACAGGAGAATGTCACTTATGAGATCGTTCTTGCTACTCCAGCAGCATCCAGCAGTGTCCAGCATGTCTTGTTTGTCTCACCCAAATGGTTTGTATGATAGAAGCCAAGTGGGGTGCTGTTTCCAGAATGTGTTCAAGACAGCATGCATCTTCATACAGTTCACTTTTAACTTTTTCTCTAATTGTTTCGTTAGAGTCAGTGTGGTGTAGCACAGACACTGCTACATATACATGTCTATCATAGATATATATATGTATATAATCCACGAATTTCACCCAAATATTAAAAAGTTGGCCAGAAAACTTGAAAAGATCAAAAATAAAATTGTTAAACAGGAGATGTGTCTTTTGTTTAAGTCAACATGCATATATATATATATATATATATATACATATATATATATATATATATATACATATATATATATATATATATATATATATATATATATATATAAACACATGGAGATGGATGGATATATACAAATAATTTTGTTAGAGTACCTTTCCCATCAATTCTTTTCCTTCCAGCCTCCATATTAATATAATTTTTTAAAAACTGGAACATCACCCCTGATGATGGCACTTCGAAGTGCCGAAAGTACTCGGGACCTGAACTTTGGTGGACTAATCCACAAATTCCACCCAAATATATATATATATATATATATATATATATATATATATATATATATATATATATATGTTTTGTTAAACTCTACTGACAATTCTTGTCGGACGAGTTTTTGTTTGATCTTTTCTAACTGTCTGGCTATCTAACAAACCCACCTTAAACAAGATAAACTTTGAAACCAGTCAACGTGTCCTCAAATGCGTATAATTTCCCACCAATCCACCTTCCACCACTCCCCTTACATTCTTACAAACCTGTGAACCCCCCTCCTACGAATTTCTACTGCCACTGTTCATTTAAACAGAGCCTGTGAACCCCTCCTACTATTAATTCCTATTGCTACTGCTCGTTTTAAAAGCGAGACAACGGAAACATTCCACCAGTTTCACACCTGATGATGGCACAAGGACGTGCAGAAAGTGCTTGTGAAAGAACCTTTGGTGGATTGCGACACCCATTCCACCCAGATATTAAAAAGATGGCCAGACAGTTAGAAAGGATCGAACAAAAACTCGTCCGACAAGAATTGTCAGTAGAGTTTAACAAAACATGTTTAAAAGAAAAAATTCAGCCAAAATATACTTATTTTATATATATATATATATATATATATATATATAGTACTAATGGTATTATTGTTAGATGGAAAATAAAGGGTCTACCATGGATTCAATCAATTTGATTTTCCATCTAACAATAATATTCTTAGTATTATTACTGCTCTATATTTTTAATATCTTGAGCACTTTTGGATTATTTACTGACTCCACTGCGATGGAAAAGTTAAAGTGGCAATTGGATACTATATATATATATATATATATATATATATACATATATATATATATATATGTAATAGATGTGTATATATAAGACCAGGCTATATTCAATGGTTAGAACCTTTGGAATCTTTTTCCATTCCATATTTCCAAAAACCAATGTCTAGACATAACTGTTATTGTATCAGTTTCAGTAGCAGAAAAATATCCAAGGGTCACTTGCCAGTCTTCTTGAAAGATTTGATTTTGTCATCGTCTCCAGTGTCAGCAGAAAAGAGATAATCTGCTCTTGTATGTAATCTTTCATATTTAGAACCCAGAGTACCACAGCTTGACCTAAACTTGAGATGTGACTTTATCTCTATATAATCACTGTAACAGTCTGTTGAGCAGTTTCCCCAAAGCCATAAATACAGAAATAAAATAAGTAAACAAATAAAACAGACAATAAAAAAACAAGACAACTAAGTGAAAGTATAAAACAAACCACAAAAATAAAGATATATATAAATCATAAAAAAAAGAAAAGAATGATAAATAATAATAGTTCATCTAGTGACATTCCATAGTTTCTTGTTGCTTTAATTATGCCAATGTTAAGATAGGATCTCTGAAATATAATAAACAGTTGTTTCTTGTACAAATAAAAAAACAAAAACAAATATGGAGGCTAGAGTCAAAGTGTTAAAAAATATGAATTTTGTTTATTTTGAGATATGTTTTAAAAATCATCGACTAGGGTTGAAAAAAAATAATACAAACAATATTTTTAGAAATTATGGACGATAATAGAAAAAGAAGTAATAAAAAAATATATCTTAAAAAATCATGGACTATAATAGAAAAAAAGTAATAAAAACATAGAAAAAATGATATTCATTGAAATTTTGAGATAAGGTATTCAGTAATATTTCAAAGATTCTTATACAAAAAATTATTGTGCACCATTCATTTTGGTCTTAACTTTAATCATGTATATATATACATGTATAAAGTAAGTAAGTTGGCAAAGTGGCCTATAGTTAGTATCAGCCGAACAGTGAGGGAGTCTATTCTCTTTTCGTTAACACTAGACCTGGGAGATTTTTTGCTGAGGTAGAGTGCTACAGCTACCACCAGGTTCCCACTTTACCGCACAGATCAGATTACGCAATCTGTGCTACTCATACGCTGAGTTAACGGGGAGCGGTATCGAACCTAGGCAGATGCTCTACCTACTGAGAATTGTGAAATATTGAGGACCTTTTACTTTGGTCTTAGTTTTATGTAATTAGGGACTAGTGTAACTCAGTTGGATGAGCATCAACCTATAAACTACAAGGTTCTGGGTTCAATACCGGTCCCTGTCAACTCAGCACATGAGTAGTACAGCTTGGGTAATTTGATTTGTGCTGTAAAGTGGGGAGCTGACGGTAAGTGTGACTCCACCACAACAAAAACAATCTCCCTGGTTTAGTGCTAGTGAAAAGGGGATAGACTCTCTCACTCTTTGACTGATACTGACAATAAGTGCACATCTTTTTACTAGAAATTCTAGGCAATAAAAAAATATTGTGGACCCTTTATTTTAGTCTTAACTTTATATATATATATATATATATATATATATATATATATATATATATATATATTACTTATATATATATATATATATATTTTGTCTAATTGTAATCCTAAAATTTGGAAGACCTTTCCCTTTGGTTTAAGTTTTATGCCTTTAGGGGCTGGTTTAGCTAAGTTGGTAGAGCATCCGCCTAGGAACTATAAGATTCCTGGTTCGATACCAGCCGTCACCAACTCAGCGCATGAGTAGCACAGCTTGGATCTATGCAGTAAAGTTGGGAGCTGATAGTAAGTCTGGCTCTCCACCTCTAGTGCAAAAACAATCTCCTTGGTGCTAGTGAAAAGGGGATAGACTCGTATACAATTTTCTACTTCAAGACAAGATCAACTTTGATACAACTCTTTTCTACTTAGACAGGATCAACTTTGATACAACTCTTTTCTACTTAGACAGGATCAACTTTGATACAACTCTTTTCTACTTAGACGGGATCAACTTTGATACAACTCTTTTCTGCTTAGACAGGATCAACTTTGATACAACTCTTGACAGGATCAACTTTGATACAACTCTTTTCTGCTTAGACAGGATCAACTTTGATACAACTCTTTTCTAGACAAGATCAACTTTGATACAACTCTTTTCTACTTAGACTTAGGACCAACAGCTTAGATATTAGTCACATGATAATTCACCCTGAGCAAATTCCCTCTTTCAGCTACACTTCCTTGAATGGACAAGACGTACATCTTTTCTATCCTTGCCTTGATCAAACAAAGTAATGATTTATTCCTGTTCTATTCACAGAGCAGAATTACATTACAACCCACGAAACAGCATGGAAGACCTGTAAGTCTTTTAATTACCTTTTTTTGTATCACACTCCATCTTTATTCCTTGGAACATAATTATGCTTTTTTATGGTTTGGTACATGTATCCTATTTTGTTATTTACATGTGTGCTAACAAATATTGTTAATATCCTTTTTTATGTTGACTTTGTCTTTTCCTTACTAAAATATTCAGTGTTAGGTTATCTATTTGATATCCGAATACATTAAAAGGATATGGTTGTTAGTCAAACTAATACTCACTAATTCTTATAATGATATGAAATATTTGTATATCTGTAAGTATAAAATATTGAAATCCTTTATACTGGGTGATGTAATGAATATGCAAATACCTAGGTACCCCCCTCACTATAATCTAATTGGATAGTGTCCTCCATAAATACTCAACACTGTGGTGGTACAAGCGTCTACTAGCCTACTAGCAAGACTACCACACCGACTGCTCAGAAGACATACTGCTATTACTGCTACTCAATGCACCAGCTTCTAGTTACCTGCGAAAGTATACCTTACTACAACTTCATAATATATCTCTTACCCCAGATATATCACTGGACATACCTTCATCCAGGCCATAACCATCACGGCTTTAGATTTAATGGGGTATTCCATGTCTGGTGCAAGTTTCAAATGATCAGAAGAGGCAGGCCTTTGCACATCAATTGCAGAAAAAGGGTTAAACTTTCATTTTGCATTGTGATATGCTTTGACAATAAAGGTTGCCTGTCAGAACTTGTGCCATCAGGTCTTTTTCTTTTGGTAACCTTGTAACATAATAGAGTGTGGAGAGAGTCAGGAATGTAACAGTGACATGCAAATTAGCAAAGAAAAGTTTTTAAAAGGCAAATAAGAATGACGTGTAGATTAGAATGGAAAAGTTTAAGTATGAATCAGCACAAAGCCGCATGACATTTTTCTATTGGACGAGACCTGACATGCGGTGAAGTAGGAGAGAGGAAAAGTGAGAGGAGAGAATGTTAGGAGAGTTTGGAATTATGCATTGATGGAGTGAGATGTGGGCTCTTGCTCTTAGCAGTTGTGACTTTGGGGAAAATAAAAATCTCATGAGAAAAAGAAGTGGCCTTGTGTTATTACCAAAAACTATAAATAGCACAAGGCAAGATGTCCCCCTGCACCCCAAGTTAGTTTCCAGACTCCAAACATCAACAAAATTGCCAGTCAACTCAACATCAGCTCAGCAACCGGATTCAAACCTCTCCACATAGCACAGAAGATGAGATAAGTATGTAACTATTATTTCTATATCAACACCTCATCAATCCATTCTGACATGAGAGCAATAATGCCACAGCTTCTGTTATCTATTGATGATGGCTGATTCTAGAGGAGATGAGGGTCCTTTTAAGGAGACGTGTTTCTTTTATGGAGCCTTTCTATCCTCACCTTGTGATCTTTCCATTACAGCTGAATCTTTTTATAGCAGAACCTCAATACTTGTCGCTATATGGACTCTCGTCGATTTTGATGCATGAGAACTCATCCAATGAACAACCTACACAGTGTTTTTGTTTATAGTGGCGAAGGCTTGTGTTGGACAATCCGCACTTTTTGGTGCAATCGATAGGTAAAAATTGGTGTGCAAGGAATGCCACAAACCCAATCAACGACTGACCTCAGATTTTTCAAATTCAGAGTTTTCCTTCTCCTAGACTGGTTACCTATCCAGGGTTAAAGGGCCCAGTCTACCCTACTTTTTTACCCATAGTTGGAGGGAGAATATATGGATTCATACCTTTCCCAAGGGTATTAGCACTATGTGAAATGCAAACAGACATGTTTAGGATTTGAACTGGGTTAAAGAGCCCAGTCTGCCCTACTATTTTACCCATAGTTGGAGGGAGAATATATGGATTCATACCTTTCCCAAGGGTATTAGCACTATGTGAAATGTAAACAGACATGTTTAGGATTTGAACTCGGGTCGACGAGTCCATTTCCCATGACTCTAACCATTATGCCACACACTTCCTTACTTGTCGCTATAGCTGACTGAAGAACCTCAGTGTTAGTGATAGAATCAATACATATTGAGATTGTAGAGGCAGCACAAATGGAAAAATTCAAGTAGGCCTAGGACTCAGGTTTAGGGGGAGTCCCCATGGTATGGTGGTTGACATGCTGGACTGTGACATTGTAGTAAATGAGTTTGAACTTCAGTCACGCTATTATGTTCACTTTTGGACTGATACCCTTGGGAAAGGTATGAACCTTGTGGAACCTTGCTTGCCGGGGAATGGAGCAACAATGTTTCCTGATCTCTGGAGCTTTGCCATCAACACCTGCAACTTGCTACATTTTTTTTTTGCTTGAATGAATTTGCAATGTCTTGTCGTGTTGGTGCCTTAACTAGTTGTAGTTGAGCTGGTTGTTGCTGGATGTGTGATCGATATTGCAGTCTCTTCTTGTATAATGTACATTGTGCTGAAGAGCATGTGAAAGTTTTCAGACCAGTGGATCAGAATGAAATCTCTGTCTGTCTGCAGATCTAAACTGTCCATGCTACACTGTGGGTTATGGGCAGATGGGGGTCATACGCTGGCTTCAGGGTTGTGGAAAAATCCTTCAAGTTGCTGTCATTTGTGAAAAATTGGGCTATGTAAGGATTCTCCACCACTCATTTTTTGGGGTAGATTGCTGCATTGGATTATGTGACATGTTTGGCAGAAAGGAATTATTGTGGTAGGAGGCTGCATTGGACTATATGACATGTTTGGCAGAAAGGAATTATTGTGGTAGGAGGCTGCATTGGACTATATGACATGTTTGGCAGAAAGGAATTATTGTGGTAGGCTGCATTGGACTATGTGTTATTGTGGTAGGAGGCTGCATTGGACTATGTGACATGTTTGGCAGAAAGGAATTATTGTGGTAGGAGGCTGCATGTGACATGACTGCATTGGACTATGTGACATGTTTGGCAGAAAGGAATTATTGTGGTAGGAGGCCTGCATTGGACTATGTGACATGTTTGGCAGAAAGAATTCTTGTAGGAGGTTGTATTGGAGTATGTGACATGTTTGGAAAAAGGGATTGTTGTGGTTGGAGGTTGTATTGGAGTATGTGACATGCTAGATAGAAAGTGATTTTTGTGGTTGGAGGTTACGTTGGATTATGTGACATATTTGGCACAAAGGGATTATTGTGGTAGGAGACTGCATTGGACTATGTGACATATTTGGCACAAAGGGATTATTGTGGTAGGAGGTTGCATTGGAGTATGTGACATGCTAGATAGAAAGTGATTTTTGTGGTTGGAGGTTACATTGGATTGTGTGACATATTTGGCAGAAAGGGATTATTGTGGTAGGAGGTTGCATTGGAGTACGTAAATTTTTTTGATTTTAAAATGATTACCAAAAATCAAGGAATTGTCTGATTTTAATGAAATTTTCACCACTTTATTCATTATTGACTTAATTTAGTAGTGCAACCATACAGTATTACACACACGGCTACAGCTTGGAAGAACATGTATGATAACATTAATATTTGTATATCGGTAACCATGACATACTGAAACCGATTACTACCTTTATATGTGGATACAAATTTGAAATATTTCTATTTTTGTAACTACCAGAAAATACTGAACACCCTTTATATTAATCTTAGCTTTATATATGCAGAAAGACCAAATATTTATATATCTGTAAACAGTAGGGTGAATCTTTTTCCATATTCCTTGCTGTCTGTAAAACATCAGTACAATCCCATAGATATCATCCAAAAACATTGGAGAGATTTAACTGTTGATGTGTGCAACATATCCTGTAGATTTGGTTGGACTCAAATCCCCACCCCCCATGGCCAAGCAGCCAGGGGATCAATAGTAATAAATATAATTCATGTATATGTGCGTATTTGTGAGACTATTTTCTTCGTAGACATATAAAACTTGAAAACATCACATAGAAGCAAAATGGATTTGGGTGGGGCTGTAAATAACACAAATATGACTGCCTTATTCTGACTCATATTAAAATAGTTACCTTCCTTACCCTCAATAGACTAAACCTCACATAGAAGCAAAATAGATTTGGGTGGGGCTGTAATTAACACAAATATGACTGCCTTATTCTCTGACTCATATTAAAATAGTTACCTTCCTTACCCTCAATAGACTAAACCTCACATAGAAGCAAAATAGATTTGGGTGGGGCTGTAAATAACACAAATATGACTGCCTTATTCTCTGACTCATATTAAAATAGTTACCTTCCTTACCCTCAATAGACTAAGAAGCAAAATAGATTTGGGTGGGGCTGTAAATAACACAAATATGACTGCCTTATTCTCTGACTCATATAAAATAGTTACCTTCCTTACCCTCAATAGACTAAACCTTTTTTTTTCATGCAACAGGGCTGTGTTACCTCAGTCTGTAGAGCATCCGGCTAGGAATCACAAGGTTCCTGGTTCAATATCGGCCCACCTCAACTCAGTGTATGAGTAGCACAGGGATCTGTGCAGTAAAGTGAGGAGCTGATGGTAAGTGTGATGCTCTACCTCAGATGCTAAAATAATCTCCTTGGTCAAGCACTAGTGAAAAGGGGATAGACTTTTGTTGTATGGCTCATATTGATATTAGACCCACCCTATTCTCCAGATCTGGCCCTCAGTGATTACTGGCTGTTTGCAGACCTCAAAAGAATGCTCCAAGAAAGAGATTTGGCTCCAGTGAAGAAGGGATATCGGAAACTGAGGCATATTTTGAGGCCAAAGACAAATTGTTCTACAAAAAAGGCATTGAATTGTTAGAGAAGTGTTGGAATCAGTGTATCACCCTAGAAGGAGACTATGTTGATGAATAAAGTTGAATTTTGCCTAAAAGTTGTTTTATTAGTTAGGCCCAGGACTTATTGAGTAATGTATTACCAATGAGAATCAAACTCAGTCTATGAGCAAAATGATGATACTATGCTTCTATTTAAGAAAGAGTAAAAGATTCTAATGGGACTATTTCTTGTTTCATAAACTGAGAATTCCTCTAAGAGAAAGAATTGAGGATGTAGAGAACATCAAAAGAAATACAATGGCACAATTTCACACCTTGTTAAAAAAAAAATTACAGAAGTACTTTGACCAATAGAAATCTTGTGAATGTGTTGAATGTTTTCTGAAGAAAATTAATGTTTCATTTATAGTTCATTTCTGTCACGGTAAATACAGTTTCAGTCTCAATACTTTTTGAACATACCTAATATAATCATTTGTTAAATTTGAATTCAGTGTTAATTTTATTATTTTTTTTTTTTTAGATGTGTTATATTATTTTGTTATTGTGTTATATTGTGTTATTATTATGTATTATGTTATTATTATGTTATTTGTATTAGTAAAGGGGCCGGTTTAGCTCAGTCAGTTGAGTTTATGCCACGGAAACGCAAGGTTCCTGGTTCGATACTGGTCCCTGCAAATTCAGCACATGATTGGCTAATCTGATCTCTGCGGTGAAGTGGGGAGCTGAAGGTAGGTGTGGCACTCCATCTCAGAAAAAAAAACAATCTCCATGATCTAGCACTAGCAAAAAGGGTATAGACTCCCTTGCTATCCAGCTGATAATGACAATAGGCCGCTCTACTAATTTTACAACTTTAAAAATGTATTATTATGTAATTATTATGTTATCATAGTGAATTGTTTTATTATATGTCTATAAAAATACCAATGGACAAAAAAGGTGAAATGACAATAACATAGATTGTGAGTGTTAGACGTAAATATTTACAATGCTAATCACAGAGGTTAAATAAAGTAAAAAAAAACAGGAGCACTGTATTACAAAAGGTAAACAGAGAGTCACATCAAGTGAAAGTTTGGTTTGGTTTCTTTGTTTAATGGTATATTAACCTTCATGGGTTATTTAATGCCAAAGAATAACAGTAGTGGTACTATTAACCCTTAGCTGGGGGGATGAGGGTGTTCATACCTTTTCCTTTCATACCTAATCCAAAATTGAACATAATAGTGTGACTGGAGACACATCAGGTAAAAGTTTGGTTTAGTTTTTTCTTTTAATGGCATATTAATCTTCATGGGTTATTTAATGCCAAAGAATAACAGTAGTGGTTGGTTGATTGGTTGGTTGGATTTTATGGTATATCAACCTTTGTCAGGTTATTTTATGCCGAAGACATTTTGTTTGATTCATTCTCAATTTTTTCTTTTACTCAATTTTTTAAACATTTAAGAAAAATCATTTTTTCTATTTAACTCATAGGTAGGACCCTAACCACTCCGGGTCAGGGTGGACCAGGGAGTAAAGGCAATGAAGGGGTACTCCACACTCCCCAGAGCTCAAGAATTAGAACTTTACCATTAAATGCAGTTTAATAGTATTAATCCATAGCTGGGGGGATGAGAGTATCCATACCTTTCCCTTTCATACCTAGTCCAAAAGTAAATATAACAATGCAACTGGAGTTCAAATTTGCTTACTACGACGTCATGTGTTCTGATGAAAGTAATCTATACATATGTAAAGAGCAGTTGATGTGTATGTATGTATGTATGTATGTATGTATGTCCGGAAGAAACTACAAAAATAAAACAATCAATGACACGGTAAATATATATACACATTGAATATCACCAATTCTTGCTTTTTGTGCAAATTATGAAGATTTGATTTATATTTACAAAGATATCTATAAATTAAAATATAAAAATAATGGGTCTCCAAGACTAACTAGCTAAACATTACACAACATTTTTTCCCACTCCCACTACCCAGGTGAGGCTGGATAGCCACTTCAAGTAGCTTAATAAAGGTCAGTTAGAGAAATATGATATAAATGTATTGAATCCCAAGAGGACTATTCTGAACAAAATTAATGTTTCATTCATTGTTCATTTCTGTCATCATAACTACAGCTTCAATTAGAGAAACATGTCCGGTGGAAATAATTAGTCAAAATATCACATGTTGAGAGTCATAAGAGGAAACCACAAATTGTATATAGGGACCAGAAAATTTGAAGCCCTGGAGAGCAAGTCATGAAGACAGGCAGGAACAGATCAGCCTGTAAAGAGAATAGGATAAAAGGAAACAATGAGAATATGACTAATATGCAACAAGAGTTCTTCTAGACTGTGTAATACAGAAATGACAGGCCAGTCCCACTTGAAGATCATTCATTTATACCCTAAGGACCTATAAACAAATGGATTGTCTCACAAAGGAGAGTCAGCAATTAATACAGGTCCCTCATCTTTGGTTCATTGCTTCTTTCACACCTTCTGAGTGAATATCATTAAAAGGCAAGGGCTTATAGTAATATAAAGGCCCACATTTATACTCATACAAGAAGGATTGTTTCTATTCATTTCCACCAACAACACTCAGTAGTCAGTAGCATTCAGCTAGGAATCACAAGGTTCCTGGTTTGATACCGGCCCTCGCCAACTCAGCGTATGAGTAGCACAGAGATCTGTGCGGTAAAGTAAGGAGTTGATGATAGGTGTAGCACTCCACCTCAGATGCTAATATAATCTCCTTGGTCTAGTGCTAGTGAAAAGGGGATAGACTCCCTCGCTGTTTGGCTGATATCGACATTAGGCTGCCCCGACGACTTTACTTTTACTAGTAAAACTAGCAAAAATATGCAACCACCAGGTGTAAGTATTTAAGTTTTAATGTAATGAAATATATTAAATTAGAAAGACTAACAAAATTAAATAAGACTGCATACAAAAAAATGACACTAATTTTAATTATATTTTAATTGGTTTCTATATAAAATCATTCATAGGATTGATTTTAATACTTTTGAGAATAAAACAATTATATTAGAGATCAATAACAATAAGTAATTATTTATTAACCTGGTTTTGTTAAAAACAGTATGCTAATTAACGCACCATATATTATGTAAACCTTTATTTCTTAGTGAAATATAAGACACATTGGATGATTTTAAATGCACTAATAGCATAGACTGTTTTGAGGTAAATCTACCTCAGATTTTCAAAGGGTCATCATTAATAAATAAGATTCATTCTATGTATTAATGATTTTGACAATAAATTAAATACTCATTGATAACCTTACACAATTCCTGAGGCTATTCTGACATAAGGAGTGAGGTAGTTTCAATTACAGTCAAACAGACACCGAATCTCCTTTATAATAAGATGATAGTATGCTTTTGTTTAAGGAGTGAAGGATTCCAATGATTATTCCATTTAGCTCTCTGTGACTTTTTCTTGTTTCCTAAACTGAAGATTCCTCTGATGGTCAAGATTTAAAGATGTGAAGGACATTAAAAGAAATAGAATGGTATAACTTTGCACCATGTCAAAAAAAAAAAAAAAAAAAGAAAAGGAGTTTCAGAGGTGACCAATAGAAAACTTGTAAATGCATTGATTGCCAAGGGACTATTCTGAAGAAAATTAATGTTTCATTCATTGTTCATTTCTGTCATGGAAAATACAGCTTCAGTCTCAATTCTTTTTTAACATACCTAATGTTTTTTCACATACCTAATGTTTTTTTTCTTAATTTGAATTAAGTGTTAAATAATAATTTTTTTTAGATGTGTTATATTATTGTGAGATTATGAGTAAAGGTGTGTGGTGTAATTGAAACTATGTCTTGAAGTTCATTATTAAAAACTAACAGAAGATGCACATGATGATGTGCAACCCAAGAAGCACCACAGCCAACCCAAGGCAGCCCAGAAGACCAGAGAACTCAGCTCAGATAGATGAAGATAGAATAAATAACCAAGTTAACGAGATAAGAATAAGAATACAACTATTTAATAGTATGCTTCTTTCTTTGTACATTATTTTGATATCATACCATTAATATAGATATAAAGGTTTGGTTGGTTGGTTGGTTGGTTGGTTGGTTGAATTTTACAGCATGTCAACCCTTAGGTTATCTTATGCCAAAGACCATTTTTTATTCATTCTTGTTGGGTATTCAAAATTTTTAACTCATTTTTTTAAAACACAGTTTTTAAAACTCATTTTTTGATCTATTTAACCCATAGATGGGAACCTAACAGGTACTACCAATCCGGGTCAGAGTGGACCTGGGAGTAATGGCAATAAAGGGCTACTCCACACTTTAAAAGTTCAAAATTGGAACCTTGCTACTAGATGCAGTTTAACATCATACCTAGGACACGGTTTGGTTTGGTTTGATTTCTTTGTCTAATGGCATATCAAAGTTTGTGGGCTATTTTATGCCAAAACCATTCTTCTAAATGAACAGCAGTGGTACTATGTAACCGATAGCTGGGGGGGGAATGGGGGGATTCATATATTTCACAAGGGTATTAGTCTAAAAGTGAACGTAATTGTGCGACTGGAGTAGATAAATAGGAATTTTCTTTTATAACTATCTGATAAAGAAGAATGTAAAATTTTCCTTGATTTCGGTGTTAAATAATCACTTTTAACATGTTACATATCAAAACTCCAGAGGATACATCGAAGCAAGAGGAGAAGTAAAAAAAAAAATGAGTTTGTTAGTTGAGAGAGATTGATATTCCCTGCATGAAAGAAACAATCAGAAAACTATTTATATCTGAAATTCTAATCTCTTACATATGTTAATATCTATTCATCAAAGAGAAAACTATGTACATCAGACATTTTAAAAACATAAAAGATGATAGTAATTATGAAAAACAAACTTTAAATCTCAGAAATTGATATGAATAAAATATAAACAAAATTAAAAAAAAAAAAGAAAAAAAAAAGATGCTTCTTGTTTGTTAATTAAAATTGATTGTCTACAAATATGATTTTTAGAATTACTTCCACTTTATCAATTATCAACCAGGCCGAGACAGAAATATAATTTACTAAGCTTAGCTTAGTTTGGCACAGGGCCAAAAGTATTGAGCACCCACTGAGAATTGAATTCATTAGATCTCCTAGCTCTCTGACCATTATACAACTTAGGACACCCAAGGTAAATTAGAATATTCATTTACTAACATAGCTTTATTTGGCACGAGGCAAGAAGTATTGGGCACCCGGTGAGAATCGAATTCATTAGATCTCCTAGCTCTCTGACCATTATACAACTTAGGACACCCAAGGTAAATTAGAATATTCATTTACTAACATAGCTTCATTTGGTACAAGGCTAGAAGTATTGGGCACCCAGTGAGAATCGAATTCACTAGCTCTACTATCTCTTTGAGCATTATACAAATTAAGATAGGTAGCTATTTACTAAACATAGCTTAGTTTGGCACAAGGCCAGAAGTATGAGGCACTTAGAATCAAAATTATTAGTGATGGTCTGTTAGTTTAGAATGCTCACCATTAAACCACACAATGTGTCCTAGATTACGGTCAAGTTATGCTGAAAGCTCCAGTTCCCACTAAATCACCAAAGTTAAGCAGCAATGAGCCTGTTCAATATTCAATTGGGTGATTGCTTAAGCAACAGCAGGTACTGTAAGTAACCTGAATCCTTTGTTTATCAAAATGTACTGTAAGCAACCTGAGTGCTTTGTTTGTCAAAATGACTTGATTTGGCATTAAATGACCTGAAAAGGGTTGGTATGTCATAAAACAAAACAACCATGGACACATGGCACAATGGAAATAAGGGTTGAGTTAATACAGTTCTAAGTGACAATCATCTCTAGGCTGCAGGTTCAATCCTGGCCAAGGGTGATAATAACATAGAATACTTAACATAGCTTAACACTTGTACACAGATATGGTTAACTGATAAGATCAGTCTACCCCTGTGGGTTGAATAAAGGGTTAGGTTCGAAGTTCCATGAAGGCTCCTGATTAAAACATGAAAGGTTTGTGAGTTCAGTAAAAAGGTTCCTGAGTTTGAGAAGGTTCCCAAGTTTGACAAGAAACACCTGATGAAGGCCGGAAGGCACATTGGCTGAAACGTTGTGTATACAACAATAAACATGAGGACAATAGTCCAAATAATACAAATAATACAGGCTAATTCAGCTTGAAAATTGACTGTGTTAGATTCTGCCCATAGCAGAGGGGTTAGGTAAAAAAAAAACACTATATATATATTTACCAACCCCTCTGCACGAGCAGGATGTGACACAAGGTCAATTTCTAAAGCGGAGTTCAACAGGTTTGAATTCAGAGTTTTCCTTCTCCTAGACTGGTTGCCTAACCAAGGTTTAAGAGCCCAGTCTGCCCTACTATTTATCCATAGCTGGAGGGAGAGTAGGATTCATACCTTTCCCAAGGGTATTAGCGCTAAGTGAAATGCAATTAGCATGTCCAGGATTTGAACTCGGGGCGATGAGTCCATTTCCCATAACTTTAACCATTACACCACGCGCTTCCCTCATTTTTTTTATATAGGTCATTAAAGTGATTAGCAAGAATATTTGCCTTCTGGATGTAAGTATTTAAGTTTTAATGTAATGAAATATATAAGAAAGACTAATGAAATTAAATAAGAATGCATATAAAAAGATTACATTTATTTTAATTATATTCTAATTGGTTTCTTTATAAAATTCTTCATAGGATTGATTTTAACATGGAGAATAAAACAATTATATTAGAGACCAATAACACCAAGTAATTATTTATTAAACCCGGGTTTGTTAAAACTGGTATGCAAATCAAACACACCATCTATTATGTAAACCTTTATTTCTTAGTGATATATAACACACATTGCAGGATTTTAAATGCACTAATAACATGGGCTGTTTTGAGGCAAATCTAACTCAGATTTTCACAGTGACATCATTAATAAATAAGATTTATTATTCAATATATTAATGATTTTGACTATAAATTTAACACTCATTGATAAACTTATGCAATTCCTGAGGGTATTGTGATGTAAACAGTGATGTAGTTTTGGTCACAGACAGACACCGAATCTCCATTATAATAAGATTAGGTACCATTTCACATTAAAATATGCATACATAAGTCTATATGCTATTTATTACCATTTAGAATAGATAGAAACTTAATATATTTCTTTTTAACTAGGAAACAATTCATTTGATCATAACAAGAGAAATAAAAGTAGAGTCTCTATTGTAAACAGTAAAACTTATACAAAACAACAGGTGTCTTACTCATTGAATTGTACATGAAAATATAATTATGAAAATTTGTTAATAGCTGGATTAAAAATCAATTGTAAAATCAAAATAAAATTTATGACTAATGATATTTTTGCAGTAATACAAAAAATAAAGTACTAGTACTACTACAGTAAGTAAAAGTAAAGTCGACGGGGCGGCCTAAAGTCGGTATCAGCCAGTCAGCGAGGGAGTCTATCCCCTTTTCAATAGCGCTAGACCAAGGAGATTGTATTTAGCATCTGATGTGGAGCGCCACACCTACCATCAGCTCCTTACTTTACCGCACAGATCCCTGTGCTATTCATATGGTGAGTTGGCGGGGACCGGTATCGAACTAGGAACCTTGTGGTTTCTAGCCGAACGTTCTACCGACTGAGCTAACCCGGTCCCTTTTTTGTATTCATCATTATCATCATCGTCTTCAATATAAAAATTATATATAAAAAACAAAACAATATCAAACTAACATTGAAAAAGTTGAGCAGTCCTGTTGGTGTGGTTTAGAATATGCTGACTATACCCCTCCCCCCCCCAAGGGTTATCCTGGTTATGACACTAAACTGCATCTGATGATGAGGGCCCATGTTCTGGAGATCTGGTGGAGTGTGGAGTACCCCTTCATTGCCTTTACACCCAGGTCCACTCTGTAAATTTTAGGGTCCCACCTATAGATTAAATAGCTCTGTTTAAAAAGTATTTTTGTTCGATAGAACCATGTGACCCCCCCCCCCAAAAAAAAACGTCTTAAGAAACAACAACAAAAAATGTAAATATGAATGCAATTCCCTAACCTTTAATCATGTGTGGAGTACCCCTTCATTGCCTTTACACCCAGGTCCACTCTGTAAATTTTAGGGTCCCACCTATGGATTAAATAGCTCTGTTTAAAAAGTATTTTTGTTCGATAGAACCATGTGAAAAAAACAAAACAAAAAAAAAACGTCTTAAGAAACGACAACCAAAAATGTAAATATGAATGCAATTCCCTAACCTTTAATCATGAAATAAACCTAGATGGGTTGACATGCCTTTAAAATCATTCAATCAGTCAAAAAGTTGATGTAAAAATTATTTCATTTGATGAATTTCTTTTCTGTCAGTGCACATATTAACGATAATCAGAGGTCATTGAAGAGTTTATTTACAAGGTCTACCCAAAGGTCATTTTGGATATACCAAAAATGGGTAAAAACTTAACTTATGATGAAGTGACTGGTACCTGAAGCATCAAAGTTAAGCAGTTATGAGCTTGTTCAGTACTAAGATGGGTAACCACTTAGTAGCAGCAAGCTCTGAGACCTGTGTGCTAAACTAAAAAAATAAGTATATGATAAAAATGTGTTAAAACTTGACTTATGATCAAGTGACTGGTATGTAAAGCATCAAAGTTAAGCAGTTATGAGCTTGTTCGGTACTTAGATGGGTGACCACTTAGTAGCCACAAACACTGTAAGCAACCTGAATTCTGTGTGTCAAACTAAGAAAAAGAAATTAGAGTATAACAAAATTGAGTAAAAATTTACATTATAATTAAAAATTATTTTTTTCTTGCTTCTATGAAAAGGCCTGTGAAAGGTTATGTATATTGGCCTTCTTCTCTTTCTAGAATTTAATTTTTAAATATTATGGGGAAAATAATAGAAGAAAAGTACAAATTAACGCTATAATTATTTTTTGAATTTTTTTCCACTTTAAAAAGACTTACAAAAGGTTATATATATCATCCCTCTTTTATTCCTACATTTTTTTATATTATGTGAAAAAATAATGAAAGAAAAGTTTCAATTAAAATATTCTTTTTTTTTGTTCTCTATTTTATTAATTCCTAATTTTAAATAATTTTTTTGTCTTAATTTGTTGTGTAATAAAACATTTTCAAAACTCTTAGATATGGGAGTGACTAAAAACAGTTAGATGAATAATATTGTTTTTTTTTTAATTATTTTTTTTAAATACTAAAAGAAAGAAAAAAAAAATTACCTTTAATGAATTATTTCTAAAATATTACAAATGTCTGCCAATGTTTCAAAGATTAAGCAGGGATGGATAATTATGAAAAATTGCCAATTAATTTTTCTGTTGCTCTAATTGAGTAACTCCTAAAATCATTCTGATTAATTTTAATTCTCTATTTTATTACTTTCTTCTTTAATTATTCATGTGTATCCATCTATGTCTATTCATATACATCCACGTGTGTATCTGTGTGTATAGACATTTATGTAAAAACTAATGTATATGTTAGTTATTGTTATACACAAACACACACACACATACACATATATTTATTTATTTATTCATGTGTATCCATTTATGTCCATTCATGTACATGCATGTGTGTATATGTGTATATAGACATTTATGTAAATACCAATGTATATGTTAGTTGTTATTAAACACACACACACACACACACACACACACACACACACACACGTTTATTTATTTATTTATTCATATGTATCCATTTATGTCCATTCATGTACATGCATGTGTGTATCCGTGTGTAAAGACATTTATGTAAATAATAATACATACGTTAGTTCTTGTTATACACACCCACACACACACACACACACACACACACACACACACACACACACATATATATATATACATATATTCATTTATTTATTCATATGTATCCATTTATGTCTATTCATGTACATGCATGTGTGTATCTGTGTGTATAGACATTTATGTAAAAACTAATGTATATGTTAGTTATTGTTATACACAAACACACACACACACATATATATATATACATATGTATATATATACATATATATATTTATATATATATACACATATTTATTTATTCATGTGTATCCATTTATGTCCATTCATGTACATGCATGTGTGTATATGTGTATATAGACATTTATGTAAATACCAATGTATATGTTAGTTGTTATTAAACACACACACACACACACACACACATTTATTTATTCATTTATTTATTTATTCACGTGTATCTATTTATGTCTATTCATGTACATGCATGTGTGTATCTGTGTGTATAGACATTTATGTAAATACCCATGTATATGTTAGTTTTTGTTGTACATATATACACACACACACACACACACACACACGTGCACACACGTATATATCTATTTATTTATATGTATTCATTTATGTCCATTCTGATACATGCATGCGTGTATCCGTGTGTAAAGACATTTATGTAAATACCAATACATACGTTAGTTCTTGTTATACATACACACACTTACACACACACACACACACACACACACACACACTCATATATATATACGCACATATTCATTTATTTATTCATATGTATCCATTTATGTCTATTCATATACATGTACGTGTGTATCTGTATATATAGTAAAAAAGTAAAGTCGTCGGGGTGGCCTAAAGTCGATATCAGCCAATCAGTGAGGGAATCTATCCCCTTTTCACTAGTGCTAGAACAAGGAGATTGTTTTTGTCTCTGAGGTGGAGCGCTACACCTACCATCAGCTGCTTACTTTGCCGCACAGATCTGTGTGCTACTCATAAACTGAGTTGACAAGGGATGGTATCGAACTAGGAACCTTGTGGTTTCTAGCCAAATGCTCTACCGACTGAGCTAGTACACATACACACAGATATACATGCACACATATTTATTTATGTGTACACTGTTTAATATATATGGATATATACATATAGCAATTTCTGTAAGGTCTGTACAAGGTCTGTATCGAGATTTTTAATACTTTTTGACACACCTTGTATTCTGAAAAAATTAATGTTCAATTCATTGTTCATTTCTATCTTGGTAAATTACAGCTTCAATCTTGATACTTTTATGACACACCTTGTATAAATCTCAAAGTACAAATTAATATATAATAATGTATACATTTGTATATTGTGGCAACAAATATGATTATATACGTGTATACAGGTGAATTTATGAGTGAATTTTATTTGTATGGATGAGGTCACATGTTTTATTTCAATGAATTTGAATACACAGATATAGAAATAATTATCTATTGTCTTAATGCACACATATGTGCTAGAAGGTGGTGGCTGAGGGTCTTAATGTTCTGGGTATGTCATTAAACTCTATCTAATGGTGAAGTTCCAATTCTGGAACTCTAGGGAATATGGAGTGCCCCTTCATCATCATTACCCCTAGGTCTACTCTGACCTGGAGTGGTAGTACCTGTGAGGGTCCCATCTATGGGTTAAATAGAAAAGGATGAGTTTAAGAAAATGTGTTTAAAAAGTTGAATTTAAAAAAAAATTGAGTACCCATCAAGAATGAATAAAACAAAACCTCTTTAGCATAAAATGACCCAACAAGGGTTGACATGCAATAAAATTCAACCAACCAACCAACCAACCAACCAGCCTTAATGCACACACACACACACACACACACACACACACACACACACACACACACACACACACACACATTCACACATTTCTGTACACACTGGAATGCACAGAGAAAATCTTGATTAGAGTGACTCTCAGTGGTTAGCAGAATTACAATGCTGCAGAGTTTGGTAAGAAATAATATCTAATAATATCCATTTTAAATTTTACAATATTCAACAAAAAATAATTAAATCCTCATATCTTTGGTTTACAAGAAAAGCAACTTTAAAAAAGAATTGTTAGAAGTGTACTCATTGTTTGTTTGTTTGGTTGTTTTGTTTTATGGCACATCAACCCTTTTCGGGTCATTTAATGCTGAACCATCAGTTTTTGACAAACAAAGGTTCAGCTTGCTTACAGTACCTGCCATTGCTTAAATGGTCATCTAATTAAGTACTGAACAGGCTCATCACTGTTTAACTTCAGTGATCTAGCAGGAAACAGAAGAAAGATTTGATGGTTACAAATTTGGAAATTCTATGGGAATATCGCCGCTTAACTTCGGTGATCTAGCTGGAACCTGTATTTTCAACATTAGTTGACAGTAAGTTCTCTTATTTGTGTTTGGTTGGTTGTTTAATGGCATATCAACATTTTAGGGGTCATTTATTTAAGGGTCGGGTTAGCTCAGTTGGTAGAGCATTTGGCTAGAAACCACAAGGTTCCTAGTTTGTTACTGGCCCTCGTTAACTCAGTGCATGAGTAGCACAGGGATCTGCGTGGTAAAGTAAGGAGCTGATGGTAGATGTGGCACACTGTCTCAGATGCAAAAACAATCTCCTTGATCTAGCACTAGTGAAAAGGGGATAGACTCCCTCATTGATTGGCTGATACCGACTTTAGCCGCCCCGACGACTGAACTGAACTAAATTACTGAATCAAGTCATTTTGATATTCGCTTGCCTACAGTACCTGTTGTTGCTTATATGGTCACTCATCTAAGTATTAAACAGTCTTGACGCTGCATAACCAGTGCTTTCAACGTGACTTGACCATAAACCTTATTTATTAGTGATACTATATACATGTGTGTGTGTATGTGTGTGTGTGTGTGTGTGTGTGTGTGTGTGTGTGTAAATATAGCTTCAACAAATGAGATGTACAACAAGTCCCATGCACATCTAAGATCCCATATATATGCATATATATATATACATATATATATGTATGTGGGTTTGTATTTGTGTTTGTGTAAATACAGCAATTGATAAGTATAGCAAGGTCAAGTGCTCTGAGGCCCATGCACACCCAAGGTCCCATGAGAAAATTAATGTTGAATTAATATATTTGGTGACATGAGTCCCCATATCTCTTACTTAGGATCCATGCTGCTGCATTGCAAATAATAGAACTTTTTCTGATGTCTGGTGTAAAAATCAAATAACTTTGCATAAATAGAATATCTTGTCCTTTACATCTGTACACAAAAAAAATTCCTAATATATATATATATATATATATATATATATATGTGTGTGTGTGTGTGTGTGTGTATATATGTATATATATACATATATATGTATATATTTATACATGTATATGTATGTATATATATATATATATATATATATATATATATATATATATATATATATATATATATATATATATATATATATATATATATATATATATATATATATATATATATATATATATATATATATATATATATATATATATATATATATATATATATATATATATATATATATATATATATGTAGTGGGAAAACTCATTTTACTTTTTTACAATTTTTACAATTTACTGTTTCTCTCTTCTCTCTCTCTCTCTATATATATATATATATATATATATATATATATATATATATATACACACACACACACACACACATATATATATATATATATATATATATATATATATATATATATATATAGACAGAGAGAGAGAGAGAGAGAGAGAGAGAGAGAGAGAGAGAGAGAGAGTGAATTGTCAAATTGAAAGATGTAGCTTGTATTGAAATGTAGTCACCTGAATAAATTCCTGTTATGCTATTTACCTCCAAACTGATATGCATAATTCACTGTGAAGTTAGAAGGAAAAAACAAGGTATTGGAGACAAAAAAATTTCAAACAAAGAGCCAAGAAGGATACAAGGACAAAGAGATAGAGATTATATATTGTTATTTTTTTCTTTTTCTTTCTCTTCAGTCCATTATATGTCAAACACAGACAAGTAAAAGTAAAGTTACCGGAGTGGCCTATTGACGGTATCAGCCGGACAGTAAGGGTGTCTATCCTCTTTAGGCTAGACAAGGGAGATTCTTATTACTGAGGTGGAGCACCACACCTACCATCAACTCCCCACTTTATCGCACAGATCAGATTACTCAATCTGTGCTTCTCATGTGTTGAGTTGGTGATTCCTAAGCAGATGCTCTATTTCTTAGAGAAATGTGCTGTATTTATCATTGCGAACACTTTAATGTTTTAGATTTTAGATTAGCTCTTCTTGATAAGAAATTTAAAGCATTTAAAATTTAAAAAAAAAATCATTTGCTCAAAAATGTATACTACTACTATTACTACTACTACTACTACTAGAAGGCTTAGGTGATACTGCAGAAGGTATGAGTGATACCTTAGAAGCCATTGGTGATACTATAGAAAGTATGGGTGATACTATAGAAACCATTGGTGATACTATAGAAGTATGGGTGATACTATAGAAACTATAGAAGTATGGGTGATACTATAGAAGCCATTGGTGATACTATAGAAAGTATGGGTGATACTATAGAAGATATACTATGATACTATAGAAGCCATTGGTGATTCTATAGAAGCCATTGGTATACTATAGAAGGCTTGGGTGATACTATGGAAGCCATTGGTTATACTATAGAAAGTATGGGTGATACTATAAAAAACATTGGTGATACTATAGAAGTCTTGGGTGATACTATAGAAAGTATGGATGATACTATAGAAGGTATGGGTGATACAATAGAAGCCTTTGGTGATACTATAGAAGGCTCGGGTGATACTATAGAAGCCATTAATAATACTATAGAATGTATGGGTGATACTATAAAAGCTATTAGTGATACTATAGAAGGTGATATAGAAGGCATTGGTGATACTATAGAAGGCTTGGGTGATATTATAGAAGGTATGAGTGATACTATTGAAGGAATGGTTCAAAAAAGAATTTCCAAATGGTTTTACTTGAAAATTTCTAATGTCTGTTGTCAAAGTCAGAACACAAAATGGTGAGCAGGCAACAGTGTATATTTGGTTCTGGAAAAAGATTCTTTGTATTGTCTGCCCTGAAAGCTTTTTCTTTCATACAATCGACTCCTAAATGCAAAGGCCACAGTCAATCATGGCTTCCAAACAAGGCTGGGTACAGAACAAAATAGAGAAAGCTCTTTGACAGGCTTCCTGAATGAGAAAATAATACGGCCAACAAGAACTGTTATCTCAAATGGCATGAGTTGAAGAAGAGATTAGAAAGTGATACAGGGACTGATATGTCATACAAAGAAAAATAATAATCAAGACTGAGAAATGGTGGAATATACTTATGAAGATAACTGATATAGTAATTTGACTTTGGCAAAGGGAACTTTTTTTTTTTCATTAACTCAATCCAGCATTTTGGTGACATTTATAACAGGAACCTCTTGGGGAATCATTGAACTTATCCTGTCATGGAGTAATGGTTACCAAACTAGTCTCGCAGATCCATTACTACTGAAAAGCGAGTTAACAAAAATGTGTTTTAAAAAAAAATTGAGTTCACAAAAAGAACTTTCAATACCCATCAAGAATGAATAGAAAAAAAAAATCTTCGGATAAAATAACCCAACAAGGGCTGACATGCTGTAAAATTGAAAAAAAAAAAAAATGAAACAAAAGAAAAAGTTTCTTTTTGCACACAGTCCCGTTGTGGTGTAATGGTTAGCAAGCTTGTCTCGTAGGTCTGTAAATACTGAAAAGTGAGTTTTATCCTCACTGGATGCCCATAAATTAAAAAATCCCCATGTTAATCTGGCCTGGCTGGAGGTAAGGAAAGTATTTTTTAAAACTTATGGTACATTAGAATTCAGTTCCAGCCAAACATATTGCAAAGATAAGAGCTTCACTAGAATAAGGAGAATAGCTTCAAGTTTATTATCTTTCAAGATCTACAATTGAAATTATCAGTAATTGTTCAGATTACACCCTTGTGCAAATTAATTGAAACACCACTTTAGTTTCTTTTCTTTTACAATACGGTCAGTTTTAGACCCACTGGAGTGACAGGGTGTAATTGATTTCTATTTTTTACTCAGATTAGATGATTTGCTGTGTATGAAGTAATATAAATCTATTTTCGGGGTTTATGATAAAATTTTGGCTGAACTTGCACAAAGGTGTCAAAATTAGGGTGACCCAGAAAAAACAGAACCCACAAATTTTGTAATAAAACAAAAAATTTTAACTATGGGTCTAGGGTTTAGGGTTAGGGTTAGGGTTAGGGTTAGGTTTAGGGTTATTTTAATGGGAAAATGAATAAATAATTTGGGTTCTGTTTTTTCTGGGTCACCCTGTATACCAATGACCCAGAAAAAACAGAACCCATAAATTTTGTAATAAAACTGTTAATTTTAACTAGGGTTTAGGATTAGGATAGGGGTTAGGGTTAGGGTTGGGGTTTAAGGTTAGTTTAATGGGAAAATAAATAAATAATTTGGGTTCTGTTTTTCTGGGTCAATCTAATTTTGACACCTTTGTGCAAGTTCAGCCAAAATTTGTTTGGCCTTGAAAAATATTGTGTCATCAGTGATTACATCAGATTTTTATCATGCCCAAACACAATTGTCTTAATCATTAATTAGTTGGCCAACGGCCATTGTCTGTGATGGACATTACAGCAAGGAGATGTACAAAATTTGTAATGCTGCATGAACACACTGGCAAGCCTTAAAGATAGATTGTGGATATTATAATAATAATGGACGAGCAGGACCAATGGATATACCAGAGTATGATAATTAATTATTTCAATGTTTGATATGTTTACTTAATAGCTATTGCTAAATAGTTCAATATGCAAAAAGTATAATAATCTGGATTTAATTCTCTCTCACTCTTTTTTTTCTTTCTTTCCTTCTTTTCCTCTTTTCATTATGTTGATAGAAACAGATTGTGTTTTCACTTCTGTGCACTTACCCCCTCTCTATCTTTTCCATACTCTCTTTCTTTCTTATTATATTTAATCTGTGTATCATGTCTTTTTTCCTACCTTTCTTTCTTTATGATAAAAACAGAATGGTCCATTATTTAGCTGGGGTGACGACACTCATAAGAAATAAGAATTCGGCAGATAAGCAACACCAGATAATCAGGATTTAGATTTTTGCATTTCATCTTGGATGATTTGGATGGTCTCATTTTTAACCAGAGGATTGTTGCAAGATGATAATGATCCTACAGATAAGGAACACGAGTATTAATATATAGATTATTGATTTTGTTTCAATTAATTTGCACAAGGGTGTTCAAAATTACATTTTGGATGAAATAAAAGAAAAAATGTAAAGTCGGCAAGGCTGTCTAATGTCGGTATTAGGTATACAGCGAGGGAGTCTATCCTTTTTTTACTAGTGCTAGACCAAAGAGATCATTTTAGCATCTGAGGTGGAGTGCCACACCTACCATTAGCTCCTCATTTTACCGCACAGATCCCTGTGCTACTCTTGTGCTGAGTTGGCGGGAAAAGACACAAAATATTGGTATTCCATCACGGTTGATGCAACATCAAATTCTAGCCATGTTGAGCAGACAACATTTATCATCTGTGTTGCAGCCTGGTTAGGGCCAGAATAAAGACAACAAAGACAACAGCAGTATAAACATATACCAATGAGTCGGTTACACGCGAGGCTGTCTTATCAGCTGTCTGCTGAACTACTAGCTCTCACTTAAGTGCAGAACCTGCTGCTATTTATATTTGGAAGAGTTCATCCGTGTGTGGTAAATTACCATAACAATCTATTATTTGATCAGTTGATACTGAATTTGAAGTTCAAGAGCAATGTTAACCCTTTGCTGGTTGTTGTTTGAATCTGATGGTCTAATTAGTAAGCCTGATTTCTGGAGACACTCAAGAATTTTGGGAGATTGATTAAAGATTACCATGGAACAGGATTATGATTATACTGCAAACATTTCTGGTATGTACAGTGCTACACAAAAGTTGTTGTCCATAATCTGAGCATTTATTCTCTATATCTATATATCTATGTATGTGATATTATGAAAAATTGAAAAAACACAGTTCAAAAATAAAGTAATGTTCATTTTGCTGCAGTGTTTCGATCTGTTTCAATAGATCTTTATCAAGGCTGTTGTTAATTTGAGGAAAGAATAAATGTATCACAGAAAAAAAGAATCTGCAAGACTCTTTTGCTTTGTCGGTCAGTCTATTTAAAATTGTTGAATGAAACGCATAGCGTTCTTGGAATGTTTAAAACCATAGATGGACACCGAAATGGTTACCATGGATATTTGAAAAATGTAAACAAGCTTTGAATAGACAATAGATTTACTTGTGTTGTGTGTGTGTGTGTGTGTGTGTGTGTGTGTGTGTGTATGTGTGTAAGCATGAGTATGTATTATATAAATATCTAAATATATATGAATATCTATATATATATGAATAGCAATGGGTAAATAGTGGGCAGACTGGTTCTTTAGGTAAAGCGACCATCTTGGAGAAGGAAAACTCAACAGCTTTACTCTGTGTTGTATACTGGAACATAGAATAGACATGCTAGAAATATATAAAAGAAAGAAATAAAAGAAAGAAAGAAAGAGAGTAGGGGAAAGATAGAAAGAGGGGGTGAGCGTGCAGAAGTGATAATGCTAATTTGTTTCAATCAAACATAATGAAAAATGTGAAAAGAAGGAAAGAAAGAAAAATAAGAGAGAGAGAGTTAAATCAAGATTTTATACTTTTTACATATTGAACTATTTAGCAATAGCTCTTAAATAAACATATAAAAAATTGTAACACTTAAATTATCATACTGTGGTATATCCACAGGTCCTGCTAGTTGTAATTAAAAGGTAAAGGTATGAATCAAGTTATACTCCCTCCAGCTATGGGTAAATAGAAAGGAGGACTTGGCTCTTTAACCTTGGTATAGCAACCGATCTAGGAGAAGGAAAACTTTGAATTAAAACCTGTTAAACTCCACCAAAAAAAGAAAAACTGACTTTGTGTCACATCCTGCTTGTGGCGGACGGGTTGGTTAAATACATAATTGTTATCAAATTTGAGATGGGTGATAGAATTGATAACTTGCAATATTTTTCTCTACCACTGAACTAACCCAATAATTTATGCTTTAATATTTAATAGTTTAATACTTTGTGAATCAGGAATTTTATTTGATTTAATAAAATATTTCAAAATGTCACCAAGTAAATGTTACTTTATTGTAAACATATTAGTTCATTTTCAAGAAAATTAAAAAAAAAGAAGATATTTGTTTTTGGCTTCTTGAATTTAGTTATTCATGCTCTTAAAGCCAAATAAATAAATAAATACAAAAAAGATAAATAAATACAATGAAAATAAATAAATAAAATAATAAATAAAAACAAAAAAGATAGATAAATACAACGAAAATAAAGAAATACAATAAAAATAAATAAATACAATAAAGATAAATGAATTAATACAATAATAAAAGACACAAAAATAAATACACTGTACTTAAAACTAGTTTGTTTTTGGTGAAACTTGGCATATTTCTTGAGTTGATGAAAATATCCAAAACCAAAATTAAAGTTCAGAGTAAAAATTAAACTTGAAACTTTTATCGACTGTAGAGACAGTGAGTAGCAAATTATGACAACTTTGATAAATTACATACAAGCATTTACAGTTTATTTTTCAAATGTTGCATACCATACTCATCTTGCATTGTATCTTACATATAGTATAATTTAGTAGAGTGCAGTTGCATACCCGTGGTTGTATACTGATATAAACCCGAAAACAAATCAGGAGCCCAATTCCCTAAGGTGGAGTGATGCTGAAATCCAGCACTACCCAGCAACACCTGCGACACTACCGCTGCCAAACTGCATTGGTTACTTACCTTTCCTTTTGATCACAGCGGCAGTGTGAAGAGGGAGGATTTGCTGCCTGGATAACAGCTCATCCTCCATAAGAACCTGCCCAGGCTACGTGGTTAAAAAAATTTTTTTTTTTTTGGACACTACTTCATCATCTCCCATAGACAGATGGACGCCAACAAAAAGTACAAATATTCTTAACTCATCTGGGATTCTTAACTTCTTTTTAGCTACTGAGTAGATCTGGATGGCTGTTATCTCATCTTCTTCTATTTTGCTACCTTCCACCTTAGCAAGGTCTATCCTGGATTAGTAGATGTTCTCTGAGCTGGATATTCTGTACTTGGTACTGGGACATCTTATGTTATTGTTTGTTTTTAGTTAATGAACACAAGACTTTGCTTTGTTTAGAGCTCTTTATCATTTTATAAGTTCCAGATCAAATAAAACGCACATATGAGAATTTGGCTTCAACAGAAAGAGTGCCATTGCCATCTGTCCTCTTCAATGCCCAGCCAAAAACTGACTTTCCTAGCTACTCTAACACGGCTCACTCTGGCAAACCTGAAGAGAGGTCAACTCAGGGTTAAAAAATGTCAATCAATTTTATCATACATAATTAATAGACTGCCTATCAATTATATGATACAAAAACCATTTTGTTTATTTCAAAGCCTCAGTAATAATTGTGAATATTAATGAAACCTATCATCCTTCTATTACAAAAAATTATATTACTATTAAGGGGCTAGTTTAGCTCAATCAGTGAAGTATTTGTCTAGGAATCACAAGGTTCCAGGTTCAATACTGGTTTAGTTCAGTCAGTAGACTATTTGCCAAGGAATCACAAGGTTCCTGGTTTGATAATGGTTTAACTCAGTTGGTAGAGTATTCACCTAGGAATTACATTGAACATTGCATAGGTGAGAAACTGTCAATAAACAAGCGCCATTGACTTCATGTCCATCTTACATTTAGATATACATGCTCTATTCAACATATTGAACACAATTTACTCATAAATATAACCACCATATTATCAATATTGATACATACATACACACACACACACACACACACATATATATATATATATATGTTGAAAAAAATTATGTGTCTACCATGGTTTCAACGTTAATGATCTCATCAGGACCTTGTTATTCCCTGATGAGATCGTCATAATTTTTTCTACAATTATTGTACCTCTATATCTATGATATATTGAGCACTGTTAGATAAATTACTAATGCCACTGCACAGGAAATGCTAAAGTGGCACTTGGACATTATATATATATATATATATATAAAATATTTTTTGGACGTTTGTTTTTTAGAAGCATTGTTGAATAAAGTATATATCATTATTTATATTTTTGCTTGAAGGCAATTACAATGCATGTATCACATAAAATTCGATACTTTATAGAAAATAAACTTCAATACTTTATAGAAAATAAACTTGTCAAGTTTATTTTCTATAAAGTATTGGATTTTATGTGATACATGCATTGTAATTGCCTTCAAGCAAAAATATAAATAATAATATATAATATATATATATATATATATATATATATATATATATATATATGGGAGTAAATAGGCAAATAAATCTGACAGTATGTAGAAAATAGAAAAACACAAAGTATTCCAAAAGGATGAATTTATTCTTGATGGTGAAGTTAGTGTTATAACATTTCGGTTTTAGCAAACCATTATCAGGACTTGAAATGGAAAGTTTGAATAAGGATGAATGACTTTCAAAAGACGGGAAAATAGTAGTTGTGTATGAAGAGGAGCCATAACCAAGTACTCAAACAACATTCTTTCCATCTCATGTCCTGATGAAGGTTTGCTAAAACCGAAACGTTTTTGGTTATAACACTGACTTCACCATCAAGAATAAATTCATCTTTTTGGAGTATTTCATGTTTTTCTATTTTCTACATATATATATATATATATATATATATATATATATATATATATATATATATTGCTTCCCTGTGTTTGGTAAACACAGCAGGAATAATTCAGCGAATCACCTATTTACTTATACTACAACAGACATGTGTCAGTAATATATCTTCCCCATCCACAGTGTCCAATGATGGATACTGAAGACTTTGGTTTTGGGAAAAGTCTGCAAGTAATTAAATTCCCAGGATGTGCTTCAGTTGTGATTAATGCTTGCTACCGTCTCTTCTCTCCCCCAACCCCAGCCACATTGTGCCCCTGACAGGCAAATGGTCACATTATGACTAAATTTGTTGCAGCCATTAGCAGGGTTACACATACACACCTCCTCCCTGCAGATAGCTTAAAGTGTATTTGTAATTATTAAGAAAGGGTTTGCCAACTAATCTGCCTTACACAGCATAATGTGCATACATATTTATTTCTATTATTAACTGAATTTGGTATGTCTAGCCTCACACAGCCATTTATATCACATGTATAAATGGAGAAATAAAAGCAAGAAAAAATTGAAAACTTTCTGTCTTACTGCAACAGTCATTTGTTCAGATAAACATTTATTTTATTGTCATTTCATTCTATACATATCTATTATTATACTAAAGCTAAATGAATCGATGATTGTTTCCTAAAAGCCTTTTTCCTATTTAGTTTAATGTCACAAAATACATGCCAAAATATTCCTTAGTTCTAGGATTGAGTTAAGTTTGAAAGAAATTCCATTTTAGTTGGTTCTAATTTGTCATGATTTGTAATTAAGTCATTGAGCTCTGAGTAAATAATTGGGATCAGGAAAAAAGAGAGTTTGCAAAGCAAATTAGATTTTTTTAAATAATACATCCGGAAAATTTAAAAGAAAAACATGAAAATCATTTTGCTAAAATTTGCAATTAAGTAAAAACCTGACCTGTCTCTTACTTCACATTTTGCCTATCGCTTTCTATATATATTGCAATTAACTGTTTCTTATATATGTTGGTTTCTCTGTGAGGGTAAAGAGAGAGATTGGAGAGTGTGAGAGGGATATTGAACTTCCTACTTTATTTGTATGTTAATTTTCATCAGCAGCCAGAAGCTAAGGGCTGGCTTATATATAACATGCAAATAAAGTGGAAAGTTCAATCTCCCTCCCATACTCTCTAATCTCTCTCTTTACTTTCACAGAGAAACTAACATATATACAAAGTAGTAAATCAAAATATATATAGAGAGAAAATTTTAAATTTTGTACTTATTTAAAAAAATTAAATCGCTTTGCAAACTCATGTTTTTTCTGATCACTATTATTTACCCTGAGCCCAATGGGTGAGCCAACGGGTCCCGTTTTTTCTAGTATATATATATTTACCAACCTCTCTGTATGAGGAGGATGTGACACAAAATCAATCTCTTAAGCAGCATTTTGAATTCAGATTTTTCCTTCTATACTGGTGGTCATACTAAAGTTAAAAAGCCAAGTCTGCCCTACTATTTACCCATAGCTAGAGAGAGAATGGTTGGATGCATACCTTTCCCAAGAGTATTGGCACTATGTGACATATACACACATACACACCACACATACATACATGTACACAAACATATATGTATACCTATATCATAATAGGACTATAGTTTATGCATTTTATTATGTAATATAAACACACATTTATAGATATATATTTTTATAATATATATATATATATATATATATATATATATAAATTACAGAATTGAGGTTGGTATAGCAGTCATCAACTTGGAAAATATGAAAGTCATTTGAAACAAACATGAAACCATCTCTAACTGTGGTGGGCTACCAAACTAGGAGAACAACAACTATTTTAATCTGCATATTTTATATTATAGTTTTAAAATAAGATGTATTTGCTTGGGAAGAGATATTATAGTCTGATCCAAAATAGAAGTATTGGGGATTGACACTTTGATCCTAGGCACACTGCACAGATACTACACTCTTTCCTAGGCTGGGTGCTCATATACTGCACTGATACCAAACAGAAGTACCAGGGTGTAACGCTTTGACCCGAGGCAGAATGAACAGATACTACAATCTAATCCTAAGCTGAAGTTCCAGGAAGTGACACTTTGATCCTAGGCAGACTGCACAGATACTACTCTCTGATCCTTGGTGGAAATGCTGATCCATGCATAAGTGATACCATTCAAAATGATGGAAACTATACTTGTAGTATAATAATTGCTCTAAAAAAATTCTGTAGAATCACAGAGAATAACTTATGGTATTTTGGTAAGTTTTTTTTCCCTCAAAATTGGACTTGTTGATTAAGTAGAAAATAATGCTGGACAGTTTCTCAGAGAAATTGTGTTTACATATAGATTCTGAATGTCTATATTTGTCTGTTCACATATATTTGAATATCTACCTCTGTACATAATCTTTATACCTATCTCAGTCAATTCATATTTATCAATACTATTCTTTTAATATCTATTAATCTCAGTCTATCTATCTATCTACCTATCTATCTATCCTTATTACTGTTTCCCCCTTGTGAATGTATGCATATATATGTGTGCCTATACATATATACATATATGTGCATATATATAAATATATATATGTGTGTGTGTGTGTGTGCATATATATATATATATATATATATATATATATATATACACTTTCAATAAGAAAAAATACTCAACAAATTGTCATTTGCCTATTATAAATTTATTTCACACGGTGACTAATAAACGAGCCCAGTTTTGTCAGTTAGCCATTACAAAATAAATAAGAAAATATATTAGAATGGAGAAAAAACCCTTCTTTTTTCTTTCTTAAAACATATAGATTCATTCTCATTCAGATACACTCACATAAAAACTTACGCACACACACACACACACACACACACACACACACATATATATATATATATATTATAAGTTAGGATAGCATAGTCATATAGTTAGTGGTACTTGGTGGCTGTCAGTTTCTAGCCTATGCAATCATTAGACCAAGGGTAGTTTCTAGGCAATCATCAAGCACTGTTGACTGTGTGTTTATACTACCCAAACTTAAAGCTACATATATATATTACTAATATTAAGCACTCTTTATTTATGAATATAGCAAACTGCATTATTTTACTGTTCTTAGCCAGCCCAGGCTGCTGGACAAATTAGCAGCATGGCCCGATGGGATCCAATAATTTTTTTGACTAGCCATCACATGAGCTTCGTTTGTGCATGGCTTCTCACTTTAAAAAGACCAAGTGTCACAACCTGACATGGTGGGAGGTTAAGGCAAATACCATTATTAGTTGCCATATCAAGGTTAAAAAGCAAAATCTGCCCTACTATTTACCCATACCTGGAGGGAAGATAATTGGATTCATACCTTTCTCAAGGGTATTAGTGCAATGTGAAATGTACACAGCCTCATCCAGGATTTGAACTCGAGTCATTGTATCCATTTCCTAGAATGATAACCATCACACCATAGGTGCCTATATAGTAGGGCAGACTGAGTTCTTTAGCCTTCGTGACTGGTCTTGAAGAAGGAAAACTTTTAATTCAAACCAGCTTTACTCTGTTTAAGAATACTAACGTGGATGACATTTTATCCTTTTTCAGAGAAATAAAAAATATATAAAAAATTATGAACCAGATATAAAATACATCCATGAAATACTTCTATAAAAATTACACCTGTAAAAGAAACTTGAATACCAACTTTTATCTCACAGCCTAACAATTTTTGGCCTTAAATAGCCCACAGGGTTATTATACCATTAAACAAACCAAACCAAATTATTTATGTTGTATACTGGCTTCGAATTCCGACGCTAAATTCGTGTATGTTAGTAGCGGATATCGTCACTAACCTGAAAGCGGTGTATGGTAGTAGTCGGCTACTGAACTTCAATAACAACAGATACGCGTATACAAAAGAGGACTCTTCTTTATTTTCTTCGGTGTGTGGTAGGTGAGGAGCGCAGAGCTTACAATGAGAATGCCGGTGGCTAGCCAAGAGCGCAATGTTCACAATGAGTGCCCGGGGGATGTTTTGTTGACGGGAGTCTGAAGTTTGTGGCTGCCAAAGCTCAACTGCCGAACTCTCCGTCTAACCGTCCTTTTTCAATCTTTACCCAGCATGCCCTGGTCTCTTCAAATTACACCGGAACTGTACTGCGTGACCTGCAATCCTAGATGTGTCACCAGTCAATAGGAAGTCCTTTGTCATCCGGCTATTGTTGTTTTTTCTGGACGGTCCGTTTGACCCGGTCAGCAGTAAGCCTCCGATCTTAATCACTCTTCCTCTTTATTCGATCCAGACTTCTGTCTGGAACATCCTTTGTTTCTCAATTCCTTTGTCTATTTGGTTCAACCGGAAATTCCTATTTCTGTTTGTACAATATCCAACATTTATACCAATTTGAAGATATTAAGAACTTGAAACAGAAATTTTTTATCAAAATGACTTTTTTGGCATTAAATGAGCTGAAAAGGGTTGATATGTCATAAGACAAACAAACCAAACGAAATGAAGTTAGTGAAAATTACTTATACCAATTTGAAGATATTAAGAACTTGAAACACAGAAACTTTTATCAAAATGACTTGTTTCATCATTAAATGAGCTGAAAAGGGTTGGTTTGCTGTAAACCAAACCAAACCAAACCAAACATACATGCAGATCCATTCCCTTCTGAGACTAACAGAGATCATCAAAAGATCTGAACAATATGCTGAACATAAGTCTTACAAAAACAATTATCTCGTATTTGAGTTTCTATAATTATTCTGTTATTCCTGTTTTTAAGCTCGCCAAAAAAAGTAAGTTTTGAATTTCTGTGAAAGAAGTGGTAAATTGATTTAATGTCAAGTGTGTATAGAGTGATGACTTATAGAAATTTATTTCCATAGTTTATTGTGTTGTAATGAAGGAACAGCAAAATCGAATTCACTCTTTTCTTCTGTCTAACTTCATCTATTTTGCAAAAGATTATTTCTTTGCTTTACTCAAATGTACTCTAACAGATTTATTGCAAAAGAAAATAATTTCAAATTGAACTAAAAAAAAAATAAGTTAAAGAACCGTATACATCATTGGACCCACCTCAAAATGAGTTCACACATACTTAAAAGAATAGAGTGGGGTCTTTAGAAAAAATATACTAAATCTTATTCTGAAGAAATGGAACAGAATTTCATGGAACATAATTGTGTGTGTGTATATGTGAATGTGTGTGTGTGTGTGTGTGAATATGTGAGTGCGTGTTTATATGGGTGTGTGTGTGTGTGTGTGTGGGAATATGTGAGTGCGTGTTTATATGGGTGTGTGTGTGTGTGAATATGTGAGTGCGTGTTTATATGGGTGTGTGTGTGGAGGGGAATATGTGAGTGCGTGTTTATATGGGTGTGTGTGTGTGTGTGAATATGTGAGTGCGTGTTTATATGGGTGTGTTTTGTTTGTTTGTGTGTGAATATGGGTGTGTGTGTGTGTGTGTTTATGTGTATGAGTTTGTGTGTGAATATGTGTGTGTGTGTGTGTGTGTGTGTATGTTTACCTGTGTGTCTGTGTTTGTGTGTGGGTGTGTGTGAATATGTGTGTGTATATGTGTGTGTTTATGAGTTTGTGTTTTTGTGTTTGTATGTGTGTTTATGTGGATGTGTTAGTGTGTGTTTGCGTGTGTTTATGTGTGTGTGTTTGTCTGTGAATATGTGTGTGTGCATATTTATGTGTGTGTTTGTGTTTGTGTGTGGGGGTATGAAGGCGGTAAAGAGAAAGTAAGAAGAGGAATTTAGAGAAAGAAATGAAGTAGACAAGAAAAAAGACAAAAAGAGAAGGAAGAAGAAAGAGTGAGAAAGGGAGAAAGAAGAAAAGAAAATGAGGAGAGGGAGGGAAAGTCAAAAAAGAAAGGGAGAATTAAAGGAGGAGAGAGAGAGAGAGAGAGAGAGAGAGAGAGAGAGAGAGAGGAGAGAGAGAGACTCACACAGAGACAGACAGACAGACAAACAGAGAGAGAGAGAGAGAGAGAGAGAGAGAGAGAGAGAGACAGACAGACAGAGAGAGAGAGACAGCAAGAGAGAAACACACACAGATAGATAGAGAGAGAGAGAGAGAGAGAGAGAGACAGACAGACAGACAGAGCGAGAGATAGAAAGAGAGAGACACACGTAAACAGAGAGAGAGAGAGAGAGAGAGAGAGAGAGAGAGAGAGAGAGAGAGAAACTCACAGAAACATATATAAAAATATAAAATATATAAATATATATATATATATAGAGAGAGAGAGAAAGAGAGGGAGACAGTCAGACAGACAGACAAACAGAGATAGAGAGAGAGAGAGAGACAGACAGACAGAGAGAGATAGCAAGAGAGAAACACACACAAACAGACAGACAGACAGACAGACAGACAGAGCGGAGATAGAAAGAGAGAGACACACACAAACACACACACAGAGAGAGAGAGAGAGAGAGAGAGAGAGAGAGAGAGAGAGAGAGAGAGAGAGACTCACAGAAACAGATATATATAAATATATATATATATATATATATTATATATATAGAGAGAGAGAGAGAGACAGTCAGACAGACAGACAAACAGAGATAGAGAGAGAGAGAGAGAGAGAGAGAGAGAGAGAGAGAGAGAGAGAGAGAGATGTGGTAAAACAATAATAGTAGAATATATAATTCAAATTTTTCTAGTCCCATTTTTTTAGGTGTGGCTATTTTATTGCTCTTTATATAAATACAATTTTCTTGAATTCAGTAACACTTGAGATTTCTCTTTTTAATTATTTTAACAATTTTTATATATTTATTTGTTTATTGTTGATTTTTTATGATACTTTAATTTCTATCAAAATATTATTTTCTTTATCACTCCAACTCCTAAGTTCAAGAAAGGTATTATTTATCAATTGAAAAGGGAAACCATTTACCCTTGTGGGATAATGTTAAAATAATAGACAGGGAAGGTCATTGGAAAAGAAGATGTCTCAAAGAATCAGCTTATACTGGGTATGACATTAACTGCATCGAATGGTGAGGTTCTAATTTGGAGCTTTGGGGAATGTGGAGTACCCCTTCATTCCTATTAGTCCCAGTTCCATTCTGACCCGGAGTTGTAGTACCTGGGTTATATAGAAAAAAATAAGTTTAGAATATGTTTAAAAAAACTGAAATTGAAAAAAAATGAATACCCTAAAGAATGAATAAAACAAAATGTCTTCTGCATAAAATGACCCAACAAGGGTTGACATACTGTAAAATCCAATCAACCAACAGCTTTACATTATATTAAAAAAGTGAGTTTCAGAGGCGCTTCAACCAATGAAAAACTCATTGGAATTAGTCTGTTGAATGCTAAGGGGACTATTTTGTATTAAAAAAATGTTTTATTCATTGTTAAATTCTCTCTTGGTATATACAGTTTTGGTATTGATACTTTTTGAACATACCTTGTATAATGCTTACCCATTTGATTTATAATATATAAAGATTGATAGTAACCTTGATAAAAAAACCCCCCAAAACCCACAACATGCTAGTTAGAAATCAATCATTTATTAATGATCAAAAATGTAGAATTACTTTTATAAATAATTCAATATTATTTTGAGAATATGACAAATATTATGTAATTAATAGCAAAAGTGATGTCACTTTCTTGTTTAATAATCAAATATTTACAACTAGCAATACTACTTTATCTTTTTTAATAGTTACATTTATCCTTTATGAAAGGTTATGCATATAATATTATGAATATATATATATAATTGTATTTGAATGGGATAGAGTTCTAAAACCGTCCCAAAAAATAAAAGTCAAACGTCTTTTAGCGTCTATTGTTGGTGGTTGTACCAGAGTTTGATCACCTCTGATAGGGTCAGCAAGGCAAGGGAAGTCTGATGTTGGAAGACCTGAAACTTCCCAATGAACCTTGCTGATTACATCACTGACGACAACCACCAGCGCCCCAAATGTAAGAGTGTATATTTAAAGTATATATATATATACAAATTCCCAAGGCAGTTTGCATAAAAAACAACAAACCTAACATAAATAAAACAGCATTTAACACTGGCAATAATATACTTAACATCTTTAATAACTAACACACTAACCTTAGTAACCCTCTTAAAATAGACTCTCCTAATTGAATAAACAATGAATAAATAAAAAAAGTAAAGTAAATAATGTTGGTATCAGCCAGACAATGAGGGAGAGTATTCCCTTTTCAATAGCGCTAGATCAAGGAGATTATTTTAGATGGTCACACCTACCATCAGCTCCTCACTTTACACATCCCTATGCTACTCATACCAAGAACCTTGTGATTCCAGCCGAACACTCTACGACTGAGCTAAACTGAAAACCAAACAAACGCTACAAACACTACAACCACCAATCTCCTGAGGATGACTAGAGAAATGGTTGAAAGCGCTTGAGTAAAAAATATGGGACATTTTCTCCACCATCTGGATCCCAATCTACAAAAAACTATGAGAAGACTTGATCATCTACAACTGAAGATCATAAAGAAGAAATATTCTGTAGTCTTTAAAAATACCTGCCAAAATAATATTCATATGTTTATGCATACATACCTATATATATATATATATATATATATATATATATATATATATATATGTATGTATATATATATATATATATATAAAAGTAAAGTGTGCAAAGTGGCCTATTGTCTGTATCAGCTAAACAGCAAGGAGTCTATCTCTTTTTTCACTCACACAAGACCAATGGGATTTTTTTGCTTAGTCAAAGCGCCACACCTATCATCAGCTTCTAGATGCTTTACCGCACTGATCAGATTACCCAAGCTGTGCTACTCATGAGCTGAGTTAGTGAGGACTGGTATTGAACCCAGAAGCTGGAACCTTGTGATTACTTAGTGAATGTTCTACCCATTGAGTAAACCAGCCACACACACACACACACACACACACACCACACACACACACACACATATATATATGACATTAAATCAACACACACAAAAAAACACACAGATATATAGATCCCTACACATACGCACTCTAACTGTACACACTAACAATATACTCACACATACATATGTATATTTACCAACCCCTCCACTCCAGTAGGATGTAATGCATAGTCAATTTCTTAGGTGGAGTTTAACAGATTTTATTCAGAGTTTTCCTTCTCCTAGATTAGTTGCCTAAACAAGGTCCACTCTGCCTTACTATTTTACTCATAGCTGGAAGGAGAATAGTTGGATACATACCTTTCTCAAGGGCATTAGCGCTATGGGAAATGCAACCAGCATCGCCCAGGATTTGAACTTGGGTCGCTGTGTCCATTTTCTATGATGATAACCATTACACCATGAGCACCACTGAGCATACATGCAATAGTTTGATTGATTTATGTAGATATTTATTTAACATTGGGTTTAATTTTGTTATGCTTGGATAATTGACCATAGACTATTTTGAAAATGAATTTTCTAAATTAAGATATATTTAATTATAATACAAAATGTTATTGAGAAATTTCATCATGAAAAATTGAATTATTTCTTCAATTGAAAGTTGTTCAAGAATATAACTTTGATCCCAAACATAATTGCTCAAAATGTAGATACGAAGCGTATATGAAACATTTGATCACTTACCATATCTAAAAAGATATGGTTTGGTTTGTTTGTTTTCTGGCATATCAACCCTTTTTGGGTCATTTAATACCGAAACTAGTCATTTTGATAAAAGTTTCTATGTTTCAAGCTCTTAATATCTTCAAATTGGTATGAATAATTTTCACTAACTTCATTTAGTTTGGTTTGAATTTGTTTAAATTTATCTATCTAGAAAGGTATGAAAATTTACTTTTTTTTAGGTAGCTGGCTATGTTGCATGAAGAGATTGTCCTAGAGAAGAGGAAATATACAAGGTGTATCAAAAAAATATAGAGACCTTTTTTTACCTTTTTGACACACCTTGTATTCAGAAAAATATAACATTCCATTCATTAATTTTTTTTCAGAATACAAGATGTGTCAAAAAAGTACCAAATTTAAAGCTGTATTTACCAAGATAAAAATGAAGAATGAATGGAACGTTATTTTTTCTGAATACAAGGTGTGTCAAAAAGTATAAAATATCTCAATACTTTTTTGACACATCTTGTATAATAATACAGATTTTATTGTCAAGGGTAGAGAGATTTTTTTTAAACAAATAGATAGAGATTTTAAAATTCCATTGGATACAACATTTCAGTAAATGTTTTTCTAATTTATGATGTTTAATGTTAGATTCTTATTTTTTTTAAATATTCATGTTAATTTCTGAATTTCAAGAAGAAAAGAGAGCATGGAATTATATAGTTAAATGTATTTTTCAAGAATTATTGTTAATTTGAGTCTCTTCATCACCATCATCAGGTTGTAGAGTTAGCACAGATTCCATGACTCTTCCTCACCAAACGTCCCTGTAAGTCCCTTGCACGGCATCCAGAATCCATACAGAGTTGATTAATTTAGTTTTTTTTCTGGTCAGCTTACACTGGTGTGTCCATGTGTAGGTGTGTCACAAGAAAACATTACTTATGAGTTTGTCTTTGCTTCTCCAGCTGTGTCTGTTCAACTCACCTGGATGGTTTGTATAATTGAGGGCAGGTGACAGTACAGCTGTTTTCTTGTGGGATGCTGATTCCAGGATTTGTTTAAGGCAGCACACAATATCCTTGTGCAGTTCCAATCTAGTTTATTCTGCAAGCGCTTTATTAGGATCCATGTGGTGCTGCCATATAGTAGCACTAATTCAGATATGGCTTGGAAGAATTCTCACTTTATCTTATTGGTGAGATCAGATATACATAGGATTGATAATCTGTCTATAGCAGTCCATGCCTTTTCTATGCATGCTTTGACATCACTTTCAGTAGATGAGATATTACTACCTAGGCATGGGAATTTGTCAATTAATTTTAGAAGCTTACCATCCAGTATGGAGATGTCTCCATCTTGTTTAAAACACATAAATTCAGTTTTATCTGAGTTCATGTTAGGTTCCAGACCTCACAATATTCTAGACTTACTCCCCTTGATCAGTAGGGGACAGTTGCCTCCCTTGAAAGTTGCATTGTGTTAGGGTAGCTCCAGAAATAGGATATGATACTTTTGGATTGGGATTGAGCTGGCTGACTGGTCACACCCTCACATTTGAGCTATTAAGTCACTTAGGTAGAAGCATTTCTCTACCGTGTGTTAAAAAAATACCATGTTATTTTCCAACAAACTGGTCTTGCTTTTTCATTCACTGCTCCGTATTTTATTTATACTAGCAAATATATGCACCCTCCGGGTACAAGTATTTAAGCTTTAATATGATAAAATATCATATTAAATTAGAAAGGCTAATGAAACTGAATAAGAATGCAGATTAAAAAATTGGGAACAGAGGGGGTATGATTGAAAAATAGAACAACTTTGAAAGTAATTCTTCCATCATTTTCCATTACTCCCCTCTTTCATTGGTACATTTTCCTAATTTAACTATTTAGTTAAAATAGGAAGTAAAGAATAATATTAGTTATTTCTTCTTGTTAATGGATTTCTTTTAAGATTTATCCCCGAGATTTTTGCTCATATTCAAAAAGATAAAACCAAGCAATTAGAAATCAATAATACTAAGTATATATTTATTAAAATCAAATTTTTAAGATCAATATGCAAATTAGCCTTCCCATTCACACTATAATCCGCTATTTTGTAGTATATATAAATACAATTGCATGTTCTGTGTATGTAGATATGGTCAACAGTGGCTTCAGCCTCTGGACCATTGATATAATTAACGGCGTCGATTTTAGGGGGCCATCCCCCCAGGCAACACCTGCCCCCTCGATTTAAAGGGGCAGGGCTGGGTTTATTGCCCAGTGCCTGAGGCGCCCCCCTTGAGGGGGAATGCCGACGGGATCAACGCAATTTTTCACCCGCCACCCATGAGCTTCGGTTTGTGGGTGGTCCCACGTTAATAGGGCCTTGTGCCTGACCCGTACAAGTGGGGTACGTGGAAAATATCATGTAGATATGGTCAACAGTCTTAATGATGTAAAACAATTTTATCAATAATTGAGGTTTAAATACAAATAAAATCATGGAGAATGTGATGTAAATAACGAAGGGAATTGTGATTTGTATAGTAATATAGTTTTGGTTACAGACAGAAAAACACATAATCTCCATTATAATAAGATTTAAGAATATAAAGGTTCACATAGAGGCCAATGCCTCTTGCCACCCATTCTAGGTTATACAGCAGAGATTCTGCTTGTTCAAACGTATCTGCATTGTAAAATGTGCATTTTCTTTATATTCCATGAAATAAATGCAAATAATGAGTATGAAAGTTAAGACCATCATTTTTTTTTTAAATCATGGAATAAATAAAACTTTCAAATATTATCAAAATTATTGTTTATCTGAGTTTTACTCTTCATTATGCTTTTTGTTATGTTTACATTGATGAGTATTTTTCTAAAAGTTAAAATTCATTTTCTCATTTGATTAATAAAATTAGTTTCTCTGCTTTCTGATCAATATGAAATAATAATAATTGATTTCTAGTAAAAGGTAGAGTTGCTAATTAGCTAATTATTGGATATCACTAACAAGTCCCTTTGCTAATAATGAAAAAAAAATAAAGATTGTAATTGTAGGTTAGTAATAATTTAGGTCACCCCCATCTTCAGTCAAAACTCCAGTTGTATGGCTACTAGGTTTTTGTTTTTTTGTTTGTTTGTTTGTTTTGTTTTACGGCATATCAATCTCAGTGGGTCATTTAATGCCGAAATCAATTCTTAATGGATAATACAATTTTTTTATAAATACATTTTTCTATTTAATCCATAGATGGGACCCTAACAGGTACTACCACTCCAGGTCAGAGTGGACCTGGGAGCAATGGTGATGAAGGGGTGCTCCACATTCCCCAAACCTCCAAAACTGGAACCTCATCATCAGATAGAGTTTAACGTCATTCCCAGGACATGTAGGCCCGCAGCCACCGCCTTCTAGCACCCATATGATAAAAAGGGGTTGGGGCTTGCCATAAGGGCAATAGGGTTGGGAAAATCATATAGGTGCTAGGGCTTGACGTGACTAGCTGATTGATCGGAGGGGGCCTCTCCGACCGCCCGTCTAGCCCAAGATAGGGCCAAAGTGGAGTATTGCATGTCATGAATTGCTCATCCACCTGGGCTCTATCCTTAAGCATCACGGGTCGCTACCCACGGCCAACAGGTGGCCCCATTGGGGGAGTCTTACCCCTCTGCAGAGGTGCAGTCAGTGCATTCTAATGCCCCAGCCGACAGGGCGGTACTAGGTTTTTACTTGGTATAAAGCCGTCAGGGTGGCCTAAAGTCAGTATCAGCCAATCGGCGAGGGAGTCTATCCCCTTTTCACTAGCGCTAGACTAGGGAGATTGTTTTTGCGACTGAGGTGGAGCACCACACCTACTATCAGCTTATTTATTTTACCGCACATATCTCTGTGCTACTCATATTCACTTCTCCGGTACTTTTGATTTTCAATCGTTGGTCAAATAATAAAAAATATAATGTTCGAGGAAATCCGTTTTTCCCAGGCTGTACTTATATATATATATATAAGTCGTCGGGTGGCTTAAAGTCGGTATCAACCAATCAGCGAGGGAGTCTATCCCCATTTCACTAGCGCCAGACCAAGGATTGTTTTTTACGTCTGAGGTGGAGCCCCACACCTACCATCAGCTCCTTACTTTACCGCGCAGATGCCTGTGCTACTCATACTCTGAGTTGGCGAGGGCCGGTATCGAACTAGGAATCGTGGTTTCTAGCCGAACGCTCTACCGACTGAGCTAGCCCGGCCCGTTGGTATAGCCTTGTGTATATATTATTCAATACATTTTTACTAAGTAGTAGATTTTCTAGAAAAAGGACTTGTGACTTTATTTTTAGATGCTAAAATTAGAGTGGTTGTTTTTTTTTTTTTTTTTTTTTGCACTGCCATATGTTATAAACTAATTTGGAAGACACCTTCACTTCTCTTCCACTTGTCATCCAATTTCGCAGACATTTTGCTGATATTTATATATGCCTTTGTACACACTAGTTTAGCTCAGTTGGTAGAACATCCACCTGGGAGCCGCAAGATTTCAGGTTCATTTTTCTGAATTTTTGAGATGAGGCTTGATAATTAGTATTATCTGTATTATTCGGACTATTGTCCTCATCTTCATTGTTATCTGTACAACGTTTCGGCCGATGTGCCCTCTGGCCTTCTTCAGGCCTTCTTCAGGTATTTCTTGTCGGACTTGGGAACCTTCTTGGACTCGGAAACCATCTCAGACTCGGGAACCTTCTTGTCATAATTGGGGAACCATCACGGAACTTTGAACCTAACCATTTATTCGGTCCACAGGGGTATCCTGTTCTCATTCTGCTAACCATAGCTGGGGTAGAGTTGTTAAGCTGTGTTAATTATTATTCTATGTTACTGCTTCCCCTGACTAAGATTGAACCTGCAGTCTAGAGATAACTGTCACTTAGAACTGTCAACCTAACTCCTTTATCCACTAGGCTATGTGGATTTTTTTTACCTAGACTCATATTGGGTGTTTAAAGAGGCTAAATTAGATTAAAAAAAAACAAATAAAAAAACAAAAAACGCCCAATATGAGTCTAAGTAAAAAATCCTAAGGAAAAGAAAAAGACTTCCTCACTACCTGGCTGATACTGACAATAGGCCACTTCTCCGATTTTACTTGAACACACACACACACACACACATGTACATACAAGACACACGGATGTACATACACACACATACACATGTAAATGTACATACATGTATATATGTAGAGACACAGAGACACGCATACAGACACACACATGTGCACATGTTCAGATAAACACATTTACATACACATGCACATGTATATACTCACAGACATGTACATACACACAAACACACAAGATCTGAGGATTGTGGATTACCACTTCATTGCCATTACTCCCAGATCTACTCTGACCCGGAGTGGTAGTGTCTGTTATGGTCCCATCTATGGGTCAAATAGATCTGTTTAAAAATAATTCACTTTTAATAGGACCATATGCAAAAAAAAAATCCTCTTAAAAAACAACAAATGTAAATATGAATGCACAATAAAAACGAATCTCTCACCTCTAGGCATGAAATAACCCAAAATCGGTTGACATGTCATTAAAATCAATTAATCAATCACAGACACACACAGATGCACACATATACGTACAAACACATCTGCATACATACATACATACACACACATACATCAAAAGTACAACCCAATATTTCGGTGTATGAACAGTATATATTTCAGTATTTTGGAAGTAACTTTTGTAGGATAATTGTATATATGACCAGTGAATGAAGTGGTGGAAACTAAGTGTTAATTTAAATTTAATTCTTATAGACGAATTACCCAAACATTTAGATAGCCTTTTTTATAAACCATACATATAAACATACATGCATACAGTATCATCTATAAATAAGTAGACTGAAAACATTGTTTTATAATAAGATCATTTTATTCTAAATCAAATTTCAAGTAGCTATTGCTTAATTCTTTTGATCATATTGAAAATATACAGTTGCTGGTTATGGATCTTGTTATACATTTATTTACCTCATACCCCACTTGTATGGGTTGGACACAAGGTCTCGTTTTTATGTGGGACCACCCACAAGCCGAGACTCATGGGTGGAAGGTGGAAAAAATTGCGTCGATCCCGTCAGCATTTTCCCTCAAGGCACTGGGCAATAAACCCAACCAGGTATTGCCTGGGGGGATTGCCCCCTGGGATTGATGCTATTAACTTGTAAAGATCCAGGGCTGAAGCCAGTGGACGCCCACCCCGTTGGGTGGGGGTCCAGTGGGTATATGGGTATATGGGGTATAAGAGGTTTTGGTGTTTTAAGGTTTAAGAGGTGGTTGTTGGTTATTCTTGGTGCATGTTCTCAGGCTTTTTGCTTTTAGCCCCATCTTATTTGGTGGTCAAACTGAAAAGGAAGGAATTCAAGAAATGAAAAGAAAGAGACAAAGACAGAAGGTGGTTTTATGACTTAGGCTTTATTCACTGGTCATAGCCACCTGTAGCAAGGGAATATTTCCTTGGCCACTAGTAGCGACTAGATACAGTTAAGGCCTAAACTAGAATGGAGGGTCGGAAGTGGGTCCTTTTTCTCACACATGCGCGGAGGGTTCTTCCAGTGAAGGCTCATGAGTTTTTTTAAAAATTTTAATTTTATTTTAATCCCGACAAATACGAACAGCGATCAGTGGATGTTATTCTTTAAGATTGAATTGAGGATGAAAATGATTTTATAAATTAAAAAAAAAAAATTTTTTTTCTTCAGGAAATAGCTTCCGAGAGCTGATTCTAGTTAGCAGACCCCCCCCCCGCTACCGACTAAAAAAAAGGAGTAAAGATGTTTCTTGATTACTTTGATCCGGTTAAAGACTTAATTGGATCAAAAGGTTTTCGTATTGTTACATCAGCATAAAGCTTAATTAACTGTGACAAAACTAAACTTATTAAAGGGGAAAAAAAAGAAAAGAATTTTAAGAAAATGAGATGAAAAGTGGCACTTGCACGAAAGGTGGGAGAGGGGTGTTAGTATCCAAATGAGCAAGGCTGAGGGGTGAGGCAGTGACATGTGCAGTTTCTGCAAGGTTTCTTCTTGTTACAGCAGTGGGTAACCATATCAACTTTTACTGACAAACACTTTTTGTATACCAGTTTTCCACAAAGTCCATGTGCACTTTGAACATTAAAATTCCTTAAAAATGCACACAGACTTTATGGACACACTGTAGAAGAACAAATTCACTTTCGCCTTTGTTGTAAATCGAATATCAGAGTTAGCAGACAAATAATAGGAAGAAACACAATGAGTATTTAGAATAGGGGAAAAGGTTTACTCAGCAAAAATACAAGGTGAACAGTGTAATGGCTAGGTTGAATTAACAAGTCCTGTAAGATTTTGTTGTTTCTCTCGTCTGAGGTTTCGTCAGATATTATTTATAGAAAAAACAGACAATTCCATTCTCATTATTTAGGTACTATATGACAACATTATTAGGTCCGGTTTAGCTCAATCAGTGGAGCATCTACGTTGGAACCACAAGATACATAGTGTCAGTGCTGTAAAGTTTGGCTATAAATAATACCTAATGCTATAATGTTTTGACTATGGTTTTCTGTGAGAAATACAAAAATCCTGGTATCTTTGGTTTAGAAGAAAATTAACTACAATAAAAAAATGATAGTGGTCTATTCATAGGCAATGATCTATCTACCAATCTATTTTTGTCTATTTATATTTATCTCTGTCTTTCCCTATCTATCTATTTATCTATCTTTATCTCAGTGCTTTTGTATCTATGTATCAATTTTCCTTTTTATATTTATCTCAGGCTTTTCATATCCTATCTATCTGTTTGTCTATCATTTTTTTCTGTCCTTTCATATCTATCTATCTATCTATCTATCTATTTCTCTCCCTCCCCCTCTCTCTTGCTATATATATATATATATATATATATATATATATATATATATATATATATATATCTTTATCTCAGTCCTTTTGTATCTGTTTGTTTTTGTCTTTTTACACCTATCTCTTTTCCTATCAATGTCTTTTCATATCTATCTATCTATCTATCTATCTATCTGTTACAATTTATAGATGTCATTTGTTGGCAGACCCTGTAGCAAGAATAAGGGCCGTTATTTTTGAATTCAAGGGGGCCAGTGGAAATTTACCAGTGACTATTGGTAACACTGACCCCTAGAGGCGTGAATCTCCTGTGCCATGAGAAACACGTGATTAGTTTTTGTTTTCAGATTGAGCCCAGTTGTCAAAGTGTTTAGACATGCTCTGAGGTTGGTCTCCCTGACCGGCAAATAAGAATCATGGGCTAGATAAAATAAAAGCTTAATCAAGCAACAAAAAATGTCTTGTTGGTTCATTTAGTTGAGAACAAGTAAAGACCAAAAGCAAATCCCTTAGTAGAAGAAGTTAGACAGACTAGACGAAATGTCGGCCAGAGAAGAAGAAGAGGAAATAGAAGAGAGGAACATGGCAACTGGAAAAGTAAAGATGTCAACAAGAGATGAAGTCTCTAATCTGGATCTGTCTCTCTCTCTCTGATATCTCTCTCTATCATCCAAGAAATCTCTCTGAAGTATTTCACTCACCGTGGGTATATAACACATCTATCTTTATCTTGGTGCTTTTGTATCTATATATTTTTCATTCTTTATTTATCTGACTTTTCATATCTATCTATCTATCTATCTATCTATCTATTTAGCTGTTTGTCTGTTTGTATGTATATCATTTTTATATTCATCTCAGTCCTTTCATATCTATCTATCTATCTATCTATAATAGTGGTGTATTCGGTGCCAACTCAACTAACTTTAATACATGCAAAATATTTTTCTTTAATAATCATTTCCCTGAACATTTTCATAATTCAATGTTTTAGTAATAGATTGCATTGACCATGAAATGTCACAGAAAAAAAACAATATTCAGAAAAATATCATTAACTGGGCCTGATTGATATGAAGTACATGGACATGTTTATTAAAATTGAATATAGTGCAAACACAGACAATAAAATACACACACACACACACACACACACACACACACACACACACACACGCACACAAATATATATATATGATGTTGTTGTGGAGTCCACATATGCTTCTTTGTAGGTATATCTGATGAGTCTATTTACATGTGAGTATATATATATATATATGTATATATATATATATATATATATATAATAATAATAAATATAATTTTTGGTTGTTTAGAAGCATGGTTCTAAATTATTTTCCCATATATATATATATATATATATATAGAGAGAGAGAGACTTATCATATATATATATATTATATATATATATATATATATATAAATAGACTTATCATATATGTACATATATATATATATAAATAGACTTATCATATATATATATATATATATATAGACTTATCATATATATATATATATACATATATATATATATATATATATATTTTTTTTTTTTCATAGTATTAATTAAACCAAGATGTATAATTAACATGTTCTGATTCTTAATTGTATATGCATGAACACCTATGTACATATGCTGATACATACATTTACCCATACATAGTTGTATATAATTATATCCATGTGCAATACGACCTTTTTGATTAATTTTAAGGGATAGCTGTTAATTAACATGAGACAGGAAATAAAAAGAGAGAATAAAAAAGAGAAAAAGTAGAAATGAAAAAAAGAAGAAAGAAAAAAAAAAGGGTTTAATTTCTATTTGCCATTTATATGAATGTAATCTAAAATACAATTTGCTTTTATGCTGTTGTAATTAATAACATTTTGTTGCATTTGTCTTCAAGGCAGACAAATGTCATCAATACACGCTCATATCTCTTGTAGCACGTCGGCTTTCTCAGTGAAAAATCAGTTCTGTTATCAGAATAAATAGGCTTGATGTAAATAATTTTGATGTTTGGACTATTATTTGTCTGTATTTTTTAGATGAGGCTTGATGTGAATAATTTTGATGTTTCAGACTGTTATTTGTCTGTATTTTTGAGATGAGGCTTGATGTGAATAATTTTGATGTTCGGGACTATTATTTGTCTGTATTTTTGAGATGAGGCTTGATGTGAATAATTTTGATGTTCGGACTATTATTTGTCTGTATTTTTAGATGAGGCTTGATGTGAATAATTTTGATGTTTCAGACTGTTATTTGTCTGTATTTTTGAGATGAGGCTTGATGTGAATAATTTTGATGTTTCGGACTGTTATTTGTCTGTATTTTTGAGATGAGGCTTGATGTGAATAATTTTGATGTTTCAGAATGTTAATTGTCTGTATTTTTGAGATGAGGCTTGATGTAAATAATTTTGATGTTTCGGACTGTTATTTATCTGTATTTTTGAGATGAGGCTTGATGTGAATAATTTTGATGTTTCGGACTGTTATTTGTCTGTATTTTTGAGATGAGGTTGATGTGAATAATTTTTTTTATAGCTGCTTTCTTGCAGTATGTTGTTTCCACAAATTGTCACACACAGCATTATTGTGCAACTCTCATTTAGCTTATTCTCTAGGCAGTTCGTTAGGGTCCAAGTGGTGCAGCCATATAGTAGCACTGACACAACTACTGCTTAGAAGAATAGTCACCTATCATTGAGATCAGATTTTTATATGATTGATAATCTATCTATAGCAGTCCATCTGAAATTATCTAAACTTGTTTCTTTAATTTTCAGCCCACACTCAGGTTCTTTCTGAATTTATCAACAAAGTGTGTCTATTTTAATGAATGGTTTGATGTGCAAAGTAACAAATAAGTTCCTGAATTGATCATCAAATTACTTTATATTTATTACATAAAGGGAGAGATATTTTTACTATATGTTACAAAATTAAAAGCAGTAAAAGCTTGTTATCAGGGGCAGGAACAAGGGGGTCATTATTGTTGGGCTTTGCTTGTGGTACTGAGTGGCTTTTACTCTGACCAGCATGGTCAAAAAATGTTTATCTGTTTTTTTGACCTCAGAACAATTTCTTTTAGTCGTTTTATTTGTGCTAAGAGGGGCCAGTGCACTTGATACCTACTAGGAATCACAAGGTTCTGGGATTGATACTGGTCCCTGCCAACTCAGCGCATGAGTAGCACAGATTGGGTAATCTGGTCTGTGCGGTAAAGTGGGGAGTTGACGGTAGATGTGGCATTTCACCTCAGCAAAAACAATCTCTCTGGTCTAGCATTAGTCAAAAGGGGATAGACTCCGCCACTGTTTGGCTGTTACCGACAATAAGCCACTCTGCCAACTTTACTTACTTTTTTGACCTTCATATTTTTGCAGTACACTAGAATTTAATCTTTTGTCATGCACATTTGATTTAAAAAAAATTATTTGAAAAAATTATGAAGAAATAAATGTTGGATTATTTGGTGGATATAAGCCGTGCTACAATACACCACTTAAATTTATCGACTAAGTGAGGTCACATGGTTTAAACCCCAGCCAATCAACAGCCCGAATGCATGGCTGGTTGACTACTTAATCACTGATATTGAGAGACGTCCATTTGCAATCATTAATGAAGAACTTGCAAGGCTGAGGAGCACTAAGGAACACAAAGGATCTCTGCTAGACAAGCGTTCTTGCTTGAAGCCTAAAGGATGGCTACTAAAATCATAACAATAAAAGAAAATTTTTATTAAATGAATGAATAATTCAAACAATTGCTCTGATTTTAAATGTATTCATTGTTCAGCAATAACTGTATCAATTTAGAATTCGTCATTGCTGATTGCACCTGGGCAATAAAATGCTAATTAAGTTTTAATGCACAAGAAACTGAGTAAGAAAAACAATTTACTTGTTGTGAAATGAAGAATTATGAAGTCTGCAAATGATATATACCCATACTTTGCTGGGTATAATCATTATTGAGAATATCCATTTTGGGTATAATCATTATAGAGAAATATCCATTTTGGGTATAATCATTATAGAGAATATCCATTTTGGGTATAATCATTATAGAGAAATATCCATTTTGGGTATAATCATTATAGAGAATATCCATTTTGGGTATAATCATTATAGAGAAATATCCATTTTGGGTATAATCATTATAGAGAATATCCATTTTGGGTATAATCATTATAGAGAAATATCCATTTTGGGTATAATCATTATAGAGAATATCCATTTTGGGTATAATCATTATAGAGAATATCCATTTTGGGTATAATCATTATAGCGAAATATCCATTTTGATCCCATTCTACCAATTGAATGGACTATTCTTGAGTTCCATAAGTACCTGCTGTCTTGGGCACTAGTTCAGTTGTACTTTAGCCAGTTGCTGTTGTCTAAACCAACAATATACTGACTGACTGACTTCAATGTGGTGCTGCGAACTAAGTTCCAATTACCGTCTAATTGGTAAGACAAGGCAACAAGTAGCCGTAACTGAATATGGATCTAATCTTGTTGCCTTGTCTTACCAATTCGACAGTTATTGGAACTGATGATTATTCTACACCTATGAGAGACACCCACAGCTGTGCCCTCATATTTAATCTTCTACTTACTTTTTGAGCAGATGGCTGGTATTTCTTCTATCTTCTGTTTCTTGTGTGTAGCTGGGCCAGTATTCTACTTTCTGTATTTCTTCTATCGATTCTGCTATAGGTCTGGTTCAGGCTTCTTTGGTTATGCCAAGGTTATCATTAGTTTTTGAAACAAACACAAGACATATTGTTTTTTGTGATCATATCTTATTCAGACCTTAATTCTTAAGGAATTCTCAACTGCATGGAAGCCGTGCAGAGCTGTCTTCACATCATGAGGGCTCACAGCTGACTGACTGACTAACTAATTGAGCCTTCTTTCCCACTGTTTGCATAACCAGGAAGGAAGTTGGGCCAGATTGAAGTTACTGAACATAATGGTCTCCTCAACATCTGAATTTGAATCTTTTTCTTCACTAACTGTCTTAAAACCGATGGCGTGATGCCATCGGTTTTAAGACAATATATAACACAAATAAGCTTCAGAAGTAAAGACTAATGCACTCCTATGTACTTAAACAAGAACAACAACCACAATGTAAAACATGTCAAACACCTTTGACTGTTAAACACTTATTCATGGAATGCAGGTTTTTTTCTTACATCAGAAACCGTTATTTTAATGCAAACAATATGAAAGATCAATTTGAAAATGTCAACATGGAGGACATTCTGTCCTTTTTGAGGGAAATAAAATTATACCATAGAATATAGACATGAACTTAATCAATACCATACAACATGATCCATAATGGTGCTAACACATTGTTACAACCAATTACTAAAAAGTATAAATATAGATACACAACATATACTACTTCCTAACCGTTAGGCATGACATATCCCCAGATGGGTTGATATGCCGTTAAAATCAATGAACCAACCAACCAACCAACCATTCAGAAGTAAATATATGATTTGGGCTCATCATTCTTTCATCCACATAGAATGATTTGCTGTAATCATGATAAAGTGTTGGATATAGTTAATCTTTATAATTGTGGAGTGAAAGATATCATAAACAATCTATATATTAATTCCCGTGTTCTTAAAATGTACAACCATTTTCATCTTGCAACAGCCTCTGGGTTAAAAATGAGACCATCCAAATCATCCAAGATAAAATGCAAAAATGTAAATCCTTATTATCTGGTGTTGCTTATCCGCCAAATTCTTATTTCTCATGAGTGTCATCACCTCAGGGAGAAAATGGGCCATTCTGTCTTTATTATAAAGAAAGAAAGTGAAGAAAAAGTACATGCTACACAGAAAAAATATAAAGAAAGAAAGAAAGAAAGAAAAAAAGAAAAAAAGAGAAAGAGAAAGAGAGGGGATGAGTGCGCAGAAGCAATAATGGTAATCTGTTTCAATTGAACATAATGAAGAGAGAGAGAGAGAGAGAGAGAGAGAGAGAGAGAGAGAGAGAGAGAGAGAGAGTTAAATCAAGATAATTATACTTTTTATATATTGAACTATTTAGCAATAGCTCTAAAGTAAACATACCAAACATCATAATAATTAGATTATCATACTATAGTATATCCACAGGTCCTGCTACTCTAATTTAATGCTGACTTTCAGGCATTAGCACTTAAGTAAACGTATAAGGAGGCACTCATCTCGCAACAGTTATCGTCATAGGAAATGGACTCAATTTAAATCCTGAATGAGGCTGTTTGCATTTCACATTGCGCTAATACCCTTGGAATCAGACTGGAATCATTAACCATGGTATGGCAACCAGTCTAGGAGAAGGAAAACTCTGAATTCAAACCAGTTGTAGACCTGGAGAATGATGGGCTCTGCCAGGCTATTCTCACCGAAGACATGCAACATTACAAGCACCACCACAAACAAACTATGTTACAGAACCGATGATGATGATGATGCTGCATGTTACATAAAATAATTTAAATTCATTACAATCAAAGATCTAAACTTAATTCATAATCATCACAAAAATTTTTTAAAAATCTTTTATTTATTAGATGTTACTATAATTTTTTTTAATATAAAAAAATGTTCATAGTTTCATCCGGACATACATACATACATACATACATACACACCAACTACCCATTATATATATATATATATATATATATATATATATATATATATATATATTTGTAGTTATTTGTCATGAACCTGAGTTAATTATGTGTTTTGCAACATAATTACAACTTACCTGATTATCTCTGTATTCATTATTGATTGGAAAAACTCTCTGCTATTCACTGATAAAAAAAAAAGCCGACAGCCAATCTTTTGAAAAGGTTGAAATACAAATTGTCAGAGTCAGGACAAAATGGAAAAATAAAATCAAAGAATAGAAAAAAAAAAAAAGACACATGTAATATTCTCTTTGAAAAAGTTCTTGAAAATCAGGGATTAGATTTTTTTTGTTTTCTTTTTTTTTATATTGTGGTTTGTTTTGGTGGGTGAGGTTGTGTTTTTTTAAATTTTTTTATTATCACTAAGATTACTAGTAGCACCTGTGGATATACCACAGTATGATAAAATTAATTATTATGTTTGAAATGTTTACTTAAGAGCTATTGCTAAATAGTTTGTGGTGAGTTAACGCTTTGAAAGCAGAAATAAAATGACAAAAATAAGAAGTCTGCGTATAGGATCAATGCAGGTTGAAAGACAAAAAAAATAGAATATTTCCCTTTGGAAGATTGAGTACAGGACACACTCTTTTTCAAGGTGGGTGATTTTCTCGTCTTTTGCTATGCAAAAGTATTGAGTTAGGCTTATATTTTGTAACCAAATATAAATGGCTGCACATCTAAAATTTGATTTAATATTGTTTGATAAAAGTACTAGAACACTGAATCTTTTACAAATTAGAAAATATAGTAATATCTAATTTAGTGAATATAATTATTATGAATTTGATTAGTAAAAGACTTTTAAAATTTCAGTGACGTACATGAATCAAAAGGTTACTGATACAGTTTCAATATTTATTAAGGAAATTTGATATAATTGAAGTTACTGTAAGATCTTTAAAGTCAGCTATTTTTGGTGTGTTGATAATCTAGGTTGCTTATAAGCATAAAGTTAACCACCCCACCTAATTTATTCCTTAGAATTGGTTGGGCTGGCATGACTCACTGCAATATCAAAACAATAACAGAAATAAAGAATAATAAAATGTACCTTTGCCTTCTATTCAAGAATAATAGTGATTAAGAAATGGGTCATGAACTCTGGGTTTTTATCATGTACAAAACAATGTTACTATAATTGATTGGTACTTTTTTTTTTGGTACTGCTTTTAAATAGGTTATGTCAATTCGGGACCTGTTTAGCTCAGTTGGTAGAGCATCAGTCTTGGAACCACAAGGTTACAGGGGTTGATACTGGCCTTTGTCAACTCAGTGAATGAGTAGCACAGCTTAGATCTGTGCAGTAAAGTGATTATGTCAATTTGGGGATCTGTTTAGCTCAGTTGGTAGAGCATCAATCTTGGAACCACAAGGTTACAGGGGTTGATACTGGCCTTTGTCAACTCAGTGAATGAGTAGCACGGCTTAGATCTGTGCAGTAAAGTGGTTATGTCAATTTGGGGATCTGTTTAGCTCAGTTGGTAGAGCATCAGTCTTGGAACCACAAGGTTACAGGGTTTGATACTGGCCTTTGTCAACTCAGTGGATGAGTAGCACAGCTTAGATCTGTGCAGTAAAGTGGTTATGTCAATTTGGGATCTGTTTAGCTCAGTTGGTAGAGCATCAATCTTGGAACCACAAGGTTACAGGGTTGATACTGGCCTTTGTCAACTCAGTGAATGAGTAGCACGGCTTAGATCTGTGCAGTAAAGTGGTTATGTCAATTTGGGGATCTGTTTAGCTCAGTGGTAGAGCATCAGTCTTGGAACCACAAGGTTACAGGGTTTGATACTGGCCTTTGTCAACTCAGTGGATGAGTAGCACAGCTTAGATCTGTGCAGTAAAGTGGTTATGTCAATTTGGGGATCTGTTTAGCTCAGTTGGTAGAGCAGCAGTCTTGGCACTACAAGGTTACGGGTTTGATACTGGCCTTTGTCAACTCAGTGGATGAGTAGCACGGCTTAGATCTGTGCAGTAAAGTGGTTATGTCAATTTGGGGATCTGTTTAGCTCAGTTGGTAGAGCATCAGTCTTGGAACCACAAGGTTACAGGGGTTGATACTGGCCTTTGTCAACTCAGTGAATGAGTAGCACGGCTTAGATCTGTGCAGTAAAGTGGTTATGTCAATTTGGGGATCTGTTTAGCTCAGTTGGTAGAGCATCAGTCTTGGAACCACAAGGTTACAGGGTTTGATACTGGCCTTTGTCAACTCAGTGATGAGTAGCACAGCTTAGATCTGTGCAGTAAAGTGGTTATGTCAATTTGGGGATCTGTTTAGCTCAGTTGGTAGAGCATCAGTCTTGGAACCACAAGGTTACAGGGGTTGATACTGGCCTTTGTCAACTCAGTGAATGAGTAGCACAGCTTAGATCTGTGCAGTAAAGTGATTATGTCAATTTGGGGATCTGTTTAGCTCAGTTGGTAGAGCATCAATCTTGGGGTTACAGGGGTTGATACTGGCCTTTGTCAACTCAGTGATGAGTAGCACAGCTTAGATCTGTGCAGTAAAGTGGTTATGTCAATTTGGGGATCTGTTTAGCTCAGTTGGTAGAGCAGCAGTCTTGGCACACAAGGTTACGGGTTGATACTGGCCTTTGTCAACTCAGTGGATGAGTAGCACGCTTAGATCTGTGCAGTAAAGTGGTTATGTCAATTTGGGGATCTGTTTAGCTCAGTTGGTAGAGCATCAGTCTTGGAACCACAAGGTTACAGGGGTTGATACTGGCCTTTGTCAACTCAGTGAATGAGTAGCACGCTTAGATCTGTGCAGTAAAGTGGTTATGTCAATTTGGGATCTGTTTAGCTCAGTTGGTAGAGCATCAGTCTTGGAACCACAAGGTTACAGGGTTGATACTGGCCTTTGTCAACTCAGTGATGAGTAGCACAGCTTAGATCTGTGCAGTAAAGTGGTTATGTCAATTTGGGGATCTGTTTAGCTCAGTTGGTAGAGCATCAGTCTTGGCACTACAAGGTTACGGGTTTGATACTGGCCTTTGTCAACTCAGTGATGAGTAGCACGCTTAGATCTGTGCAGTAAAGTGGTTATGTCAATTTGGGGATCTGTTTAGCTCAGTGGTAGAGCATCAGTCTTGGAACCACAAGGTTACAGGGGTTGATACTGGCCTTTGTCAACTCAGTGAATGAGTAGCACGGCTTAGATCTGTGCAGTAAAGTGGTTATGTCAATTTGGGGATCTGTTTAGCTCAGTTGGTAGAGCATCAGTCTTGGAACCACAAGGTTACAGGGTTGATACTGGCCTTTGTCAACTCAGTGATGAGTAGCACAGCTTAGATCTGTGCAGTAAAGTGGTTATGTCAATTTGGGGATCTGTTTAGCTCAGTTGGTAGAGCTCTTGGCACTACAAGGTTACGGGTTTGATACTGGCCTTTGTCAACTCAGTGGATGAGTAGCACGCTTAGATCTGTGCAGTAAAGTGGTTATGTCAATTTGGGGATCTGTTTAGCTCAGTTGGTAGAGCATCAGTCTTGGAACCACAAGGTTACAGGGGTTGATACTGGCCTTTGTCAACTCAGTGAATGAGTAGCACGGCTTAGATCTGTGCAGTAAAGTGGTTATGTCAATTTGGGGATCTGTTTAGCTCAGTTGGTAGAGCATCAGTCTTGGAACCACAAGGTTACAGGGTTTGATACTGGCCTTTGTCAACTCAGTGGATGAGTAGCACAGCTTAGATCTGTGCAGTAAAGTGGTTATGTCAATTTGGGGATCTGTTAGCTCAGTTGTAGAGCAGCAGTCTTGGCACTACAAGGTTACGGGTTTGATACTGGCCTTTGTCAACTCAGTGATGAGTAGCACAGCTTAGATCTGTGCAGTAAAGTGGTTATGTCAATTTGTCTTAGCTCAGTTGTAGAGCATCAGTCTTGAACCACAAGGTTACAGGTTGATACTGGCCTTTGTCAACTCAACAGCTTAGATCTGTGCACCTCAGTTGTAGAGCAGCAGTCTTGGCACTACTGGCCTTGTCAACTCAGTGATGAGTAGCATGGTTTAGATCTGTGCAGTAAAGTGGAGAGCTGTGACACTTCATCTCAGTTGCAAAAATCAATCTCGCTGGTCTAGTGCTTGTGAAAGGGAGATAGACTCCCTCACTTTTTGGCTGATACTGACAATATACCATTTCACCGACTTTACTTAATTATTCATAACTTCAGTAAATTTACCAGTCATAAAAGTAGTAGGTGGAGTGGCCTATTGTTGGTATCAGCTGAACTACAAGGGAGTCTATCCCCTTTTCACTAGCGCTAGACCAGGGAGATTGTTTTTGCATATATGGGATAGAATAATCATTTCCTCTTTAACTATGGTTAAGAAATGTCAGTATATGCCAGATGGGCTTTCATGAGAAATAACATTATCATGAAATTTTAAAAATTCTATTAGATTAAACCTCATTAGCCATTATTGTTTTTTGTATTTTTTTCAATGAGGGAGTCTATCTCCTTTTCACTAGCACTAGACTAGGGAGATAGTTTTTACATATGAAGTAGAGCAACACACCTACTATTGGCTCCTCACTTTACCGCACAGATCAAAGCTGTGCTACTTCTGTGCTGAGTTGGTGAGGGCCGGTATCAAACATGAGATCTTGTGGTTCCAAGAAGATTTTTGTTGAAATGTGTAATCATATCAACATTTTACATTATTTTCCAGACCAAGTTACCTTTAGGCACATAGGGGCGACCTGGATTCAGAGGGACATGTTTCGCTTTGCACCGTCAACATCCGGTTGTTTGTTACCAGACGATTTTTAGACGCATTTTTTTTAAATTATAAAACTAACTGCTAACCCTAACCCTAACCCTAACCCCTAACCCTAACCCTAACTCTAACCCTAACAAACAACTGGATGTTGATGGTGCAAAGCGAGACATGTCCTTCTGAATCCAGATCACCCCTGGGGTGCTTAAAGGTAACTTGGTCCTTTTTTTTTTACACATTACTTTATAGAGAGAAGCCTTTAGATTTATAAGCCTAATTTAGTCTGACACAAGATCATGGGCGTAGGAAATCCTGTGATTGAAATCATTACGACTGCAATTATCTGTGGGACTAATGAACTAACCAATGCTCCATGGTGAGGCACACTAGATATTTTACTTATTTATCAGACTAGGCCAGCTTTAAGCTATAACCACTTAGATGGAAAACTCATGAAGATATATGATCACGATTGAAAAGCAAAATATATTTTACTATTCATTACATTGATATATGTATTTACCCAACCCCTCCGCACAGGTTGGATGTGACACAATATCAATTTTTAAGTGAACTACAGATGGTTTCTTCTCCTAGACTGGTTGCTAAACCAAAGCTAAAGAACTAGTCTGCCCTATTGGCTGGAGCTTTAGAATTCACCAACTGTACCTATGCAGAGGGGGCAGACACCCCCCACCGCTCTGACTAATGAAACCACTTGTTGGCGATGAGTGGCAACCCGTGATGCTTAAGGATGGAAACCTGGTGGCTGAGTAGTCCATGATATGCAATATTCCACCTTGGCCCTTACTTAGAGAGGGGGGGGGTCAATTAATCAGCTGGCCATATCAAGCCCTAGCACCTATATAATTATCCTGACCCTAAGTCCTTATGGCAAGCTTCAACACTTTTTATCATATATGTGCTAGAAGGCAGTGGCTGAGGGTCATAGTGTTCTGGGTATGACGTTAAACTGTATCTAATGGTGAAGTTCCAATTCTGGAGCTCTGGGGAATGTGGAGTATGCTTCATCCCCATTACTCCCAGGTCCACTATTTAAAAAAAGTGAGTTTAAAAAATGTTGAATACCCAACAAGTGGTAGTACCTATTAGGGTTCCATAAATGGGTTGAATAGAAAGAAAAAATAGGTTTAAAAAAAAATGATTAAAAAAAATTTGAATACCAATCAAGCATGAATCGAAAAAAAAAAAACATCTTTGGCATAAAATAACCCATCAAGGGTTGACATGCCATAAAATCCAACAAACCAAACCAAACTATTTACCCACAGCTTGGGTGAGAAGCTGGTGGATTCATGCCTTTCCCAAGGGCATTAACAAAAATGAAACACAAATAACATCTATTTGAATTTTTTGAGATGAGGATTGATAATTTGTATCATTTGGACTATTTTCCTCATCTTTATAGTTATATGCACAACGTTTCGGCTGATGTGCCCTCGAGTCTTCTTCAGGAGTATATAGCAATAAAAATGACAATTGTCCGAATAATCCAAATAATACGAAAAAAAACCCGAAACCAAACATCATCCAAGATTTTAAATCTGGTCACATTTCCTATGACAATACTTATGAAAAATACATATTACCAAAAATAAAGAACATTTATTTTTTTTTGCTGACTACTGTGTAGAAGGGCTGGTTTAGCTCAGTCGGTAGAGTGTTCAGCTGGGAACCTCAAGGTTCCTGGTTTGATACTGGTCCCTGCCAACTCAGCATATGAGTAGCATAGGGATCTGTGCGGTAAAGTGAGGAGCTGACGGTAGGTGAGGCGCTCCGTCTAAGATGATAAAAACAATCTCCTTGGTCTAGTGCGAGTGAAAAGGGGATAGACTCCCTCGCTGTATGGCTGATACTGTATGGCTTATACCGACTCAACTTTACTTACTTACTGTGTAGACAGCTCTCGTTTTCTCCCCAACTAAAACTCTCTTACCAATATATTATAATGAAAGGAAAATAGAGTCACAGATTTTCAGTTTACTGATCTAATATTTAAGCTGATCTAAATAAGGGGTGTGGGTGGGGTTGGGTGATGTGTCATATCTGTAAAAGTGCATAAGCACTTGCGATTGTCAGGATCATCTTTGTAAATATAAGCTAACAATGTGCATATATATATATACGTTCATTTACCCCCCCCCCTTGCAAAAGTGCGAGTGATCTCTATTCTTAACATTATCATTTGCCCTCAGTGATTTGTATATGTCTCATTTCTTTGTGAGATTTGATTCGGTCTTTGCTTAGAAAATTGTCAGGTTAAGCTTTTCAGCTGCTTTATCCTATCACTGGGAAATCTATCCGCAAAACAGAATTTTCACCTTTAAAGATGATTGTTAAGAACGCCATGGAGATTGCAATTCAAAATACACTCAAATGGGCTGATATGTAAATGGATGAGACACTTTGCACTTATATATTTCCATGATAACTTCACCCCACCACCACAACCACTACCACTACCACCACCACCACAATCATTGACACCAGCGGCCCCCACCCCCACCAATTGACTTCAATAAAGGTGATTGTTATCTTTTATGCCTGTGACTGAACTACCACTACCACAACCATTGCCACCATGATGGTTATCACTAGGTCACTTGGTTAGTTAGTGGTGGATCTATATTATTAGTAGAGTGCTCAATATCAGTGATAGAGCAGTTATATATACTAGCAGGACCTGTGGATATACCACAGTATAATAATTTAATTATCACAACGTTTGATATGTTTACTTAAGAGCTATTGCCAAATAGTTCAATATGTAAAAAGCATAATAATCTTGATTTCACTCTCACTCAATCTTTTTCTTACTTTCTTCTTCCCTTTTTTATATTTTTCTGTGTAGCATGTCCTTTTCTTCGCTTTATTTTTTTTATAATAAAAACGGAATGGTCCACTATTTAGCTGAAGTGAAGACACTCATAATAAATAAGAATATATATATATATATATATATATATATATAATATATATATTATATATATATTGAAGAAATGGATACAAAGAAACCTACTCGAGTTTCATCGCTAGAATCATCAGGGTTAAATCCACTGAATTAATCGAGTTACCAATTAATTGCAGTTGGTCACACGTATGTTCATTGAATAAGATTTTATAAGAAAATCTTATTCAATGAACATATTGCTATTGATTGGTAACTCGATTAATTCAGTGGATTTAAACCTGATGATTCTAGCGATGAAACTTGAGTAGGTTTCTTTGTATCCATTTCTTCAATAAATTTGCTCTACTTTGTATTGAGCACTTTGTATTTGTTTTATCATGGACTTAACCCCTGGATCCTGTGCACCTCCAACGATTGTGCCCATATTCACCGGTAAGCCACCCTTTATATATAAATACAATATATATATATATATATATATATGTATATATATATTGTAGATAATATAGGTGCTATATTTCTAAGCAGATAATGTTTAATATCATTAATAGAGCATTTATATTTGAGTTAAAGTAGTGTGCACATTGAGTCAACATCTGGTTACTGACAGTTTCTCACCTATGCAATCTTCAGATCTGAAGATCACATAGGCGAAAAACTGTCGATAACTTGGTATTGACTCCATGTCTACACTACCTTAACTCAAATATATATATACATATATAATTTTTTTTTTTCAAAACAATAACATAAACTAGGCTCAAATTGTCGATAACTTGGTATTGACTCCATGTCGATAACTTGGTATTGACTCCATGTCTACACTACCTTAACTCAAATATGTATATACATATATAATATTTTTTTTCAAAACAATAACATAAACTAGGCTCAAATTGTCGATAACTTGGTATTGACTCCATGTCGATAACTTGGTATTGACTCCATGTCTACACTACCTTAACTCAAATATATATATACATATATAATTTTTTTTTTTCAAAACAATAACATAAACTAGGCTCAAATTGTCGATAACTTGGTATTGACTCCATGTCGATAACTTGGTATTGACTCCATGTCTACACTACCTTAACTCAAATATATATATACATATATAATTTTTTTTTTTCAAAACAATAACATAAACTAGGCTCAAATTGTCGATAACCTCCATGTCAATAACTTATTTGTCTACACTACCTTAACTCAAACATATATATACATATATAATTTTTTTTTTTCAAAACAATAACATAAACTAGGCTCCGAGAAAATTTTTCAACATGTTAGGGATAAATAATAACAGTTTATTTCTGCAATACAAAATTATTTCTACCATAACCCCTAGAAAAATCAAATATCCAAATTCTAACGGTCTATTTCAACGTTTCCAAATGTGATTTAAAAAAAAAATTCTCTTCGAACATTTCCAAAAATTCTCCGTTTTTCCCCAACAAATTTTTTCATTCAAAATAAAATTTCACTCTGATGAAGGTCGAATCTTCTCTGTGTGCGGAATATTTTCACACAGATGAACTGACCGAAACACATGTGTAAGTGATATTGATTAAATTCATCTTTTATTATCCATTCTATTCTTTCTTTTCTTTATTCATTCTTCCTCATATTGTCGGATTCATTTCCAATTTCCATTTTTATATACATATATATATATACATATATACATTCTTATTGATGCTTATATTTAATGATTGACTATTAGATTACTGAATTCTTAATTGTAAAATCTAACTTTGTATGTCCTTGCAATCAGATTGAACCAAAATTGCAGATGATTGTTTTCATAACTTCTTCCTCATCTTCCATCATAAGTGAAGCCAAAATAACTATTTATGGGGCATATAATACAGGGCAGATTGGATTCATGTTCTTTCTAAGTGTTTTTATTTAAAGAAGCAGCACATTATTGAATTCAACCTGAATTGTTCACCTATAAAACAATTTTTTTTTTTTGAACTGCTCCCAAATGTGCTAATTTTCTCCTTTCATCAGAACAAAATTTTTTGTTTATTGTTTGTTTGTTTTTTGGTATTTTTTCTTTTTGCCTTTTTTTTTTTCTTGTTGATTTTTTGGTGATTTTAAAATCGGGAAATGTAATAACAAAAAATAATGCCCACTCCCTGTTATCATATTTCTCTCTTCTCTACATTAGTAGCTCTTTTGTTTTTTTTGTTTGTTTTCTGTTTTTTGTTTTTGTTTTTGTTTTTTTGTGTATATTCCTTTTTTACATTTTTCTCCCTTTGTTAGTCGATTTTTTACTTGCAGCAGTTACTAAATGCTATGAAAGTCAACAGCTACTCGTCTTCTTTCTGATAGATTCCCCTTCTTTCCTTTTAGACTGGTTTATTTTTATGATCAGAAGGGTGGTGCTAAAAAGGTCATCAGACTATCAATATTAATCAGGTTCTTTCTCTTGAGAACATTAATGTAAACACTAAATTTCATGGCTACCTTTTTTTTTTTTCCCTTATCTTTTTTTTTCTCTTCTTTTTTTCTTCTTTTTTGTTTTCTTTTTTTCTTTCAAAGCTTTGCTAAATGGGGTAAAGGAAAACAGACAGGTGGCCAAAGGCAGAAAAAAAACAAAAAAAAAAAAAAACCCAGAAGTGGAAAAATTTTGAGAAAAAAGAGAAAAAAGATTTTTTACAGTTTTAAAATGACCACATTTCATTTCCTGTTGTTATTTTTTTAATTCAAAATAAAAAAAAAATTGTAAAACAAGAAAATTTTTTTAGAAAAAACGCTTTTCTATTTCAATCAGAAATTTCAATATTAACATTCTTTGTATTACAAAATGGCAACCATTTTAAAAGTTAAAAATCAAAGATGGCGAAAACCCTTAAAAATAACAAACAAATAAATAGTACAAATAAATAAATAACAGCAATTGTTAAACTGTAAAGAAGATGAAATATTTGAGTGAACTATAGTTTATTGCCTCAAAACACACATGTACATTTTGTGTCTTGTTGCGTATTGCCTTAAATATGAATGTGCATTTCATGATTTCATTATTTAAGGCAAATCTAAACGGCAATTCAATGGTGCCTTTTTTTTGTCTGCCCTGAGGTGCTGAGAAATAATGCATTCTGTTTATTCTATTATGCTACATGGTTCAAATATCCAAAGTATCAGTAAAATGTGCTAAAAAAACAAATAGGCCAATTAGTTTCTTAATAGACAGGTCCATGAAGTTAGGCAATTAAAAAAATGACATTCAGTACAAATACAGATCCCACAAAAATGAACTGGAAACTGTGTTATTCTCTAAGTTAAAACTTTTTAAGTGTATTACTATTATTATTATTATTTGACTCCATGAGAGTTCTTCACTTTCATCTTAGCTAGTGGTTTACTGGAAGCTGAGTGACAGCTAAGTCTCCTCAGGTCTCCAGGACTCTTCTGAGTATTCTAGCTGATTTTAACAATGCTGTTGTTTGGATGCTCTCCATTCTTCCTCTGATTTCCAAATCATCCAGACTCTTTTCCAAACTCATGGAGGAGCATTCCAAGAGAACCAATTACAATTGGTACAATCTTTACCTACATTATTATTATTATTATTATTATTATTATTATTATTGTGATGATGTTGATGGTAGTAGTAGTAGTAGTAGTAGTAGTAGTAGTAGAAGAGAAGAAGAAGAAGAAGAAGAAGAAGAAGAAGAAGAAGAAGATATTTTGCATAAAAAAAGTGTTTGATGCTTGCAACTTAGACTGGCCATTGCTTTATTCTCTAAAAGCATTTTGATCATATTGTTCTAATAAAAATCTCACTGTTGTTGCTAAATTGTGATTACACACACACACACACACACACACACACACATATATATATATATATATATATATATATATATATATATATATATATATATATACACACACACACACACACACACACACACACACATATATATATATATACATACAAACACAGTGAAAATTCTAATAATAGATAGATAGATATATTGATAGATAGATAAATATGAAATGACTGAGATGAATATTTAAATATAAAACAGAAAATAGATATATAGATACAAGAGAACTGAGATAAAGATAAACAGATTGATAGATGTTTCTCTTAAGCCATTAAAATTATATTTAACTTTGCTATTTGTTATCTAAGCATGAAATTAACATAAAATCTACAATTAAATGAAAAATTTAATGAAAATATCAAGAATTGCTGCAAGTAAGTAAAACAATCTAACATTTATAGAAAAATCTTAACAACTTCAAAGGTTATGACACTTTTTCTATAATTTGGTCTTTCTAAAATCTTTCTCGGATTTCAACACATATTTATGGAATATCTAGAAATATGGCAACAAAATCTTTTTAGCTCAGTCGTTAGAGCGTCTGACTAGGAATCGCAATGTTCCTGGTTCTATACCGGCCCTTGCCAACTCAGTGTATGAGTAGCACAGGGAGCTGTGCAGCAAAGTGATGAGCTGATGGTAGGTGTAGTGAACAGCCTCAGATGCCAAAACAATCTCTAGTACTAGTGAAAAGGGAATAGACTCCCTCGCTGTCTGGCTGATACTGCCTTTAGGCCACTCCAACGACTTTACTAGCTTAAAAGCCGCCATATTGGGCGGCAATTTAGCTAGCTGCATATAAATGCAATAGTCACTTAATTTGTATATTGGATATAATTTGTCATCTTTTTTTTTTATAGGGAGTGGGGGAGGCAAGGAAACAACTTGATTAAAATATATTTAAGAAGTTTTGTCTAATTTGCTGAAAGAAATTGATTTGTTGTGAATTGAGAGAAGCAATTAATATAAAGTTATTTATTACCTAAGAAAAAAAAAAAAGAAGATAATTTGATAAGATTATCAAGATTTATATAACAAGAAAAATGTGATTAAATTTAATGCTCTTCATTAAAAAAAAAAAGAGAAAAATAAGCAACAAGAAAATGACAAACTGTGTTTATATGAGTTATTACAATTCAACTGAAACTAATTAATAGTCATTCTTGTTCTTCATGATACAACATAACAACTCATAATAAACCCCCACCCCCAAAAAAAATGGAAAAAAAAAAAAAAATGGAAAAAAGAAAAAAAAAAAACGAGAAGAAGAAATTAAGAATTTATGCATAAAAAAGTGTTTGATGCTTGCAACTTGGACAGGATATTGCTTTATTCTCTGAGAGAATTCTTCCTCTGATTTCCAACTCATCCAGACTCTTTTCCAAATCCTTGATGGAGCATTCCAAGGGAACCAATTACCTTCATCATCATTATTTTCACTCCTTTTGAGTTTTTCACATCAGCGTTAGCTGATGGTATTTCACTGGAGTCTGAGTGACAACAAGTCTCCTCAGGTCTCCAGGACTCTTCTGAGTATTCTAGCCAATTGCAGCAGTGCAGTAGTCTGGATGGTCTCTATTCTTCCTCTGATTTCTAGATCCTCCAGTCTTTTTTCCAAGTTTATTGGTACCGTTCCAAGTGCACCAACTACAATTGGTATCACTTTCACTCTCATATTCCACAGCTTTTTCAATTCTCTGGCAAGGTCCAGGTATTTATCCATCTTTTCATTTTTATTATTATTATTATTATTATTATTATTATTATGGTGGTGGTGGAAGAAGAAGAAGAAGAAGAAGAAGAAGAAGAAGAAGAAGAAGAAGAAGAAGGTCAAAGTTAAATTTGCAAATAAAAAAAGAAGAGACTTACCAGTTTATAACATTTATACACATTGTGCTGACTGGTTGGTTGGATTTTATGGCATGTGAACCCTTGTTGAAAAAGTCTAAGTCACTAAAGGACTTCTGTAGTACATATTGCTAAAGGAATGAATGTGTCACAACATACAGTACATTGATTCTTGTTATGTATCATCATCATCATCATGTCACACAAGTAGCATGGATATCCATGACAATCTCTCGCCAACCTTCCCTATCAATCATTGCCTCTGACAGTTCTTCTGCACAGCATCCAGCATCCTTACATAGTTGGTCAATGTAGGTCCTAGCTGGGCGACCCACGTAAGCATGCCCATGTGTTTGCTTCCACAGGAGTATGTCGCTTAGGAGCTTGTCCTTATTTCTCCAGCAGTGTCCTGCATGCCTAGTCTGTCTGACTCGTAGTGTTTGGGAGATTGGGGGAAATGGCCATACAGCTGCTTCCTTGTGGGGTGCTGTTTCCATGACTTGTTCAATCTAGCTTATTCTCAAGACACTTCGTTAGGGTCCAGATGGTGCAGCCATACAGCAATACTGATATTATGTATAGGGCAGCATATTTGCAGGCCAGTCTGAGTATTCATGCTAAACAATAGTTATTCACTAAGCTTAGCTTGGATGTGGCACAATATCAGATGTATGGAGCACACAGTGAGGATCAAATTCACTGCTAATGATCTGCTAAACAATATCCATAGCTGAAAGCATCTTTAACCGGCATGCAAGCATTGAATCTGGCACATCATTTGTCAAATTTCTTTAACTCTTAAAAAAGATACATGAAGATGAAATTAAACAAGAATCAATTAAAAAAGTCCATTCTGATATTGGTTAGGCTGAGAATTTTTCAACATTCAACATCCTCTTGTGCATATAGACACACAAACATATCTGTAATATATATATATATATATATATATATATATATATATATATATATATATATTTAGATGAACTAAAACATTATGACCAGTGATACATGAGGAGGATGATAGATTCTGTCTCCTTCACATATCAGGTTTAGAAAGTAAATAAGTTTTGAGTAATATATATATATATATATATATATATATATATATATATATATGTAGAATATAGAAAACAAAGTATTCAAAAAAGATGAATTTATTTTTGATTGTGAAGTGACCATCAAAAATAAATTCATCTTTTTTTGGAATACTTTGTTTTTTTTTTATTTCCAACATATTCTACGATTCATTTCCATATTTTACACACACAGACACACACACACACACACATATATATATGTATTACATGTATATATACAGGGTGTGATGGGTAGATTGTCCTCTAAATTACACAAAAATGAAAATAATACTAACATTTCACTTTATCAGATATATTTACAAAAATTACATGAAAATATCTTGAAATTCTATAGATTGAATTTATTAATAAGAAATCCCCATTGGCTTCAACCACAATGTCCAGACGACTTCAGAATCTCCTGCAAGCCTTTCTGATGTTCTCCTTATTCAAATAGGTAAATACAACCATTATAATTGCCTTCAGTTCTTTGGTGTCGCATGGAGTTTAGTTGGTCTTTCGCTCAACTGTGCCCCACACAAGGGTATTGTAATCTAGAGAGTAAGGCAGCTAGATGTTACGGGTGATAAGATTGCAGAAATTCTCTGACAGCCGACACAGGCTTCTCCTGCTTGTTTGGCATGGTGCAGAGTCCTGTTGTCAGCTATAGGGTCTTCCAGCAGCTACCCTTTTGATCCAGAACAACACTACCTCCTCCAGGCAATTGATGTAGGCCTCCATGTTGAGTCTGAGGCCATGTGGGAAGATCAATGGTGAAATAACATCACTATCACTAGTGACCACTCCAAACAGCATGATGTGGACTGGGTGTTTGCTTTTCCCTATTATCAGTACATCTTGTGGGAACAGAGCAAACCAATGGTTATTCTGTAAGTTCAACAACTGATCCAGGCAGAAATTTTATATATATATATATAAATATCTATATATATAATTGATATTATTCAATGTCTGCATATATATATATACATGTATATATATATATACATATATATATATATATATATATATATATATATATATATATATATATATGTGTGTGTGTGTGTGTGTGTCTATATATCTAGTATCCACATGTGCTTTACATTTTCCGTTGCAGTGGCATTAGCAAATTATCCAAAACATATATATATTATATATATATATATATATATATATATATATATATATATATAATGTATATATATATATACATGTATATATATATATGCAGACATTGAATATATCAATTATATATATAGATATTATATATATATATATAAAATTTCTGCCTGGATCAGTTGTTGAACTTACAGAATAACATTGGTTTGCTCTGTTCCCACAAGATGTACTGATAATAGGGAAAAGCAAAACACCAGTCCACATCATGCTGTTTGAGTGGTCACTAGTGATAGTGATGTTATTTCACCATTGATCTTCCCACATGGCCTCAGACTCAACATGGAGGCCTACATCAATTGCCTGGAGGAGGTAGTGTTGTTCTGGATCAAAGGGTAGCTGCTGGAAGACCTATAGCTGACAACAGGACTCTGCACCATGCCAAACAAGCAGGAGAAGCCTGTGTCGGCTGTCAGAGAATTTCTGCAATCTTATCACCCGTAACATCTAGCTGCCTTACTCTCTAGATTACAATACCTTGTGTGGGGCACAGTTGAGCGAAAGACCAACTAAACTCCATGCGACACAAAGAACTGAAGGCAATTATAATGGTTGTATTTACTATTTGAATAAGGAGAACATCAGAAAGGCTTGCAGGAGATTCTGAAGTCGTCTGGACATTGTGGTTGAAGCCAATGGGGATTTCTTATTAATAAATTAATCTATAGAATTTCAAGATATTTTCATGTAATTTTTGTAAATATATCTGATAAAGTGAAATGTTAGTATTATTTTCATTTTTGTGTAATTTAGAGGACAATCTACCATCACCCCTGTATATATAATGTAATACATTATAATATGTGTTGTGTGTGTGTGTCTGTGTGTGTAAAATATGGAAATGAATCGTAGAATATGTTGGAAATAAAAAAAAACAAAGTATTCCAAAAAAGATGAATTTATTTTTGATGGTCACTTCACAATCAAAAATAAATTCATCTTTTTTTGGAATACTTTGTTTTCTATATTCTACATATATATATATATATATATATATATATATATATATATTACTCAAAACTTATTTACTTCTAACCTGATATGTGAAGGAGACAGAATCTATCATCCTCCTCATGTATCACTGGTCATAATGTTTTAGTTCATCTAAATATATATATATATATATATATATATATATATATATATATATATATATATATTACAGATATGTTTGTGTGTCTATATGCACAAGAGGATGTTGAATGTTGAAAAATTCTCAGCCTAACCAATATCAGAATGGACTTTTTTTAATTGATTCTTGTTTAATTTCATCTTCATGTATCTTTTTTAAGAGTTAAAGAAATTTGACAAATGATGTGCCAGATTCAATGCTTGCATGCCGGTTAAAGATGCTTTCAGCTATGGATATTGTTTAGCAGATCATTAGCAGTGAATTTGATCCTCACTGTGTGCTCCATACATCTGATATTGTGCCACATCCAAGCTAAGCTTAGTGAATAACTATTGTTTAGCATGAATACTCAGACTGGCCTGCAAATATGCTGCCCTATACATAATATGTATTGCTGTATGGCTGCACCATCTGGACCCTAACGAAGTGTCTTGAGAATAAGCTAGATTGAACAAGTCATGGAAACAGCACCCACAAGGAAGCAGCTGTATGGCATTTCCCAATCTCCAAACACTACGAGTCAGACAGACTAGGCATGCAGGACACTGCTGGAGAAATAAGGACAAGCTCCTAAGCGACATACTCCTGTGGAAGCAAACATGGGCATGCTTACGTGGGTCGCCCAGCTAGGACCTACATTGACCAACTATGTAAGGATGCTGGATGCTGTGCAGAAGAACTGTCAGAGGCAATGATTGATAGGGAAAGGTTGGCGAGAGATTGTCATGGATATCCATGCTACTTGTGTGACATGATGATGATGATGAACATAAAAGAATCAATGTACTGTATGTTGTGACACATTCATTCCTTTAGCAATATGTACTACAGAAGTCTTTTAGTGACTTAGACTTTTTCAACAAGGGTTACATGCCATAAAATCCAACAACAGTCAGCACAATGTGTATAAATGTTATAAACTGGTAAGTCTCTTTTTTTTTTATTTGCAAATTTAACTTTGACTTCTTCTTCTTCTTCTTCTCTTCTTCTCTTCTTCTTCTTCTTCTTCTTCCACACACCATAATAATAATAATAATAATAATAATAATAAAATGAAAAGATGGATAAATACCTGGACCTTGCCAGAGAATTGAAAAAGCTGTGGAATATGAGAGTGAAGTGATACAATTGTAGTTGGTGCACTTGGAACGGTACCAATAAACTTGGAAAAAAGACTGGAGGATCTAGAAATCAGAGGAAGAATAGAGACATCCAGACTACTGCACTGCTGCAATTGGCTAGAAATACTCAGAAGAGTCCTGGAGACCTGAGGAGACTTGTTGTCACTCAGACTCCAGTGAAATACATCAGCTAACGCTGATGTGAAAAACTCAAAGGAGTGAAAATAATGATGATGAGGTAATTGGTTCTTGGAATGCTCCATCAAGGATTTGGAAAAGAGTCTGGATGAGTTGGAAATCAGAGGAAGAATTCTCTCAGAGAATAAAGCAATATCCTGTCCAAGTTGCAAGCATCAAACTTTTTTTTATGCATAAATTCTTAATTTTTCTTCTCGTTTTTTTTTTTTCTTTTTTCCATTTTTTTTTTTTTCCATTTTTTTTGGGGGTGGGGGTTTATTATGAGTTGTTATGTTGTATCATGAAGAACAAGAATGACTATAATTAGTTTCAGTTGAATTGTATAACTCATATAAACACAGTTTGTCATTTTCTTGTTGCTTATTTTTCTCTTTTTTTTTTTTAATGAAGAGCATTAAATTTAATCACATTTTTCTTGTTATATAAATCTTGATAATCTTATCAAATTATCTTCTTTTTTTTTTTTCTTAGGTAATAAATAACTTTATATTAATTGCTTCTTCAATTCACAACAAATCATTTCTTTCAGCAAATTAGACAAACTTCTTAAATATATTTTAATCAAGTTGTTTCCTTGCCTCCCACTCCTATAAAAAAAAAGATGCAAATTATATCCATATACAAATTAAGTGACTATTGCATTTATATGCAGGT
>CM042142.1:59263620-59294498 GCA_023376005.1 Doryteuthis pealeii | reverse complement strand
TGCAGTATATTTCCAATTATAAAGTTATGAATATGAAAGTCCAGAAATAAGTGCTTATTGGTCAAATCATAACCTGACAACATGCATAAAGGACAAAACACAAAGACATTTGTTAGATGAGAGTGATGCAGGAAGTGTTGACAAAACTGAGGCATGATCAATCTCGACTGGGTCATTTTAGGCAGGAGGTTATCATCATCATCATGTTGCACCAGCAGCATGGACATCTATCACAATCTCTCGCTAACCATCCCTATCATTTATTGACCCCAGGAGGTCCTCCGCACAGCATACAGTATCTGCACAGAGCTGGTCTATGTAGGTCTTTGCTGGACGACCCGCTCTAGCATATCCATGTGCTGGTTTCCACAGAAGGACGTCGCTTATGAATTCATGATGTTTAAAAGACCTGAAACCTCCAATAAACTTAAGAACATCATTGATGATGCATCCAACTGTATTTTAGAGATGTATTTTGCAAAATAGGACTAAGTTGATAATAATAACTAATACACTAACGGACAACATATTTATAGGGAAAGTTACCAATGTGAAAGACCAAAATAATTGGTTGTTGGTCAAACCACAACCTGACCACATGTATAAAGGACAAAACCTAAAACCATTTGTTAACTGAGTTAACACGCAGGAAGTGCTGACAAAAAACAGTGTTGGAGGCAGGCTGAGATGGAATCAATCACGGCTGGATCACTTTACCGGAGAGGAAGGAAGTTGAAAAGACCCAAAGCCCGCAATGAATTAAAGAACATCACTGATGATGAGGTAATCTTAACATTAGCTACATAAATGTGAGTAACCTCCCCTTGTTTCTTTCACTTTGAGGAAGCCGTCTGTTTTGGTTGGCCATTTTCATTTCACTGCAATCAATACAACTGCCTGTTTTAACATAAAAATATCATAAAATGTGCTCTTAATAACAATTAAGTTCATTTCAAATAATGCACAAGCACAATTAAGAACACATTTTATGATATTTTCATGTTAAAACATTCAGTTGTATTGATTTGAACAAATTCATATTTCCAGTGTAGATTTATGGTGAAATGAAAATGGCCAACCAAAACAGACGGCTTCCTCAAAGTGAAAGAAACAAGGGGAGGTTACTCTCATTTATGTAACTAATGTTCAGATTACCAATGATGAGTCCAACTTCATCTTAAGAGATATATTTTGCAAAAAAAAATATTGAAAAATCCAACATCGTTGAAGATATTTTAAAATTTGAAGTTTTTCTCCAGTATTTAACACTACACAATACAGTCTATTGTTCCTTCAGTAATATGTCATGCACCTGTAACTGTAGTGGGAAGTAAAGTGAATTGCTTTTCAAGGTTACAGATTGAACTCACAACCTCCAGGTTGTGGGAGTGACAGGAAGTTTACCAAGAGTCACCACTCACAACCTGGAGAGGTTGTGAGTTCAATCTGTACCCTTGAAAGGCAATTCACTTTACCTCCTGCTACAGTAACCTTAGAATAAAAAACAACCCCAAATTTATTATACTTCCACAATTGTGTTGAATTGTTGGGCTAGTAATTTTGGGGGTTATGCGAAGCGCACCTTTTTTCTCTAGATATTTTGAACTGTATCCACTGAAGTGTGCAGTTTTTGTCTCTGATATCTGGAAACTGATCCTGTTATCGCATTCACAACTTAAAAAGTCCAATGACAAAGTCTATCGCCTGCAACAATGACACAGCAGTCTCCACTGTAAATGCTCACTAACACGCTATAAAGCATCTTGCCTCTTTCCCTGTCGACTGGTGTTTTATGCACAGCTCAATCTCAAAAACATTTGCATATGTGCAAATACATGCTCACCAATTCTCCTGGCTCCGATATTTTTTTTTGTTTCCTAATTTTTTTTTCTTTTGAGCCTTTCACTCATTTTACATGCAAGACACATTCATTGCTGCTTTGAGTTCCGAGGTACTTTATTTCTTTTGCTATAGTCTCATAATGAAGCACGATCTTTAAGAGTATAGAATACTAAGTCCAATTACCGTCGAATTGGCAAGACAAGACGGCAAACAGTCGTAACTGAATACGATTCTGAGATGCCGTAAAGACCACTGAAAAGTGGCAGGATTTATGGAGCCTCAGAGGGCCCTACAAACCAAGCAGCCAATCAGGACTCAGGGAATGGACTCACCCAAATGCATGGGTGGACTCTTCTGAATTCCCATAAATACCAGTTGTCTTGACACTGGTGCAGGTGTGCTTGGCCAGTCACATTGCTCAAACCAATTGTTGACTGTCTAACTGACTTACTTCAATAAAGAGTAAAGAAGACTTCATATGACTGGGTTTTAGAAGAGAAGGTTTTCCTAAGAGTCTGAGAATGAAGTTCTAGATGGTCGAGTGTCTGACTAATAGTGTCTTTGTTCACTTCTACCTCAGCAGCCTGCAGATCCTTCTGTAGTTGCCCATCCCCAGTTAGTGAATGAGTTTCAAATTACTTCCTGATAAATGGATTTATCCGCTCAATCATTTAATCCATGAGGATATCCTGTTTGAGGCGGATCTCTGTTATCAGTTGATGTTGCTTTCTTTATTATCAAATGATGGCTCTAATCATATTGATGAGGGGATATTGAGTTTATTGGTTATCTTTTGATATCCCATTCTATAATTATTATGAGGGTCAATTATCACTTTCCAAATTTCTTCAGTGTTGCTCTTTTGCCTTCATCGTTGTGAAAAGTTGGAGGTGCGTGGTGTAATGGTTAGAGTCGTAGGAAATGGACTCATTGATCCTGGATGAAGCTACAGTTTACATAGTGCTAATACCGTTGGGAAAGGAATGAATCCAACTACTCTCCCTTCAGCTATGGGTAAATAGTAGGGCAGACTGGACTCGCAAACCTTCTAAATTGTTGGTCTTTGTGCATGCTTTGGTTGGTTGGTAAAAATATGCAAATTATTAATTTGAATAGAATTCAATTCCAAACTTTTTTTCAAATTTTATTGTGTTTTATTCATACTACCAAAAAAACACCCTCCTGGTGATGTAAAAATACATTTTTGAAATATATTGCCTTGGTGTGTTGGGAAAATGAAATAAATAGAATAAAATATTTAATGTTTTTTAAAAATTAATTAATTAGTTAAAAAACATCATATTCGCTCAACCCCACTGAGATATTTGTTTTGTTTTACGACAGTAGGGACCTCCAAAATGTTTCTAAAAAATTCTGATTTAATTATTCAGACTCTTATCTTTAGAGAAAAATTAAAAAATCGTCTGAGTGAAATATATTTTGTTCAGATTTCATAAAATTAAATAAGGTGGTGTTGACCTAGCAAAAAAAATTATTCCCCCAATATATTTTAGAAAAAACTATTTTAAACGTAAATTCATCTAAAGGGGAATAAATATTTAAATTTTCCTGAAAATTTGACTATCAATTTAATTTTCACAGAATTTTGATATTTTTATGTAATAATGATACTGACTATAAATTAAATACTCATTGAATTTGTCAATGAATTTAAGTATTTGTCTAAATTTTAGAGATGAGGCTTGACAATTTGTATTATTTGGATTTTTCAGACTGTTGTTCTAATCTTTATCTATACAAGTTTTCAGCTGATGTGACCTTAGGCCTTCTTCAGGATTGTACTTGACCATATAATCCCAAGAAATCATGTTAGATATTAACACAATTCCCTTATCCTTTTGTTGTGATGTTAATCCAACAGTAAAAAAGAAGTCAAGTCGAGATAGGGTAAAATAAGACAAGTGTATTTACAATAATGGTACAGGAACAGCTAGCTTGCCGTTAAACGGTAACAGTACAACCTTTCACTCGGTGTCTCACTATTTATAGTGAGAACTGGTGTATATTCTCCACTGTAGGAATGGCCGGTACAACACCTTTTTATGCCCATGGGATAAGAACTTCAGTGGACTAATCGATAAATTCCATCCAAATGTAAAAAAGTTGGTCAGAAAACTCAAAAAGATTGTTAATAAAATTGTTAAACAGGAGACGTGCCTTTTGTTTAATTCTACATGTATAAATGAAAGAATGCTGCCCAAATACACACACACACACACACACACACACACACACACACATATTGTGTCACTCAATTGAAGTAATATAATTTTATAAAGAGAAAAGAAAAAAGTTACCTAGTAAATGGAGAATCCTGGATAGTGGGAGTATCTATCTATCTATCTATCTATCTATCTATGTTTACATTCCTCTGTGTGTGGGTGTGGGTGAAAGCAAAAGCAGTGGGTGGTAATTTCCAGAACATGATATATATCAGTCATTTTTTGACTCTTTGTCACTGAGATCTTTCTACTGAATTTCACTATGACAGTCAGTTATGTCTGTCTGTTCTCTCCCCTGTTATTAATATTTATTAAGCCAAGTGTCTGATATCTCAATCTCAACCACTTGTTTCTTTATGACACAAAGGTAACCTTTAACCTTTAACCTTGCCACTTGTACTGAGATAGTCAGAAAAGATGTGAACTTTGCAATTGATGATTTTTTTTCTTCTTTTTCATAAATCTTAGCAGTTCATAACCTAAATGTATCTCTGATTTCAAGCAGTTTATTCATAGAGAGAAAAATAAAAAAGGCAAATTGCAACTCTAAAACATATTTACAACTCTCTAACATGGCAGGTAAAATAAGAGAACCATATAACCTTTAGGCACCCCTTTTTGATCTCGATTAAAGGACATATTTTTCATTTACACCGTCAATATCCGGTTGTTTTAACAGACGATTTTTAGATTTTTTTGAAAAATTATAAAACTAAACCCTAACCCTAACCCCTAACCCCAACCAACAACCAGATATTGACGATGTAAATGAAAAATTGTCCTTTCTTAATCGAGATCAAAAAGGGGTGCCTAAAGGTAATATGGTCCAAATAAGAGTAAGTGTTAAACAGTTGTAAATATTTGAGAGAGAATGTTAGAAAGTTGAATATTGAAAATAGAAATAATCAGTTATTTCCTATAACTCCAACATAAAAAAGGGGAAACACTCTGAATGAATTTTATCTGTTAATTAATCTACCCATTATTTTCCCATTAAACTAACCCTAAACCCTAACCCTAACCCCGTCTTCTTTTTTCCTAGTAGATCAATAAATAAATAAATAAATAATTTATAAAATTCATTCAGAGTGATTCCCCTTTTTTAGGTTGGAGTTATAGGAAATAACCAATAATCTAATCAAAATAACTAGCAAGAATATGCACCCTCCTGGCATAAGTATCTAAGTTTTAATGTAATGAAAATATATCAAATTAGAAAGACTAACAAAATTAAATAAGAACACATATAAAAAGATTACATTTATTTTAATTATATTTTAGTTGGTTTCTATATAAAATCATAGACAGGGTTGATTCTAATATGTTGGAGAATAAAACAATAATATTAGGGATCAATAACACCAAGTAATTATTTATTAAACCCGGTTTTATCAAAATCAGTATGCAAATTAACCACACCATATAATGCATTAATAACATGGGCTGTTTTGAGGCAAATCTAGCTTAGATTTTCATAGCGACATCATTATAAGATTTATTCTATGTATTAAGGATTTTGACCATAAATTAATTACTTATTGATAAACTTATGCAATACCTGAGGGTATTTTGATGTAAGCAGTGATGTAGTTTTGGTTACAGACTGAAAGACACTGAATCTCCATTATAATAAGAAGACTAGAAGTGGCTACCCAGCATCGCTTCAGTAGAGGGGGGATCTTTTTTTAAAAATTTAGTCTCATAGATCCATTATTACTGAATCGTGAGTTGGTTTCCCACAGGATGTCCCATTAAAATGCCCACGTAAAAAAGACCTCGTGCTGATCCAGCCACTCTGAAAAGAAAAACTAATGTCTACTATTTACAACATTAAATACAAAAACATTCCATGCTGTTATCATTTAGATTTTATTTTTTGATTATCTTCATGAATATAAATAAAATCTTCATTATTTTTGCTCAGAAACCAAGATATGATGATAGTGAATGTTTATATATATTTATTTTGTCGTTAATTATTTTATTTTCATAGTTTGCTCCGGACATACATAAATACCAACTACCCTTTATATATAGACTAGAACGACTACCCAGGGGGAGGTAAATAAATTAGTCTCACAAATCCATTATTATTGAATTGCAAGTTGGATCCTTGTAGTATGCCCCATTAAAATCCCTATGCAAAAACAAAAGACGTTGCGTTGATCCAGCCACTCTGGAAATAAAAATTAATGTCTACTATTTAAAATATTAAATGCAAAAAAAAATCTATGATATTATCATTTAAATTTTATTTTTTTAAGTATCTTCACTAATATAAATCAAACCTTTATTATTTTTGCTCAAAAACCACGAACTGGTGATATTTAATGTGTATATATATTCACTTTGTCATTAATTGTATTATTTTCGAAGTTTCCTCCAGACATACACATACACACAACTGCCCTTTATATATATATAGATAGATAGCACATATATACACACATATTCATACATAGTGAGAATAAGAGATGAAAATTCAATAGTTCAATTGTCATATATATATATATATATATATATATATATATATATATATATATATAAAGTAACTGTTTGGCACGAGAGGCTCAAACAACGTTCACGTTCTGGACCGGAATGTCTTTTAAAATATGTATAAAAATGTGTATTTTGTATTAGAAATAAAATGAATTTTATTTTTAAAACTAAAAGTGTCAACATCAATGAGAAAAACTCAATAAAGTTTGAAGTAAAAATGTAATAGAAGATAAAAGTTGTATCAAAAGCGTTTAGGATGCAATCCAGCGACGAAAACGAGTTTAAATGTAAGTCCGCAGCACAATTAGGAAAAATACGGAAAGTTCCGGGAATTCATAGGGTTAGCAAATCCATGGTGTTGCGGTCTTTATCGTATTGAAAATGAACCTCCAGTGATGAAAAGTTAATGAATCCAGTATTTTGTTTTTTCTCTAGACAGTATATAATAAATGGAAATGAATCTGACAGTATGAATGAAAATAGATAGAAAAAATAATAATAATATATATATATATATATATATATATATATATATATATATATATATATATATAAAGAAAATTTGAAAAAACAAGTGTTCCGAAAATGGGATGAATTTAATTATCGATGTTTAAAACATTTCGGTTTCATTGAACCTTCATCAGGATGTATCTTGAGGTGAAGAAAATGATGGATGTTTTTATATGTGACAGGAGATGAAAATCTTTTTAGTTATGTAACTGTATTTGATCAGCGTTATATTTTTTGAAAGATTTTCATCTCTTGTCACATATAAAAACATCCATCATTTTCTTCACCCCAAGATACATCTTGATGAAGGTTCAATGAAACTGAAATGTTTTAAACATCGATAATTAAATTCATCCCATTTTCGGAACACTTGTTTTTTCAAATTTCTTTATATTGTTGGATTTATTTTCCATATTTACTGCCATATATATATATATATATATTATTTTATATTTTTTGCTTGAAGGCAATATATATATATATATATATATATATATATATATATATATATAAGAGATTTATCCAAAACTTGGTAGTAAGGGATGATTCTATATGTGATTTCTAAGATCCACTGTACTAATATTGATGATCCAGTATGTATAAATACAGTGAATCATTAAATCACTAAGGAGAGCTCAATGTAAAATAACCTTTTAGATTATATACAGAGCAATATTTATCAATAAAGGAAGGAAGAACTCAATACAGTAATCCCATAATAAATTTATTTCGACGAAAATTGGGGCCCATATAAATCTAAGTTGATTTAAACCAGCTCCCAAATTTTCGTCTCATCAGATGGGTCTCAATAATTGAGACCCATCTGATGAGACGAAAATTTGGGGAGCCGGTTTAAATCAACTTAGATTTATATGGGCCCCAATTTTCGTCGAAATAAATTTATTATGGGATTACTGTATTGAGTTCTTCCTTCCTTTATTGATATATATATATATATATATATATATATATATATATATATATATATATGTGTGTGTGTGTGTGTGTGTGTGTGTGTGTGTTGAAAAATGAGTAAGAGTGAAAAATAAGAAAATGAGTATGATTTCTTGATATTTTGGTAAAATGTTCTGACAGTGTTTTGATTAATTGTGGTGTAATGGTTATTGTGATAGTAAATGGACACAGCAACCTGAGTTCAAATCTGGGATGAGGCTGTTTGCATTTCACATAGTGTTAATACCCTTGGAAAAGATATGAATCCAACTATTCTCCTTCTAGCTATGAGTAAATAGTTGGGTAGACTGGACACTTTAACCTTGGTCAGGCGATCAGTCTAGAAGAAGGAAAACTCTGAATTAAAACCTGTTAAATTCTGCTTAAAAATTGACCTGCTCATACAGAAGGCATAGCTAAATTCACACAAACACACACACATGATTATAAATCTGCTCTCCTATTTTAGCATTGAGCACCTTCATATGCCAATACTTTTCTCATTCATTCTCTACTATATATATATATATAAATATATATATATATATATATATATATATATATATATATATGTTATTTGTGGAAAAGGTGACTTAACGGTGAAACAAGTCACAATGGTTAGTTGATGCAAGATTCACAATGATAAGGCAGCGATATAACAAATATAAAGTGCTCAATACGTTGGGAGAGCAAAAAAATACACACATGCAATCAACTGCAATTAATCAAAGTCTTGATTAATCCAGTGGATTTAACCCTGAAGATCCTTATGGTGAAACTCGAGTGGGTTATTACCGTGTACCATTATCATAATATATATATATATATATATAGTTTATTGGTACAGGTTTAAAATATTAGACATTTGAACTTGAACTATATAGAATATTATCTTGATTTTCCAATGATTTCATTATCTTGTCATACAATTCAAATTAATGTGACTAAATTAATGATTATTTATTAAGATTTTGTACACTGACTTTGCACACGAATTTCATGGAAATTCTATTCTTGTTCATGTTCAGTATAATGATGTGTCATCTAGTCAGTCTATCCAAATTTTTTACATAACTGAATTAATGTTTTATTGCTGGAAGTTGTGAATACAATAAAGGATTATATATAGGGTCTGCATATCAATCTGGCATTCCCAAATTATGATAGAGAACCAACAAAGACTGATGACATTGTAAAGTACTGCTGGACCACTCAGAATTAATGGTAATGATGGTTTGGGCCCCAAACCATGCCTGACTTCAAATTCATTACTTTATAAAGGCTTTTTTTTTTGGACTGCACAGCTGTTGTATTTTGCAGCACCAAATGTATATAATAATATAATAGAATCTATTGGCATTTCAGTCTCAGAAGACTATAATATAGTTTTTGTGCCCCTGAAGTTATAGTGCCTCCTGTGACTGTGAAGTTCAATGTTTGAAAAACATTCTCGACCACAGATGTCGCATGTGAAGGCTGTCCCTGAATGATGTTGATGTGTTGCACCAGGGTGACTCCAGACATGAACAGTCCTCTACGGAGAGCCTGCCACCACCGAGGGTGGTCCTGAGCCAAATTTTCCCTGCTGCAAATATGTTTCACCAAGGAATAAATTACACCTGTGAGAATTTTTTATAAACAGATAATTTTCTTTTTAATCAGGATTTTATTATTTCTAGTGGAACATTATACAATCAAAATGGATATCATTACTAGGTACTAGTAGGACCTACTGGATATACCATAATATGATAATATAATTATTACAATATTTGATAGGTTTACTTAAGAGCTATTGCTAAATAGTTCAATATATAAAAAGTATAATAATCTGGATTTAACTCTCTCTCATTCCTTTTTTTCTTTCTTTCCTTTGTTTCATCTTTTCATTATGTTCAATAGAAACAGATTAGTACTATTACTTCCACATACTCACCCCCTCTCTCTATCCTTCCCCTATTCTCTTTCTTTCTTTCTTATTATATTTCTTGTATAGCATGTCCTTTTTCTTCCCTTGTTTATAATAAAAACGGAATGGTCCATTATTCAACAATTTATGAGTGACGACACTAATAAGAATTCAGCAACAGCAAATAATCAGGATTTACATTTTTGCATTTCATCTTAGATGATTTGGATGGTTTCATTTTTAACCAAAAGGTGTTAACGGTTGTACAATTCAAGAACACGAGTGGTATTATTAGGTATTAGTTATTAACCAACTGTACATCATTGAAACTCTTTAACCAAATATATCAATATGTTGCAATATATGCACACGCCTTATATATATATATATATATATATATATATATATATATATGCAATTTTATTTTTGGTTACAGAGTCAGAATTTTTAAATTTAGATCATCACATGTTTATGTTGTAGTGACTGTGGAACCAGTGTATACTTATATAGTGAAGAATGAAAACTGGTGTAGACTGTTCACAGGAGTATACAGATTTTTTAGTTATTAAATATAATTAGTACACTAGTTCCCAGAGTGAATGTTATTTTATTGTAGTTATTTTTGTTTTTATGATTATGGCTTCTTGAATTTTTAATATATATATATATATATATATATATATATATATATATATATATATGATCAATTTCTTAAGTGGAGTTTAAGAGTTTTCATTCTTCTAGATTGGTTGCCTAACCAAGGTTAAAGAACCCAGTCTGGCTTACTATTTAATCCTAGCTGGAGGGAGTTGAATGTATACCAAGGGTATTAGTCTTATGTGAAATATAAGCAGCCTTGCCTAGAATATATATATATATATATATATATATATATATATATTACCCTATGTGCCCTCCAACCTTCTTCAGGTATTTCTTGTCGGACTCGGGAACCTTTTCAAACTTGGGAACCTTCTTGACATAATTGGGAATCATCACGGAACTTTGACCCCAACACTTTATTCAAACCATGGGTGTATCTTGTTCTAACAAACCATAGCTGGGGTACAGGTGTTAAGCTGTGTTAATTATTATTTTATGTTACTGCTGCCCCTGACCAGGATTGAACCTGTAGCCTAGAGATAACGGTCACTTAGAACTGTCTTAACCCAATGCCTTTATCCACTAGGCTATGTGTACAATTGGACTATTCAGTGTGAATTTTGGGAACTTATAAACCTAATGTCTTGTTTTACCTAGAATATCTACCTATTTACTTATATATGTTTTTTTACCTTGACTCATATTGCATTTTTTTGTTTTTTTTCTAATCGAATCTAGCCTTTTTAATTATAGGTTCCCATGTCCGACAAAAAATACCTGAAGAAGGCCTGAGGGCACATCGGACAAAATATTGTACAGATAACAATAAAGATGAGAACAATAGTTCGAATGATACAAATGGTACTAATTATCAAGCCTCATCTAAAAAATTCAGAGAAATAGACCAGTTTCGTCAGATAGCATCCCAAAAAGATTTTGTGATGGCTAAAATATGATTGTTCTAAAAAATTGATTAAGATAGATGCAGCTATGATATTTATTTACTTAAAGGTGATTTAATAATGGACTTAGATGAAAGTGAGATCTTCTAGCATGATGGAACTCTATACCGTAGATGAAATGCAGCACAGCAGAGTTTAGTTTATGCTGATGTCATTGAGCTGGAAGATTGGCCAGCATAAACAGCACTAAGTCTTGGCAGATGGAGTTAAAGTGAAGAATACATTAGATGAAACTGCACAATCTCGAAGAATTATAGGAGCTTATTCATAAGAAAAATGGTATCTCAAGATGTTGAATAATTTGTATGCATCCCTTCTTTGGCACAGTAAGGTTGTTATCTGAGCCATGATTAAACCAAAATTGGTACCAAAGCACAAAGGCTTTACTCTTAAGCAAACATAAAAATATCTTTTCGTTTCTAAATATATATATATATATATATATATATATATATATATATATGTGTGTGTGTGTGTGTTTACCAACCCCTCCGCATGAGGAGGATGTGACACAAGGTCAATTTCTGGAGTGGAATTTAACAGGTTTAAATTCAGAGTTTTCCTTCTCCTAGACTGGTTACATTGCCAAAGCAACATAATATCTTTAACTCTTAATGTCCTATACTGCCTCATTCCGCTCGGCCAGAAGTCACATTTGATTTCCTAATTCACCCCAAACAATAGCCTTTGTTTAAATGTAATATTAAAAATATTTAGAAGACTTTAACTTAAGGGAAATAAATTGGGTAACTTATAATGAAAAGGCCATTTTTTGATAAATCCTTATAGGGATGGGTCTCTGGAATTCTCAACAGGATGTTAAGAGTTAAATGATGTTTATGTAAAATTTAGGTTTCTAGTTCTGCAAAAAAAAAAAAAAAAAAAAGAAATAAAATGAAATAAATATATGGGTATTTGCCTCTCATCCCACTTATGAGGGCGTGACACAAGGACATTTTTATGTGGGCCCACCCACAAGCCGAAGCTCATGGGTGGTAGGCATAAAAAATGCGTCGATCCCATTGGCATTCCCCCTCAAAGAGAGCATCTCAGGTGCTGTGCAATAAACCCAGCCCTGCCCCTTTAAATTGAGGGGGCAAGTATTGCCTGGGGGGGATAGCCCCCTGGGATCGACGCTATTAATTAAATTTACCAGTCCAGTGGCCGAAGCACACCGGACCCCCGCCCCGAAGGACGGGTTGTAAATGAAATAATATATGTATTAAATTGATAATGAAAAAGGTGTCACAATGAATCTATATACTTTCATGTTTTGATATTAATCTTTCTTTTAACCGTAACCAATTTTTAAATGGAAATTAAAAAAAAGAAATGCCATGCACAAAATAACAGAAAAAGCTACAGCCCCAACCCCTTTTTATCATATGGGTGCTAGAAAGTGGTGGCTGCGGGTCTACATGTCCTGGGAATGACGTTAAACTCTATCTGATGGTGAGGTTCCAGTTTTGGAGGTTTGGGGAATGTGGAGCACCCCATTCATCACCATTGCTCCCTGGTCCACTCTGACCCGGAGTGGTAGTACCTGTTAGGGTCCTATCTATGGGTTAAATAGAAAAATGTATTTATAAAAAAATTGTATTATCCATTAAGAATTGATTTATTTCAAAACCTTATCGGCATTAAATGACCCACTGAGGTTGATATGCCATAAAACAAAAAAGAAAAAAAAAAGAAAAAAAAAGAAAAAGCTATAAAATGGTTGTTATACTAAAGAAAGAGTGTATGTAAAAAATGTTAAAACCATCCATCACAGGACACATTAGAATAAAGGATTTGCTTATGCAAAATAGACAAAAACTAATACTCTAATGGACAACATTCTTTCTTTCTTTCTTTTGGAAGTCCGTCACAGACGATGAGGACATCACTCCATATCTTCATTTGTGGACCCTATGGTGGCTCATTAGTCCAATTCTGGACTTGCAGAAGAAGTTCCCATCTACATTTGGTTGTTCATGAGGATGACGCCATTGCCGCTCTGCAGTCCTATTTATCTTGTTATTGAGCTGCTTAGCTCCTGTTTGGCAGGCGTCTCGCCAACCCTGTCTGTTGGAGGCCAGATCTTCCACACTTGAAGGTGTGATGTTACATTTCTTCAGCTTTGTCTTAATATGGTCTTTGAACCACTTTTGGGGGGCTCCAGTCCTTTTACAGTGAACTCACAGATGGCACGCAGAGAATGGACAACATATTTATAGGGAAAGTTACCAATGTGGACAACCGGAAATAATTGCTCATTGGTCAAATCACAACCGGACAACATGTATAGAGGACAAACCCAAAGCCATTTGTGATCTGAGAATGACGCAGGAAGTGCAAATAACAACGTTGAATACAGGCTGAGACGTGATCAATCTCAGCAGGGTCACTTTAGTGAGGGGGGGGGTATGATGTTGAAAAGATCCGAAAGTCCCAATGAACTAAAGAACATCACAGATGATGCATCCAACTGCATCAAAGAGATGCATTTTGTAAAAGAATTCTTTGGTGTTGATTTTGGATCCATATTGCAAATAATTCCAAGTGCAAAGTCATTCTCTATACATATTGATCAGCAGTTGTGGGTGAAACACAATATTTGGCAAGTGTAACACCCTCCATACTCACCAGACCTAGCTCCATGTGACATTTTCATGATTTATAAAATTAAAATTTACAAAAAGAGAAAAAAAGAAACACTACTAAATATTACATTACACAAGTATAAATAGAATGCCAATAAAGTTATATTGTCTTTACAATATACACATCCCCTAAAGATGATCCAAGAATGACTGAAAGTACTTGGGAAGATATAAGTCATGGCGAATTTATTAGCCAATTTTGGCCTGACGTTATAACATCTATATGAAAACTTAAAAGGATTACACTTAAGATATGTAGACAAAAATATGTCTATATTATTCAACCAAAATGTTTAAATGAAGGAATGCTTCCGAAACACACACACACACACACACCACACATATATATTATATATATTATTTAGGATAGCATAGATGCAGGTTTAGTGGGACTTGGTGACTGTACGTCAAGAAAAATTCCCAAAATATAAGTGACATAAGCAGTGACTTATTTTCGGCTACAGATAGACAGACATCAAATCTCCATTATAATAAGATATATATATATATATATATATATATATATATATATATATATAGAGAGAGAGAGAGAGAGAGACATCCACAGACACCATGTCTCTTCAGTGTGGCTAGACATTTGAAAGCTACTGACAGACAGGAGAGAAACCTGACTGATTCATCATCAGTCAGGCTGCTTGACCGGTCGGCCATCGTCACCTACAGAATGGGAAGGGGATTTTAACTGTTAAATACACATATCTGTATGTATGTAAAAGCCTCCAGAGAGTGCTCCATCCTTTTTATTGGAGAGCATTGCCTATATATATATATATAGGGCCGGTTTAGCTCAGTTGGTAGAGTGTTTGGCTAGGAATCACAAGGTTCTTGGTTTGATACCGGCACTCACCAACTCAGCAAATGAGTAGCACAGGGATCTGTGTGGTAAAGTGAGGAGCTGATGGTAGGTGTGGCGCTCCACCTCAGACACTAAAATAATCTCCTTGGTCTAGCGCTAGTGAAAAGGGGATAGACTCCTTTGCGGCCATGCCGATACCGACATTAGGCCACCCCGATGACTTTACTTTTTACTTATATATATATATATATATATATATATATATATATATATATAAAGTGTTTGTGTGTATGTATGAGATCTTGAGCAATATACAGGATTAAGTGAGTTCACTGCAGATCTGACAACTGTAATCATCATATATAAACTTTGGTCACGGTGCTAGTTCAAGTAATATAGTCATATTCATCTAATTTGTTGATGTGAAAGTCCTATGCTGCCATGTAAGAAGCTGATACTATTATTAGAAAATTATTCTATGGTTTATATAATATATATATATATATATATATATATATATTCATCAATATCCTCTTCATAAGTCATGCCGATAGTACGGATATATATGACTCTTAATCACCATCTGACCCTATCGGTTATTGCTCCTGGAAGGTCGTCTGCTCAGTCTCCAATGTCCATACAGAGCTAATCGACGTAAGTTTTTACTGGCGAACCCACAATGGTGTGTCCATGTACAGGTACCTACAGGAGAATGTCACTTATGAGATCGTTCTTGCTACTCCAGCAGCATCCAGCAGTGTCCAGCATGTCTTGTTTGTCTCACCCAAATGGTTTGTATGATAGAAGCCAAGTGGGGTGCTGTTTCCAGAATGTGTTCAAGACAGCATGCATCTTCATACCGTTCACTTTAAACTTTTTCTCTCTTTGTTTTGTTAGAGTCAGTGTGGTGTAGCACTGACACTGCTACATATACATGTCTATCATAGATATATATATGTATATAATCCACGAATTCCACCCAAATATTAAAAAGTTGGCCAGAAAACTTGAAAAGATCAAAAATAAAATTGTTAAACAGGAGATGTGTCTTTTGTTTAAGTCAACATGCATATATATATATATATATATATATATATATATATATACATATATACATATATATATATATATATATATATATATAAACACATGGAGATGGATGGATATATACAAATCATTTTGTTAGAGTACCTTTCCCATCAATTCTTTTCCTTCCAGCCTCCATATTAATATAATTTTTTAAAAACTGGAACATCACCCCTGATGATGGCACTTCGAAGTGCCGAAAGTACTCGGGACCTGAACTTTGGTGGACTAATCCACAAATTCCACCCAAATATATATATATATATATATATATATATATATATATGTTTTGTTAAACTCTACTGACAATTCTTGTCGGACGAGTTTTTGTTCGATCTTTTCTAACTGTCTGGCTATCTAACAAACCCACCTTAAACAAGATAAACTTTGAAACCAGTCAACGTGTCCTCAAATGCGTATAATTTCCCACCAATCCTCCTTCCACCACTCCCCTTACATTCTTACAAACTTGTGAGCCCCTCTCCTACAAATTTCTACTGCCACTGTTCATTTAAACAGAGCCTGTGAACCCCTCCTACTATTAATTCCTATTGCTACTGCTCGTTTTAAAAGTGACACAATGGAAACATTCCACCAGTTTCACACCTGATGATGGCACAAGGACATGCAGAAAGTGCTTGTGAAAGAACCTTTGGTGGATTGCGACACCCATTCCACCCAGATATTAAAAAGATGGCCAGACAGTTAGAAAGGATCGAACAAAAACTTGTCCGATAAGAATTGTCAGTAGAGTTTAACAAAACATGTTTATAAGAAAAAATTCAGCCAAAATATACTTATTTTATATATATATATATATATATATATATATATAGTACTAATGATATTGTTAGATGGAAAATAAAGGGTCTACCATGGTTTCAATCAATTTGATTTTCCATCTAACAATAATATTCTTAGTATTATTACCTCTCTATATTTTTAATATCTTGAGCACTTTTGGATTATTTACTGACTCCACTGCGACGGAAAAGTTAAAGTGGCAATTGGATTATATATATATATATATATATATATATATACATATATATATATATGTAATAGATGTGTATATATAAGACCAGGCTATATTCAATGGTTAGAACCTTTGGAATCTTTTTCCATTCCATATTTCCAAAAACCAATGTCTAGACATAACTGTTATTGTATCAGTTTCAGTAGCAGAAAAATATCCAAGGGTCACTTGCCAGTCTTCTTGAAAGATTTGATTTTGTCATCGTCTCCAGTGTCAGTAGAAAAGAGATAATCTGCTCTTGTATGTAATCTTTCATATTTAGAACCCAGAGTACCACAGCTTGACCTAAACTTGAGATGTGACTTTATCTCTATATAATCACTGTAACAGTCTGTTGAGCAGTTTCCCCAAAGCCATAAATACAGAAATAAAATAAGTAAACAAATAAAACAGACAATAAAAAAAAAGACAACTAAGTGAAAGTATAAAACAAACCACAAAAATAAAGATATATAAATCATAAAAAAAGAAAAGAATGATAAATAATAATAGTTCATCTAGTGACATTCCATAGTTTCTTGTTGCTTTAATTATGCCAATGTTAAGATAGGATCTCTGAAATATAATAAACAGTTGTTTCTTGTACAAATAAAAAAACAAACAACAAATATGGAGTCTAGAGTCAAAGTGTTAAAAAATATGAATTTTGTTTATTTTGAGATATGTTTTAAAAATCATCGACTAGGGTTGAAAAAAAATAATACAAACAATATTTTTAGAAATTATGGACGATAATAGAAAAAGAAGTAATAAAAAAATACATCTTAAAAAATCATGGACTATAATAGAAAAAAGTAATAAAAACATAGAAAAAATGATATTCATTGAAATTTTGAGATAAGGTATTCAGTAATATTTCAAAGATTCTTATACAAAAAATTATTGTGCACCATTCATTTTGGTCTTAACTTTAATCATGTATATATATACATATATAAAGTAAGTTGGCAAAGTGGCCTATAGTTAGTATCAGCCGAACAGTGAGGGAGTCTATTCTCTTTTCGTTAACACTAGACCTGGGAGATTTTTTGCTGAGGTAGAGTGCTACAGCTACCACCAGTTTCCCACTTTACCGCACAGATCAGATTACGCAATCTGAGCTACTCATATGCTGAGTTAACGGGGAGCGGTATTGAACCTAGGCAGATGCTCTACCTACTGAGAATTGTGAAATATTGAGGACCTTTTACTTTGGTCTTAGTTTTATGTAATTAGTGACTAGCGTAGCTCAGTTGGATGAGCATCCACCTATAAACTACAAGGTTCTGGGTTCAATACTGGTCCCTGCCAACTCAGCACATGAGTAGTACAGCCTGGTTAATTTGATTTGTGCTGTAAAGTGGGGAGCTGACGGTAAGTGTGACACTCTGCCACAACAAAAACAATCTCCCTGGTCTAGTGCTAGTGAAAAGGGGATAGACTCTCTCGCTCTTCGACTGATACTGACAATAAGTGCACATCTTTTTACTTGAAATTCTAGGCAATAAAAAAAATATTGTGGACCCTTCATTTTAGTCTTAACTTTATATATATATATATATATATATATATATATATTTGTCTAATTGTAATCATAAAATTTGGAAGACCTTTCCCTTTGGTTTAAGTTTTATGCCTTTAGGGGCTGGTTTAGCTAAGTTGGTAGAGCATCCGCCTAGGAACTATAAGATTCCTGGTTCGATACCAGCCGTCACCAACTCAGCGCATGAGTAGCACAGCTTGGATCTATGCAGTAAAGTTGGGAGCTGATAATAAGTCTGGCTCTCCACCTCTAGTGCAAAAACAATCTCCTTGGTGCTAGTGAAAAGGGGATAGACTCGTATACAATTTTCTACTTCAAGACAAGATCAACTTTGATACAACTCTTTTCTACTTAGACAAGATCAACTTTGATACAACTCTTTTCTACTTAGACAGGATCAACTTTGATACAACTCTTTTCTACTTAGACAGGATCAACTTTGAGATCAACAGCTTAGATGTCCATTAGTCACATGATAATTCACCCTGAGCAAATTCCCTCTTTCAGCTACACTTCCTTGAAGGGACAAGACGTACATCTTTTCTGTCCTTGTCTTTTATCAAACAAAGTAATGATTTATTCCTGTTCTATTCACAGAGCAGAATTGCATTACAACTCATGGAACAGCATGGAAGACCTGTAAGTCTTTTAATTACCTTTTTTTTATATCACACTCCATCTTTATTCCTTGGAACATAATTATGCTTTTTATGGTTTGGTACATGTATCCTATTTTGTTATTTACATGTGTGCTAACAAATATTGTTAATATCCTTTATTATGTTGACTTTGTCTTTTCCTTACTAAAATATTCAGTGTTAGGTTATCTATTTGATATCCTAATACATTATAAGGATATGGTTGTTAGTCAAACTAATACTCACTAATTCTTATAATGATATGAAATATTTGTATATCTGTAAGTGTAAAATATTGAAATCCTTTATACTGGGTGATGTAATGGATATGCAAATACCTAGGTACCCCCTCACTATAATCTAATTGGATAGTGTCCTCCATAAATACTCAACACTGTGGTGGTACAAGCGTCTACTAGCCTACTAGAAAGACTACCACACCGACTGCTCAGAAGACGTACTGCTATTACTGCTACACAATGCACCAGCTTCTACTTACCTGCGAGAATATACCTTACTACAACTTCATAATATATCCCTCACCCTGGATATACCACTGGACATACCTTCATCCAGGCCATAACCATCACGGCTTTAGATTTAATGGGGTATTCCATGTCTGGTGCAAGTTTCAAATGATCAGAAGAGGCAGGCCTTTGCACATCAATTGCAGGAAAAGGGTTAAACTCTCATTTTTGCATTGTGATATGCTTTGACAATAAAGGTTGCCTGTCAGAACTTGTGCCATCAGGTCTTTTTCTTTTGGTAACCATGTAACATAATAGAGTGTGGAGAGTAACAAATGTAACAGTGTTGTGTAAATTAGCACAGAAAAGATTTTAGAAGGCAAATAAGAATTACATGTAGATTAGAATGGAAAAGTTTAAGTATGAATCAGCACAAAGCCGCATGACATTTTTCTATTGGACGAGACCTGACATGCGGTGAAGTGGGAGAGAGGAAGAGTGAGAGGTGAGAATGTTAGGAGAGTTTGGAATTATGCATTGATGGAGTGAGATGTGGGCTCTTGCTCTTAGCAGTTGTGACTTTGGGGAAAATAAAAATCTCATGAGAAAAAGAAGTGGCCTTGTGTTATTACTAAAAACTATAAATAGCACAAGGCAAGATGTCCCCCTGCACCCCAAGTTAGTTTACAGACTCCAAACATCACAAAAACAACTCAACATCAGCTCAGCAACCGGATTCAAACCTCTCCACATAGCACAGAAGATGAGATAAGTACGTAACTATTATTTCTATATGAACACCTCATCAATTCATTCTGAGATGAGAGCAATAATGCCACAGCTTCTGTTATCTATTGATGATAGCTGATTCTAGAGGAGATGAGGGTCCTTTTAAGGAGACGTGTTTCTTTTTTATTTCTATCCTCACCTTGTGATCTTTCCATCACAGGTGAATCTTTTTATAGCAGAACCTCAATACTTGTCGCTGTATGGACTCTCTCGTTGATTTTGGCACATGAGAATTCATCCAATGAACAACCTACACAGTGTTTTTGTTTATAGTGGTGAAGGCTTGTGTTGGACAATCCGCACTTTTTGGTGCAATCGATAGGTAAAAATTGGTGTGCAAGGAATGCCACAAACCCAATCAACGACTGACCTCAGGTTTTTCAAATTCAGAGTTTTCCTTCCCCTAGACTGGTTACCTATCCATGGTTAAAGAGCCCAGTCTGCCCTACTATTTTACCCACAGTTGGAGGGAGAATATATGGATTCATACCTTTCCCAAGGGTATTAGCACTATGTGAAATGCAAACAGACATGTTTAGGATTTGAACTGGGTTAAAGAGCCCAGTCTGCCCTACTATTTTACCCATAGTTGGAGGGAGAATATATGGATTCATACCTTTCCCAAGGGTATTAGCACTATGTGAAATGTAAACAGACATGTTTAGGATTTGAACTCGGGTCGACAAGTCCATTTCCCATGACTCTAACCATTATGCCACACACCTCCTTACTTGTTGCTATAGCTGACTGAAGAACCTCAGTGTTAGTGATAGAATCAATACATATCGAGAATGTAGAGGCAGCATAAATGGAAGAACTCAAGTAGGCCTAGGACTCAGGTTTAGGGGGAATCCCCATGGTATGGTGGTTGACATGCTGGACTGTGACATTGTAGTAAATGAGTTTGAACTTCAGTCACGCTATTATGTTCACTTTTGGACTGATACCCTTGGGAAAGGTATGAACCTTGTGGAACCTTGCTCGCCGGGGGATGGAGCAACAATGTTTCCTGATCTCTGGAGCTTTGCCATCAACACCTGCAACTTGCTACATTTTTTTTTTGCTTGAATGAATTTGCAATGTCTTGTCGTGTTGGTGCCTTAACTAGTTGTAGTTGAGCTGGTTGTTGCTGGATGTGTGATCGATATTGCAGTCTCTTCTTGTATAATGTACATTGTGCTGAAGAGCATGTGAAAGTTTTCAGACCAGTGGATCAGAATGAAATCTCTGTCTGTCTGCAGATCTAAACTGTCCATGCTACACTGTGGGTTATGGGCAGATGGGGGTCATACGCTGGCTTCAGGGTTGTGGAAAAAATCCTTCAAGTTTGCTGTCATTTGTGAAAAATTGGGCTATGTAAGGATTCTCCACCCACTCATTTTTTGGGGTAGATTGCTGCATTGGATTATGTGACATATTTGGCAGAAAGGAATTCTTGTGGTAGGAGGCTGCATTGGACTATGTGACATGTTTGGCAGAAGGAATTCTTGTGTAGGAGGCTGCATTGGACTATGTGACATGTTTGGCAGAAAGGAATTATTGTGGTAGGAGGCTGCATTGGACTATGTGACATGTTTGGCAGAAAGGAATTATTGTGGTAGGAGGCTGCATGCATTGGACTATGTGACATGTTTGGCAGAAAGGAATTCTTGTGGTAGGAGGTTGTATTGGAGTATGTGACATGTTTGGAAAAGGGATTATTGTGGTAGGAGGTTGCATTGGAGTATGTGACATGCTAGATAGAAAGTGATTTTTGTGGTTGGAGGTTACGTTGGATTATGTGACATATTTGGCAAAAAGGGATTATTGTGGTAGGAGGCTGCATTGGACTATGTACATATTTGGCAATAAAGGCAAAGGGATTATTGTGGTAGGAGGTTGCATTGGAGTATGTGACATGCTAGATAGAAAGTGATTTTTGTGGTTGGAGGTTACATTGGATTGTGTGACATATTTGGCAGAAAGTGGTTATTGTGGTAGGAGGTTGCATTGGAGTACGTAAATTTTTTTGATTTTAAAATGATTACCAAAAATCAAGGAATTGTCTGATTTTAATGAAATTTTCACCACTTTATTCATTATTGACTTAATTTAGTAGTGCAACCATACAGTATTACACACACGGCTACAGCTTGGAAGAACATGTATGATAACATTAATATTTGTATATCGGCAACCATGACATACTGAAACCGATTACTACCTTTATATGTGGATACAAATTTGAAATATTTCTATTTTTGTAACTACCAGAAAATACTGAACACCCTTTATATTAATCTTAGCTTTATATATGCAGAAAGACCAAAATATTATATATCTGTAAACAGTAGGGTGAATCTTTTTCCATATTCTTGCTGTCTGTAAAACATCAGTACAATCCATAGATATCATCCAAAAAACATTGGAGAGATTTAACTGTTGATGTGTGCAACATATCCTGTAGATTTGGTTGGACTCAAATCCCACCCCCCATGGCCAAGCAGCCAGGGGATCAATAGTAATAAATATAATTCATGTAATATGTGCGTATTTGTGAGACTATTCTCTTCGTAGACATATAAAACTTGAAAAACATCACATAGAAAGCAATGGATTTGGGTGGGGCTGTAAATAACACAAATATGACTGCCTTATTCTCTGACTCATATTAAAATAGTTACCTTCCTTACCCTCAATAGACTAAACCTTCACATAGAAGCAAAATAGATTGGGTGGGGCTGTAAATAACACAAATATGACTGCCTTAAATTCTCTGACTCATATTAAAAGTTAACCTTCCTTACCTCAATAGACTAAACCTGCAATGAAGGCAAAATAGATTTGGGTGGGCTGTAAATAACACAAATATGACTGCCTTATTCTCTGACTCATATTAAAATAGTTACGCTTCCTTACCCTCAATTAGACTAAACCTTACATAGAAGCAAAATAGATTTGGGTGGGGCTGTAAATACACAAATATGACTGCCTTATTCTCTGACTCATATTAAAATAGTTACCCTTCCCTTAAACCGCTCAATAGACTAAACCTCACATAGAAGCAAGAATAGATTTGGGGGGCTAGTAAATACAATTGTTATATGGGAGTCAGAGATAAGGCAGTCGATATGTTGTGTTATTTAAGCCCACCGCGCGAAATCTATGTGTTGTTCATGTAGGTTTAAGATCTATTGAGGGTAGGAAGTAACTATTTTAATATGAGTCCAGAGAATAAGGCAGTCATATTTGTGTATTTAACAGCCCCACCTAGAAGATCTTATTTTTTTGCTTCTAGGTGTGATGGAGTTCAGTCTTATTGAGGGTGAGAGGCAGGTAACTATTTTAATATGAGTCAGAGAATATAGGCAGTCCAAGGGCATTTGTGTTATTGTACAGGCCCACCAAATCTATTTGCTTTCTATGTAGGTTTATCCTATTGAGGGTAAGAAGGTAACTATTTGAATATGAGTCCAGAAGATAAGGCAGTCATGATTTGGGTTATTTACAGGCCCCACCCAAATCCATTTTTGCTTCTAATGTGATGTTTCAAGTTTTATATGTCACGAAGAGAATAGTCTCACAAATACTTGCACATCTATCATGAATTATATTGTAACGTATTTATATATTTGATCACCTGCGGCTGGTGGCGCATGGGGGGGTGGGAGATTTGAGAGTTCACGAACCAAATCTACAGAATATGTTGCACACATCAACAGTTGAAATCTTCCCAATGTTTTTGGATGATATCCTATGGGATTGTATCTGATGTTTAGCGACGCAAGAATATGGAAAAAAGATTCAGCCCTATTTTGATGGCTATTAATTGGCTTGGTATTTTTGGTGTGTGCTATTTACAGTATATAAATAATTTGGTCGTTTCTGCATATATAAAGCTAAGATGATAAGATAAAGGGTGGTTCAGTTTATTTTCTGGTAGTTACAATAGAAATAATTTGCCAAAGTTGTATCCGACAATATCAGGTAGTAATCGTTTCAGTATTCATGGTTGCCGATATACAATATTAATGTATCATCATGTTCTGTCCAAGCTTTAGCCCGTGTGTGTAATACTGTATGGTATCACTATAAAATTGAAGTCATAATGATAAAGTGGTGAAAATTTCATTAAATCAGACAATCCTTGATTTTTGGTATCATTTTAAAATCAAAAAAATTTAACGTACTCCAATGCAACCTCCTACCACAATAACCACTTCTGCCAATATGTCAACACAATCCAATGTAACTCCAACTGCACAAAATCATTTCTATCTAGCAATTGTCACATACTCCCAATGCACTGCTCCTCACAATAATTCCTTTTGAATATGTCAATAAGTCAATGCAGTCTCCTACCACAATATCCCTTTTTGCAAATATGTCACAATAGTCCAATGCAGCCTCCTACCACAATAATCCCTTTTTGCCAAATATTCACCATAATCCAACGTAACATCCAAACACAAAAATCAAATTTCTATCCTAGCATGTCACATACTCCAATGCAACCTCCTACCACAATAATCCCTTTTTTCAAACTGTTGACATTATCCAATACAACCTCCTACCACAAGAATTCCTTTCTGCAACATGTCCAATAGTCCAATGCAGCCTCCTACCACAATAATTCCTTTGCCAAAACCAGTCACATAGGTCCAATGCAGCCTCCTACCACAAATAATTCCTTTTCTGCCAAAATGTCACATAGTCCAATGCAGCCTCTACACAATAATGCTTCTGCCAAACTATGTCACATAGTCCAATGCAGCCTCCTACCACAAGAATTCTTTCTGCCAAACATGTCACATAGTCCAATGCAGCCTCCTACCACAAGAATTCCTTTCTGCCAAATATGTCACATAATCCAATGCAGCATGCTACCCCAAAAAATGAGTGGTGGAGGAATCCTTACATAGCCAATTTTCACAAATGACAGCACTTGAAGGATATTTTCCACTATACAATAAAAAATGTAACCCTGAAGCCAGCGTATGACCCCACTTGCCCGTAAACCCCAGTGAGCATGGAAGTTTAGGATCTGCAGACAGACAGAAGATTCATTCGATCCACTGGTCCTGAAAAACTTTCACATGCTCTTCGCACAATGTACATTATACAGAAGAGACTGCGAATATCGATCACCATGCCAGCAACAACCAGCTGCAACTACATACTTAGTTAGCACAACACGACAGACATTGCAATTCATTCAGCAAAAAAAAATGTAGCAAGTTGTCAGTGTTGATGGCAAAGCTCCAGAGATTCAAGGAAACATTGTTGCTCCATCTCCCGGCGAGCAAGGTTCCAGCAAGGTTTCATACTTCCCAAGGGTATCAGTCCAAAAGTGAACATAAATGAAGCGTGACTGAAGTTCAACTCATTTACTACAATGCACAGTCCAGCAGTGTTAACCACCATACCATGGGGATTCCCCCTAAAACCTGAGTCCTAGGCCTACTTGAGTTCTTCCCATTTAATGCTGACTCTACATTCTCGATATGCTATTGATTCTATCACTAACACTGAGTTCTTCAGTCAGCAATAGCAACAAGTAAGAGGTGTGTGGCATATGGGTTTAGAGTCATGGGAAATGGACTTTCGACCCGATTCAATCCTAAGACATGTCTGTTTAATTCACAAAGTCTAATACCTTGGGAAAGGTGAATCCATATATTTCCCTCCAACTATGGGTAAGAATAGTAGGGCAGACGGGCTCTTTAAACAGTTCAAATCCTAAACATGTTGTTTGCATTTCACATAGTGCTAATAACCCTTGGGAAAGGTATGATCCATAATATTCTCCTCCAACTGTGGGTAAAATAGTAGGGCAACTGGCTCTTTAACCATGGATAGTAACCAGTCTAGGAAGGAAATCTGAATTTGAAAAAACTGAAGTCAGTCCGTTGATTGGGTTTTGTGGCATTCCTTGCACACCAATTTTACCTACGATTGCACGCAAAAGTGCGGATTGTCCAACACAAGCCCTTGCACCCTATAAACAAAACACTGTGTAGGTTGTTCATTTTGGATGAATTCTCATGTGCCAAATCAAACGAGAGATCCATAACAGGCGAAAGTATTGAGTTCTGCTATAAAAAGATCACCTGTTGATGGAAAGATCACAAGGTGAGGATAGAAAGTAAAAAGAAACACGTCCTCCTTAAAAGGACCTCTCTCCTCTAGAATCAGCGTATCATCAATAGATAACAGAAAGCTGTGGCATATTGCTCTCACTCGAATGAATTGATGAGGTGTTCATATAGAAATAATAGTTACGTACTTATCTCATCTCTGTGCTATGTGGGAGTTTGAATCTCGGTTGCGAGCGATGTTAAGTTGTTTTTTAGTGATGTTTGGATCTGTAAACTAACTTGGGTGCAGGGGGACATCTGCCTTGTGCTATTTATAGTTTTTTGAGTAATACTCAAGGCCACTTCTTTTTTCTCATGAGAATTTTTATTTTCCGCAAAAGTCACACTGCTAAGAGCAAGAGCCCACATCTCACCCTCAATGCAAATTCCAACTCTCCTAAACATTCTCAAACCTTCTCACTCTCTCTCTCCCACTTCACCGCATGTCGATCCTCGTCCAATAGAAAAATGTCATCGCTTTGTGCTGATTCATACTTAAACTTTTCCCATTCTAATCTACATTGTAATTCTTATTATTGCCTTCTAAAATCTTTTCTGTGGCTAATTTACACAACACTGTTACATTGTTGACTCTCACACTCTATTATGTTAACATGGTACCAAAAGAAAAAGACCTATGGCACAAGTCTGAAGGCAACCTTATTTGTTCAAGCATTATCACAATGCAAAAATAGAGTTTAAACCTTTTCCTGCAATTGGATTGTGCAAAGGCCTGCCTCTTCTGATCATTTGAAACTTGCAACAGACATGGAATACCCATTAAATCTAAGCCGTGATGGTTATGGCCGGATGAAGGTATGTCCAGTGGTATATCCAGGGTGAGGGATATATTTATGAAGTGTAGTAAAGGTACTATTCTCGCAGGTTAAGTAGAAGCTGGTGCATTTGTGTAGCATAATAGCAGTTACGTCTTCTGAGCAGTCCGGTGTGGTAGTCTTTCTAGTAGGCTAGTAGACGCTTTACCACCACAGTGTTGAGTATTTAGGAGGACACTATCCAAGTTAGATATAGTGAGGGGTACTAGGTATTTGCATAATTCCATTACATCACCCAGTATAAAGGATTTCAATATTTTACACTTTACAGATATACGATATTCATATCATTATAAAGAATTAGTGAGTATTAGTTTGACTAACACCATAAGTCCTTAATAATGTTTAGGATATCAAATAGATAAACCTAACACTGGAAATTTAAGTAGAGACAAAGTCAACATAATAAAGGATATTAACATAATATTTGTTAGCAACATGTAAATAACAAAATAGGATACATGTACGCTAAACATAAATAAGCATAATTAATGTGTCCAAGGAATAAAAGATGGAGTGTGATATAAAAAAAGGTAATTAAAAGACTTACAGGTCTTCCATGCTGTTCCATGAGTTGTAATGCATTCTGCTTCTGTGAATAGAACAGAATAAATCATTACTTTGTTTGATAAAAGACAAGGACAGAAAAGATGTACGTCTTGCCCTTCAAGGAAGTGTACTGAAAGAAGGAATTTGCTCTCAGGTAATTATCTGGTGACTAATGACATCTAAGCTGTTGGATCTCAAGTTGATCTGTCAAGTAGAAAAGAGTGTATCAAGTTATCCTGTCTAAGTAGAAAGAGTTTGTATAAGTTGATCTTGTCTAAGTAGAAAAGAGTTGTTATCAAAGTGATCTGTCTGAAGTAGAAAATTGTATACGAGTCTATCCCTTTTCACTGCACAAGAGATTGTTTTTGGCACTAGAGGTGGAGAGCCAGACTTATTATCGGCGCTCCCAACTTTACTGCATAGATCCAAGCTGTGCTACTCATGCGCTGAGTTGGTGACGGCGATATCGACCAAGGAATCTTATAGTTCCTAGGCGGATGCCTAACAACTTAGCTAACAGCACCTAAGGCATAAAACTTAAACAAAGGGCAAAGGTCTTCAATTTTATATTACAATTAGACAATATATATATATATATATATATATATATATAAAGTTAAGACTAAAATGAAGGGTCCACATATTTTTTGTTTTGTGCCTAGAACTTTCAAGTAAAAAGATGTGCACTTATTGTCAAGTATCAGTCGATGAGAAGGCGAGAGAGTCTATCCCCTTTTCACTAGCACTAGACCAGGGAGATTGTTTTTGTTGTGGCAGAGTGTCACACTTAACCGTCAGCTCCCACTTTACAGCACAAATCAAATTAACAAGGCTGTACACTCATGTGCGAGTGGCATGGGGGACCGTATTGAACCCAGAACCTTGTAGTTTATAGGTGGATGCCTCCAACTGAGCTACCGCTAGTCACTAACTACATAAAACTAAGACCAAAGTAAAAGGTCCTCAAGTATTTCACAATTCTCAGTAGGTAGAGCATCTGCCTAGGTTCATACCGCTCCCGTTAACTCAGCAATGATAGCTCAGATTGCGTAATCTGATTCTGTGCGTAAAGTGGGAACAATGGTGTAGCTGTAGCAGCTCTACTCGCAAAAATCTCCCAGGTCTAGTGTAACGAAAAGAGAATAGACCTCCCTCACTGTGTCGGCTGATACTAACTTATAGCACTTTGGCAAACTTAACTTTATATATGTATATATATACATGATTAAAGTTAAGACCAAAATGAATGGGCACAATAATTTTGTATATAGAATCTTTGAAATATTGACTGGAATCGTTGAATCTCAAAATTTCAAGAGATATCATTTTTTCTATGTTTTATTAAACTTTTTTTTATATAGTCCATGATTTTTAAGAATGTATTTTTTTATTATTCTTTTTCTATTATCGCCATAATTTATAAAACATATTGTCTGTAATTATTTTTTTTTAACCCTATCGATATTTTAAACATATCCAAAATAACAAAATTATATTTTTAACACTTTGACCTAGACTCCATAAATTTGTTAGTTTGTTTTTTATTTGTACAAAGAAACAACTGTTTATTATATGTCAGAGATCCTATCTTAACTTGGTCATAATCAGCAAAAGAACTTATGGAAGTCACTAGATGAACTATTATTATTTATCATTCTTTCTTTTTTATGATTATATATCTTTATTTTGTGTTTGTTTTATACTTTCACTTAGTTTGTCTTTTTTTTATTCCTGTTTTTGTTTACTTTAATTTTATTTCTGTATTTATGGCTTTGGGAAACTGCTCAACAGACTGTTTACAAGTGATATATGAGATAAAGTCACATCTCAGTTAGGTCAAGCTTGGTACTCTGGGTTCTAAATATGAAAGATACATACAAAGAGCAGATTATCTCTTTTCTACTGACACTGGAGACGTGACAAAATCAATCTTTTCAAGAAAGACTGGCCAGTGAACCCTTGATATTTTCTGCTATGAAACTGATACAATAACAGTTTGTCTAGACATTGGTTTTTGGGAAATATGGAATGGAAAAAGATTCCAAAGGGTTCTAACGCATTGAATATAGCCTGGTCTTATATTTAACACATCTATTAATATATGATAATATTGTAATTATATATAATATACTATATATATAATCCAATTGCCATTTAACTTTTCCGTCGCAGTGGGTAGTTAAATAATCCAAAGTGCTCAAGATATTAAAAATGATAGAGAGGTAATATAACTAAGAATATTATTGTTTAGATGGAAAATCAAATTGATTGAAACCATGGTAGACCCTTTATTTTCCATCTAACGATATCATTAGTAGCTATATAATATATATATATCTATATATATGATATATATAAAATAAGTATTTTTGGCTAATTTTTTTCTTATAAAGCATGTTTTGTTAAACTCTACTGACAAATTCTTATGGACAAGTTTTTGTTCGATCCTTTCTAACTGTCTGGCCATCTTTATATCTGGGTGGAATGGGTGTCGCAATCCACCAAAAGGTTCCTTTCCCCAAGCTACTTTCTGCAATGTCCTTGTGCCATCATCAGGTGTGAAACTAGTGGAATGTTTTTTCCATTGTGTCACTTTTTAAAAGAGCAGTACATGATTAATAGTAGAGGGGTTCAACATGGCGGCCTCTGTTTAGAATGAACAGTGGCAGTAGAAATTTGTAGAGAGGGCTCACAAGTTTGTGTAAGCATGTAAGGGGATGGTGAAAAGGAGATTGGTGGAAATTATACGATTTTGAGGACAGAGGGGTTTTTTTTTTTGACTGGTTTCCAAAGTTTATCTGTTAAAGGTGGGTTTGTTAGATAGCCAAGACAGTTAGAAAAGTCGAACAAAACTC
>CM042142.1:59078961-59263520 GCA_023376005.1 Doryteuthis pealeii | reverse complement strand
AGAACCAATTTACAATGGTAATACATCTTTACCTACATTATTGATTCATATAATTATTTTATTATTATTGTGGCATGATGGTGATAGTAGTATAGTTAGTTAGTCAGTAGAGAAGAAGAAGAAGAAGAGTTATAAGAAGATTTTATGGCATAAAAAAAAAGTGTTTTAGCTTGCAACTTAGCGACGGACCATTGCTTTATTCTCTAAATAGCATTTGATCATTATTGTCTAATAAAAATCTCACTGTTTGTTGCTAACCTTGTGATTACAACACACTACATTACACACACACACCAGTAATATATAATTATATAATATATAATATAATATATATATACATCACACATCACACACACACAGCACACATTTATATATATTATATATATATATATACATACAACACAGTGAAAATCTAATAATAGAATAGATAATATATTGATAGATAGATAAATATGAAATAGACTAGAGAATGAAATTTTAAATATAAAACAGGAAAATAGATAAATATAGAACAAGAGAACTGAGATAAAGATAAACAGATTTAATAGATGTTCTCTTAAGCCATTAAAATTAATATTTAACTTTGCTCATTTGTTATTCTAGAGACATGAAATTTAACATTAAAATCTACAATTAAATGAAAAATTTAATGAAATAATATCAAGAATTGCTGCAAGTAAGTAAAAACAATTAACATTTATAGAATAAATTGCTTAAACAAGCTTCACAGGTTTGAACTTTTTCATATAAATTTTGGACTTTCTAAATCTTTCTACGGATTTCAACACAATATTTATGGATATACTAGAAAGTTTATGGCAACAAAATACTTTTTAAGCTCAGTCGTCTAGAGCGATCTGACTAGTAATCGCAAGCTTCCTGGTTCAATACCTTTGGACCAGTGCCAACTCTAGTGTGTATTGAGCTAGCACAATGGAGCTGTCAGCCAATCAGCTGAGAGGAATGGGTTAGGGTGTAGTGATCCATCCGTTCAGTAGTATCCAAAACATCTCTAGTACTAGTGAAAGGGAATAATGGCCCTCGCTGTCTGGCTGATACTGCCTTATAGCCACTCCTTGATGAAGTTACTAGCTTAAAAAGCCGCCATATGGCCGGCAATTTATCTAGCTGCAGTATAAAATGCTAATAGTCACTTAATTTGTACTATTGATAAATTGTCATTTTTATTTATATAGGGGCAGTGGGGGAGTGCAATTTGAAACAACATTGATTAAAAATATATTTAAGGTAATTTTGTCTATTGCTGAAAGAAACTTGATTTTGTTGTTGAATTGAGAGAAGCAATTAATAAAAGTTATTTAATTACCTAAGAAAAAAAAATAAAAAGATAAATGATAAGATTATCAAGATATTGTAACAAGAAAAATGTATTAATTTAATGTCTCTCATTAAAAAAAAAAAAAGAAAAATTAAGCAACAAGAACAATGACAACTGTGTTTATTATGAGTTATTTACAATCAACTGAAACTAATTTAATAGCTCATTCTTGTTCTTCATGATACAACATAAAACTCATAATGAACCCCCACCCCCCAAAAAATGGAAAAAAAAAAAAAATGGAATAAAAGAAAAAAAAAAAAAAAACCAGAGAAGAAATTAAGATTTATGCATAAAAAAGTGTTTGATGCTTGCAACTTGGACAGGCTATTGCTTTATTCTCTGAGAGAATTCTTCCTCTGAATTTCCAACTCATCCAGACTCTTTCCAATCCTTGACAGAGCATTCCAAGGAAACCAATTACCTCATCATCATTATTTTCACTCCTTTTGAGTTTCACGATCAGCGTCAGTCTGATGGTATTTCACTGGAGTCTGAGTGATGACAGCAAGTCTCCTCAGGTCTCCAGGACTCTTCTGAGTATTCTAGCCGATTGCAGCAGTGCAGTAGTCTGGGATTGTCTCTATTCTTCCTCTGATTTCTAGATCCTCCAGTCTTTTCCAAGTTTATTGGTACTGTTCAAAGTGCACCAACTACAATTGGGTATCACTTTCACTCTCATATTCCACAGCTTTTTCAATTCTCTGGCATGTCCAGGTATTTATCCATCTTTTCATTATTATTATTATTATTATTATTTATTATTATGGTGGTTTGTGAGAAGAAGAAGAAGAAGAAGAAGAAGAAGAAGAAGAAAAGAAGAAGAGGTCAAAGTTTAAAATTTGCAAATACAAAAAGGAGAAGAGACTTACCAGTTTATAAACATTCTTTATACACATCGTGCTGACTGGTTTGGTTGGATTTTTTATGGCATGTGAACCCTTGTTGAAAAGTCTAAGTCACTAAAGGACTTCTGTAGTACATATTGCTAAAGGAATGAATGTGTCACAACATACAGTACATTGATTCTGGTTATGTATCATCATCATCATCATTATCATCATCATCATGTCATGCAAGTAGCACGGATATCCATGACAATCTCTCGCCAACCTTCCCTATCATTCATTGCCTCTGACAGTTCTTCTGCACAGCATCCAGCATCCTCACATAGTTGGTCAATGTAGGTCCTAGCTGGGCGACCCACATAAGCATGCCCATGTGTTTGCTTCCACAGGAGTATGTCGCTTAGGAGCTTGTCTTTATTTCTTCAGCAGTGTCCTGCATGCCTAGTCCATCTTACTCGTATTGTTTGGGAGATGGGGGCAAGTGGCCATACAGCTGCTTCCTTGTGGGGGGCTGTTTCCATGACTTGTTCAATCTAGCTTATTCTCAAGGCACTTCGTTAGGGTCCAGGTGGTGCAGCCATACAGCAATACTGATATTATGTATAGGCAGCATATTTGCAGGCCAGTCTGAGTATTCATTGCTAAACAATAGTTATTCACTAAGCTTGGATGTGGCACAATATCAGATGTATGGGCACACAGTGAGGATCAAATTCACTGCTAATGATCAGCTAAACAAATCCATAGCTGAAAGCATCTTTAACCGGCAAGCATTGAATCTAGCACATCATTTGTCAAATTTCTTTAACTATTAAAAAAAGATACATGAGATGAAATTTAAACAAGAATCAATAAAAAAGGTCCATTCTGATATTGGTTAGGCTGAGACTTTTCAACATTCAACATCCTCTTGTGCATTATAGACACACAAATCATTATCTATATATATATATATATATATATATATATATAGATGAACTAAACCATTATGACCAGTGATACATGAGTGAGGATGATAGATTCTGTCTCCTTACATATCAGGTTTAGAAGTAATAAGTTTGAGTAATATATATAATATATATATTATATATATAGTATATATATATAATATATATGTAGAATATAGAAAACAAAGTATTCCAAAAAAAGATGAATTTATTTTTGATTGTGAGTGACCATCAAAAATAAATTCATCTTTTTTTGGAATACTTTGTTTTTTTTTATTTCCAACATATTCTACGATTCATTTCCATATTTACACAGCCACACACACACACACACACACACACACACACACACACAATATAATATATATGTATTACATGTATAATATACAGGGTGTGATAGGTAGATTCTCCTCTAAATTAAACAAAAATGAAAATAAATACTAACATTTCACTTTATCAGATATATTTACAAAAATTACATGAAAATATCTTGAAATTCTATAGATTGAATTCATTAATAAGAAATCCCCATTGGCTTCAACCACAATGTCCAGACGACTTCAGAATCTCCTGCAAGCCTTTCTGATGTTCTTATTCAAATAGGTAAATACATCCGTTATAATTGCCTTCAGTTCTTTGGTGTTGCATAGGGTTCAGTTGGTCTTTCGCTCAACTGTGCCCCACACAAGGGTATTGTAATCTAGAGAGTAAGGCAGCTAGATGTTACGGGTGATAAGATTGCAGAAATTCTCTGACAGCCGACACAGGCTTCTCCTGCTTGTTTGGCATGGTGCAGAGTCCTGTTGTCAGCTATAGGGTCTTCCAGCAGCTACCCTTTTGATCCAGAACAACACTACCTCCTCCAGGCAATTGATGTAGGCCTCCATGTTGAGTCTGAGGCCATGTGGGAAGATCAACAGAGGCATAACATCACCATCACTAGTGACCACTCCAAACAGCATGGTGTGGACTGGGTGTTTGCTTTTCCCTATTATCAGTACATCTTGTGGGAACAGAGCAAAACCAATGGTTATTCTGTAAGTTCAACAACTGATCCAGGCAGAAAATTTTATATATATATATAATATATATATATAATTGATATTATTCAATGTCTGCATATATATATATACATGGTATATATATATATATACATAATATATATATATATATATATATATATATATTATAATGTGTGTGTGTGTGTTGTGTGTCTATATATCTAGTATCCACATGTGCTTTACATTTTCCGTTGCAGTGGCATTAGCAAATTATCCAAAACATAGAGCAATAGTAATAATAATAATAATAATAATAATAATGATTATAATAAAGAAAGTACAAGACTAGACATGACTGTGTGGGAAAGGTGATTCACTGGGAACTATGCAAGAAATTCAATTTTCACCATTCAACTAAATGGTATATGCACAAGCCTGAATCTGTCCTGGAAAATGAGATGAAATTCTCTGGGACTTTGAGGTACAGATGGCTCACCTAATCCCGGCCAGGAGACCAGACCTAGTTTTGATTGACAAGAAGAGGAAGACTTGTCATCTTATGCATTTTACTGTCCCGTCTGATCACAGAGTGAAAATGAAAGAGAGCGAAAAGATCAACAAATACTTGGACCTTGCCAGAGACTGAGAAAACTGTGGAACATGAGGGTGAAGGTTGTACCAATTGTAATTAGGGCCCTTGGAACAATCCCCAGGGGTCTGTAAAAGAGAGTGGATGAATTGGAAATTGGAGGAAGAATCGAGACTATCCAGACTACAGTATTGTTGAGATTGGCTGGAATACTCAAAGAGTCCTGGAGACCTGAGGAGACTTGCTGCCACTCAGCCTCCAGTGAACCACCGGCTACGGCAGGTGTGAAAAACTCGAATGGAGTGAAATTCGAATGGAGTGAAATAACAATAATAACAATAATAATTGTAGTAGAGGATCCTTAACTCTTTTCCTCTACAACTATCACTAATGGTATATATATAATAGATATTATTCACTGTGTGCATATATATTTATATATATATATATATATATAAACACACATTGAATAATATCAATTTCAATATTTCATATGGTTTCATGATGGAAAAAAATTTTCTTAAGAATTTTAAGTTGAAATTTCTAAACATTTTCTGAACTGAATATAACTGTAATATAAAAACTAAAGTCACAACTGATTTTTGTTATTTGTTGTTTATTTCAAAGTCTTTTGAAATCTACCATGCACTATGAGACATTGGATCAGCTGAAAGAAATTTAGAAAACCTTAGAGAATTTAGTGTTTTCTTACAGTTAAAGATGATATCATTGAGTGAATTTTAAAACTCTAGTTAAAAGTATTTTAATTTTTTACAGACCTTTACTCCAATGTTTATTTTATGTACACATTTAAAGACTTCAGATGAATTCAATTATTATTGTTTTTATTATGGAGTCCACATATGCTTCTTTGTTGGTATATATATATATATATATATATATATATATATATATATAAGTGTATTTTGGCAGCATTTTTTCTTTTATACAAGTTTTGTTGAACTTTACAGACAATTCCTGTCGGACAAGTTTTTCGTTGATCCATTCCAATTTTCAGGCCATCTTTCTGGTGTCGGGGAAAAATAAGTATAGCTGCACTGATGAGGGTAAACCCCGAAACGCGCGTCTGTAGATTGCTTTTTATATAAATATATATATATAATATATAATTATATATATATATATATTATTGAACACTGCAGCGATTTTTTGTCTGCAAATTTTGTCCTTTGTACTTTCAAATTGCCGGATTGTTCTAATGATATCTGGTGAAAATTGGCTGATATATTTGCCATAGGTGATTGTACAAGTACTTTCCACCATATCGTGGGCCATCTTCAAGGTAATTCTTAAACTATACAACAATGGGTTGTTCCATTCCCTATTTATATAGGTTGTGTTGATTTCATTTTCTTCTAATTATGGTTGTTGTTATTATGAGTGTTATTACTATTTTTATTATCATGTGTATATATATATATATATATATATATATATATATTATATTATATCAACCCCTCATATTCCATAGCTTTTTTTCTAGCTCTCTGGCAAGATCCAGGTATTTGTCTATCATTTCTCATTCCTCTTTCTTTTATTATCACTCTAATGTTTGGTGGCATTCTGAAATCCATGAGTTGACAAGTTCTTTTGTCTTTGTGAATTAGCATCAGGTCAGGTCTTCTGGCCAGGATTGAATGATCTGTTTATATCAATGTCCCAGAGAATTTCATGCACCTAATTTTCTAGGACAGATTATGGTTCTGGTTCCCTGTTGATCATCCTTCCCACCCAAATTTAACCACCATTATAAGGGTGGTGAATTGTCCTTTGAAATAAAGGAAGATTTCTGGTTTGTGCATAGACCATTTGTCAGCATAGTCATATCTTAATCTTGCACAGTTCCCTGTTGATCATCCTTCCCACCCGAATTTAACCACCATTATAAGGGTGGTGAATTGTCCTTTGAAATAAAGGACAGGTTCTGGTTTGTGCATATACCATTTGTCAGCATATCATATCTTAATATCTTGCACAGTTCCCTGTTGATCATCCTCCCACCTGAATTTAACCACCATTATAAGGGTGGTGAATTGTCCTTTGAAATATAGGACAGGTTCTGGTTTGTGCATATACCATTTGTCAGCATATCATATCTTAATATCTTGCACAGTTCCCTGTTGATCATCCTTCCCACCCAAATTTAACCACCATTTATAAGGGTGGTGAATTGTCCTTTGAAATAAAGGACAGGTTCTGGTTTGCGCATATACCATTTGTCAGCATAGTCATATCTTAATCTTGCACAGTTCCCTGTTACCATCCTTCACACCCAAATTTAACCACCATTATAAGGGTGGTGAATTGTCCTTTGAAATAAAGGACAGATTCTGGTTTGCACATATACCATTTGTCAGCATAGTCATATTTCAATCTCTTGCACAGTTCCCTGTTGATCATCCTTCCCACCCAAATTTAACCACCATTATAAGGGTGATGACTTATCCTTTGAAATAAAGGACAGATTCTGGTTTGCGCATATACCATTTGTCAGCATAGTCATATCTTGATATTGCACAATTCCCTGTTGACCCCCCCCCCCAAATTTAACCACCATTATAAGGGTGATGACTTGTCCTTTGAAATAAAGCCTAAAAGTGAAAACAACAACATCAGTTGCCGATTATGATACTTTACAGTGTAAGGCAGAGGATAAGCTGGCCACCAACACTTGTAAGTCTTCAGCAGAGGTTATGTCATGAAAAGATACGACAAGGAGCTCTTGAGAGGTTCCTCATGAACTGTCAGTTGATTAAAACAAAAAGAAAGAAGGAAAATCCTTTTGATACGTCCTAATAGTTGTTTTAGTGTCTTGATGACATCCTTACAATGTTTGTCTCTGCACCAATGAAGGATTGGTCATTACGAAGAAAAAAGAAGGCTCACATTTCCGTGGTGAGTGTGAGGAGAAGGTGGATCAAAAAGGGTGGCTCAAGTAGTTCGTCTCAAGTGTTGAGTATGTGTGAACAGTTATGTAAATAAATGTATTTCTCTGAAACTTGATTATGTTTAATGTTCTGCCATTGATTGGGTATATAAATAAAATGTCAATTTAAACCACCAATCAAATCATTACGGCTGGACAACTATATGAAGCAAATACTGAGTTGTTTTTACAATAGTGATAATATTTTGAACTCTTGACTAGATCACTTGATTTAAAAGAAAAAAGTAAAAGAAAAAGAAGAAGAAAAAAAAGGTTCTGAGTGAAGTACTAACAGGTGTTAGAGAGGAAATAAATACATGTTTTGTGGTAAATCAATGAGATGATACTATTAAAACTAATTGATGTATTATTGTAATTTGACCGTTTGGTAGTTTAAGAGTTAGGATATATAGGTAGAAGTTAAGTTATTTGATGTTATTACAAAAGGATGTACTGTATTAATATTTAATATTACTAGGAAATATATACACCTTCCGGGTACAAGTATTTAAGTTTTAATATAATAAAATATTATATTAAACTAGAAAGGTTAATGAAACTAAATAAGAATGCAAATAAAAAGATTTGAAATCGGGTGGGGAGGTATAATCGAAAAATAGAACAACTGAAACTTACTCTTCCATCACTCTCGTCTTTCATTGCTAAATTTTCCTAATTTAACTATTTAGTTAAATTAGGAAGTAAAGAATTAAATTACAGTTATTTCTTCTTGTTGAGTGATTTCTTTTAAGATTTATCCCCGAGATTTTTTCCTCATATTCATTAAGATAAAACCAAACAATTAGAAATCAATAATAGTAAGCACATATTTATTAAAATCAAATTTTTAATATAAATATGCAAATTAGCCTTTCTGTTCACACTGTAAACTGCTATTTTGTTGTATATATAAATACAATTGCATTTTATCAGTATGTAGATCTGGCCAACGCTGGGGGTCCAGTGGCTTTGGCCCTGGATCTTTACAAGTTAATAGCGTCGATCCCAGGGGGTTTTCCCCCCAGGCAATACCTGCCCCCTTGACTTAAAGGGGCAGAGCTGGGTTTATTGCCCAGCGACTGAGGCGCCCCTTGAGGGAATGCCGAAGGGATTGACGCAATTTTTTGTTCTTTCCCACCCATGAGCTTCGGCTTGTGGTGGGCCCACGTTAAAACGAGGCCTTGTGCCCAGCCCATACAAGTGGGGTATGAGGCAAATACTTGTAGATAAGGCCAACAGTATAAATAATGTAAAACAATTTTATTAATAATTAAGGTTTAATTAAAAATATAATCATGGAGAATTTGACTTAAATAACTAAGGGAATCATGACATGAGTAGTAATATAGTTTCGTTTATAGATAGAGAAACACACAATCTCCATTATAATAAGATTTCTAAATCCAGATGAAAAAAAAAAGGGTTTTCTTAATTGGGACCCATCTGAAAATGTTATTTAATCTCTAGCCAAATGAATGCAAATATTGCTAATTTTAAGCTGGAAACTTTTTTCATTAGTAAATACTTAAGCGTAAATCTTACAATTTACAGAGCTTAAGTCAAAGATGAAAAAATTAAGAAAAAATAAAAGATACTTGAATTGTTATTAATAACATTGCTGATGTTTGTGACATAATTGAAGAATCATTTGATGTAAATGATTGCAAAGAAGAAGAAAAAGAAGAAGAAGAATTGCTGAGACGAACTTTTCTGACATTAACGTTTCTTGAATATTTTGACTATTTGCATTTGAATGTTTCTCAATGTTGTGACTCACTTGTGAGACATTAAGTGTTTGCATTGGAGAGAAAATGATTGAATATATATATACACACACACACACACATACATATTATATTATATATATATATATATATATATATATATATATATACTGAATATATGAAGGACAAAATTAACACCAAAAAGTATATGTATAGATATCAAAAATTTGATTAAAAGATGAGAATGTGTAGTTGATCAAATATTGAATACCTACAAGTATGTTGTCTGAAATTACTTTCAATATTTATGTCTTAAGATGGAAAAGTAAAAATTACACGCACACATACACATATATTATTATAATGGAGATTTGGTGTCTGTCTGTAACCGAAACTATGTCACTGTTTACATCACAATGCCCTCAGGAATTGCATAATTTTATGAATGAATATTTAATATATAGTCAAAATCATCAATACATGGAATATATCTTATTTATCAATGAGATCTCTATAAAAAAATTGTTAGATTTGCCACAAACCAACCCATATTATTAGTGCATTTACAATCTTGCAATGTGTCTTATATATAACTAGAAAATAAAGATTCACATAATATATGAGGTGGTTAATTTGCATACCGGTTTTAACAAAACCAGGTTTAATAAATAATTACTTATATATATATTCAATACAAAACTCTACTGTGTTGAAACTCTGTAAGCAAAAATTTGAATCTGTAGTAATTTAATATATACGAAGGTCATTCAGTAACCCAGCTATGAGTAAATAGTGGGACAGACTAGGTTCTTTAGACTTGGTTAAGCATCCAGTTAAGGAAAAGGAAAACTCTGGATTCAAACTAGCTTTACTTTAGAAAAAAATGATTTCTGAGTTTCAAAATTATTGATTTTGGTAATAAATAATACCTAATAATATCAGTTTTGCTTTCAACTAGAAATAATAAAATTCTTGGGTTTAAAAGAAAATGTGCTTTTTCAAAAAAAAAAAAGACTTATATATATGTGTGTGTGTGTGTGTGTGTGTGTGTATTCATAAAGAATAACAAACACATATAAACTCATGAATATGCTTAATGCAAACATACAATACACTCAGACACATTCAGACATAAATACACACATACATATACACACAAATCCATATATACACCTACAGAATATCTACCAATCATGTATTTTAGTAACTGCTCATTAAGTTGGTGATTAATTTTTAATATTTAAGTTAATTTAATTCTTGTTCATTTTGAATATTTGCCATTACAGAATCGATCATTTGAAGTAAATATTCCCTTACTCAACAGGGAATATATATATATATATATATATATATATATATATATATTAAGTTATGAGGTTAAGTAAAGAAACAAAGGTTTAGTTCGATAGGTCCTCGCCAAGCCACAATCTGTTAAGTAAGGATGTGGTAATGTGGCGTCAGATGCTAAACAAATATTGAAATTAATTAGTTATATGATTTAGGCGAGATTATATATATTATATATATATATATATATATATATATATATATATTATATGTTTGTTTATTTAGAACATTGCTGAATAAAGTATATATAAATTTACTTGAAGGCACTACAACGCATTATAAAATTCGATACTTTTTCTATAGAAAATAATGACAAGTGTAATGCAAAGGATACACTTGTCAAGTTCAAGTATCGAATTTTATGCGATACATGCGTTGTAAGTGCCTTCAAGTAAAATTTAATATATATATATATATTATATATACTACAGGGGATTGAAAAGTAAGTCTCATTTTAAACTATCTATAATTTTTTATATGCAGTTACATTTTAGAATGAGAATATTGAGGACTTGATTTTTATGCAAGATGGTGTTGCTCCACATTTTACTATTGTTATTCATGAATGGCTGAATCACCATTTTCTGAGGAGAAGGATGGGTAGATGTGGTCAGCATGAGTGGCCGACAGAAGCCCCAATTTAACACCCTGCAACTTTTTTCTTTGGGGTTGGTTGAGGGAGCAAGTCTACGCTATGAAACCAACGACTTTGGAAAAACTTGAAGGATGAATATGAGAATTTATTTCTGCCATTCCACAAGAGTTCCTGGGAAGATCAGTTGATGCAATTCCAAAGCAGCTTGAGAGGATGGAGTTATATACTGATGCCTATATAGAATTTTAAATGAAACTCCATGTTATGTGTGTTCTTCTCATATTCATTTTTTGTAAAAATAATGATTCAGAAATTGATTATATATATTTACCAACTCCTCCGCTCGAGCAGGATACGACACAAGGTCAATTTCTTAAGCGGAGTTTAACAGATTTGAATTCAGAGTTTTCCTTCTCCTAGACTGGTTACCTAGCCATGGTTAAAAAGCCCAGTCTGCCCTACTATCTGGAGGGAGAGTAGGATTCATACCTTTCCAAAGGGTATTAGCGCTAAGTGAAATGCAATTACCATGTCCAGGATTTGAACTTGAGGCAACAAGTCCATTTCCCATGACTTTAACCATTACACCACGCACTTCCTGAAATTGATTATAAGATTTTCAAAATAGGGAGTTACTTTACAATCACCCTGTATGTACACACTGAAACAGATCAAAACATAAATACACACATACATATACACACATACATATACACACAAATCCACATATGCACTTAGAGAATATCTATCATTCATGTATGTAACTGCTTATTAATTTGGTAATTGATTTTTAATATTCAAGTTAATTTAATTCTTGTTCATTTTGAGTATTTGCCATCACAGGAATCGATCATTTGAAGTAAAGGGAGAAATTGACAAATATTCGCAGACTCAACGGTAAACAAAAAAACAAAAAAGAAAAAAAAAAAAAACGCATACTTTAAAAATCTGTTTCTGGTCAATTTATTTATTTTCTAAAAATTTTGGTTCAGGGAAGAGACAATTTGGATTAAAATAATATCACTTATGGTCAAGTCATGCTGAAAACACCGGTTCCCACTAGATCACCAAAGTTAAGCAGCGATGAGTCTGTTTAATGCTTAGTTGAGTGACCACTTAAACAATAGCAGATACTGAAGCCTTATTTATTTAAGTTGGATATTATACAGAAAACACTAGAAAAGCCTACTATTTAATCCTAAGGAACATTACAATAGATGGTTCTCACTAGATCATCAGTTAAGCAACGATGAGCCTGTTTAATACTCAGTTGGGTGACCACTTAGACAATAGCAGGTACTGAAGCCTTATTTATTTAAGTTGTATATTATACAGAAAACACTACAAAAGCCTACTATTTAATCCTAAGGAACCTACAATAGATGGTTCTCACTAGATCACCAGTTAAGCAATGATGAGCCTGTTTAATGCTCAGTTGGGTGACCACTTAGGCAATAGCAGGTTTTGTAAGCAACCTGAGACCTGTGTGCCATATCTAAGCAAATACAAATAAAGTTAAACAAATCATTTATCAAAATGACTTGTGTTGGCATTAAATAACCTGAAAAGGGTTGATATACCATAAAACAAAACAAGCAACCAACCAATTAACACAATATCCAATATGAGGGGGTGGGGTCAGAAAATAGGCTCAAATCCTGGGCAGAGAAACTTGAAAATTGTGGACAGCATCTTCTTGGCCATCCACTTCATCCAGGTTTGACCACCATGTCCAGAATGTCAGTGATGTTGTTGTTGGTGGTGGTATTGACCTTGAGGCTGTGCAAGATGAAGTGGAGTGATATGATATGATCCTCATTACTCATGATCCTTATTGACCATCACGGATGATGATTTGAACTTGGTGATATGCATCTCTGTAAATACTTTGAGATTGTTCCTGACTTTGAACCTGAATGACCTGGTCACTTTCATGAGGCTGATTATTTCTGAGTTTGCTTTGATTGGCAATTAGCATCACCAGCTCAGCGTGCCATTTCATTTGTTGCGTCGGGTTGGAAGCTGCCATCTTTTGTATTTAACCAACTCTACCACAGGCAGGACTTGGACAAGGTCATATTTTTTTATGCAGGGAGTAGCTGGTTTAAATTCAGAGTTTTATTTTCCTAGACTGGCTGCCATGCCCAGAATAAAGAGCTCAGTCTGTCTTACTATTTATCTATAGGTAGAGAGAGAAGAAAGCAATTGCCTTTTTGCAAGGATTTTAGTATGAACTGAAATACAAAGGTTTTGAACTTGGCATGCTAATTTCATTTCTTATGACAATAACCATTACGCTATGGACTGCCATGTAATTGCTCTGGATATGTCTCAGAGAGAGAGAGAGAGAGAGAGAGAGAGAGAGAGAGAGAGAGAGAGAGAGAGAGAGAGAGAGAGAGAGAATGTGTGTGTGTTAAGATTTAGCACATGCTGCATAATATTGTCTTAGGTTGCCTTCTATTTATGGATAGCTAAAGGTGTCTTTACAAATACTTGGCAAACCCTATATATATATGTATATATATATATATAAATATATATATGAGTTAAGGTTGCATGGACATAGAGTCAATACCTAGTTACGGACAGTTACTCGCCTATGGTCTGAAGATCACATAAACCTCTCAGTAACCCAGTGTTGACGCTACCTTAACTCAAATATAAACACTATCAATGATATTGAGCACTGTCTACTTAGAAATATAGGACCATATGACCTTTAGGCACCCCTTTTGCGATCTCGTTTCATAAGGACATTTTTTTCATTAACAACATCAAAATTCCGTTGTTTGTTAGGGATTAGGGTTAAGGTTAGGGGTTAGTTTTATAATTAAAAAAAAACTATAAAAATAACTAGATGTTGACGGCGTAAATGAAAAAATGTCCTTATGAAACGAGATCACAAAGGGGGTGCATAAAGGTCATATGGTCCGAAATATAGCACCCATATTATCCACAATATATATATATATATATATAAGATATTTGCAAGAAAAATATATATACTTTTGTATGGATAAAATTTATTATGGTTATTTGTCAACACATGTTTCGATCAAAATTCGCTTACACGCACAGTATTCTATTTAAAATTATTTGAAATATAAAATCAAACAAAATATCACCCTGTCCTGAAGATGATCTCTTGTTTGCATGCCTGATATTTTGTTCCCGAGCCTCGTCTAAAAAACTCAGATAAATTGTATGTGTTTTACAAGTTATTAAACATTTTTTCCCTTAACGAAACAGAAACATTTCCAAGGAAGAAACTAAAAAGAAAATTAAGTTAGCTTAAATTTCTGTGTTTATAAATGAGATATTTTGTCTTAAGAGTAAAACAAACATGTTTTTCTCATATTAAAAAAAAAAAAAAAAAAACTTAATCAATATTTAAATTACAAATGGTTTATTTTTTTCTTTAATTTCAAGTCCACAAACATTGATAATATATATGCAGCTTTACTTTGGGGAGCTGGCGTGTTTTTCTTCTCTTTCAAAGAAATGTGTCTCTTTAATTAAACTAGACATTAGATCAATTCCATTGCTGAATGGTGGCTTTAATAAATTCTAATAGCTCTTATATCTCTTGGTTGCAGCCATCTTGTCTACTGATTTCATTCCAGTGTCGTTCCTCTTATTTCATCATTATCATCATCATGTTGCGCAAGTAGCATGGATATCCATGACAATCTATCACTAACCATCCCTATCATTATCCGCAGGAGGTCCTCTGTACAGCATCCATTATCTGTGTAGAGCTGGTCAGTTGGTCTTTGCTGGATGGCCCACACTGGCATGTCCACATACTGGTTTCCTTAGGAGGATGTTGGTAATGAGTTTGTCCTTGCTTCATCAGCAATGTCCAGCATGTCTTGTTTGTCTCACTTGGGAGCTGCACAAGAATGCTGTGTGTGATCTTGAACAAATCGTGGAAGCAACACCCCACAAGGATGCAGCCATATTCTTCCACCAGCTATGGGTAAATAGGACAGACTGGGTTCTTTAAACTTGGTTAGGTAATTAGTCTAGGAGAAAGAATACTCTGAATCCAAACTATTAAACTCCCCTTAAGAAATTGACCTTGTGTCACATCTTGCTCATGGGGAGGGATTGGGTAAATACACATTATTATATTGTCAATATTGGTATTTAATATTATTAAATTAATATTTACTAGCAAGAATATGTGCCCTCTAAGTGTAAGTGATTAAATTTTAATATAATTAAATATATTAAATTAGAAAGATTAATGAAATTAAATAGAATGCATATAAAAAGATTACACATTCTAATTGATTTCTATATAGAATCATTCCTAGGATTGATTTTAATATGCTGGAGAATAAAATAATAATATTAGGGATAAATAACACCAACTAATTATCTATTAAACCCGGCTTTGTTAAAACCAGTATGCAAATTAACCACACTATATATGTGAACCCTTATTTCTTAGTGATATATAAGACACATTGTAGGATTTTGAATGCACTAATAACATGGGCTGTTTTGAGGCAAATCTAATTCAGATTTTCATTGAGACCTCGTTGATAAATAAGATTTATTCTATGTTTTGATATTAATGATTTTAATTATAAATCATTGATAAACTTACAAAATTCCTGAGAGTATTGGGACGTAGTAGTGACATAGTTTTGATTACAGACAGACAAACACCGAATCTCCATTATGATAAGATATGAAAATTGTAAAAATAAAACTGCATCGTTAAAAAAATTATTTCTCTTTCAAACTGAAACAAGCAAACATAAAATCTCAATTCTAACCATAAATACATCAAATGAAATTTAATCCAAAATTCACAGTAGTTGGTATTTTTCTTTTCTTTTTTTTTTCTGTGTGCGTCGGTCAGATCAGACATGCATGTACATACATGTCAGTCTTGTATAAAACCTTTGCTTGAAACTTTTCTTTTTATTTATCAGATTATTTCTTGATATAATTCTGTAGCAAGTAACAGGATTGCTGGTTTAGAGGTTCAGCTTGTTGACTATTTTATATCACGCACACACATACACACACATGTGTAAACATGTATGTACACATAGTAACACTGAAAGATATTTGTACATAAATATGTTGTGGATAGAAATATAGTCTCAAAGATATGTGTGACTGTTGAGAAATTGATTACAGTTCTTTGTAGGTGCTCTATACTTGTGACCTTGTGTTAAACCCTGTTGGCTAGTTTATATTATGCACACATACATAGATGTGTATATATGTATACATACATATTAATACTGAAAGATATTCATACACAAATATGTTGTGGTATAGTGGTTGGGAAGTTAGTCTCTGACAGTTGAGAAATTAATAACAGCCCTGAGTAGGTACTCCATACTTGTTGCCTTGTGTCAAACCTTGTTGGGTATTTCATATTATGCACCCCCCACACACATATGTATATATGTATAAATATGTATACATGTATGCATACACAGTAACATTGAAAGGTATTCATACACTAATATGCTGTGGTGTAGCGGTAAGAAAATTTCACTGACCTATGACTGTTGAGAAATGTCAAAAACTTGTTGGCTATTTTATATTGCACACACCCACACACACACACACAGATAAAATATTCATACACAAATATGTTATGGTGTAGTGGTTAGAAAGTTAGTCTCACAGATCTATGACTGTTGAGAATCTATGACTGTTGAGAAATGAGTTACAGTTCTTAGTAGGTGCTCTATACTTGTGACCTTGTGTTAAACCCTGTGGGCTAGTTTATATTATGCACACACACACACATACGTGTGTATATATGTATACATACATATTAATACTGAAAGATATTCATACACAAATATGTTGTGGTATAGTGGTTCGGAAGTTAGTCTCAAAGATCTGTGACTGTTGAGAAATTAATTAGAATTCTTAGTAGGTACTCCTTAGTTTTGGCCTTGTGTCTAACCTTGTGTAAGTGCTTGTTGGCTATTTGATATTACACACACACACACACACACACACACACACACACACACACACACACACACAGACTGACAGACAGACAGACAGACAGACAGACATAGACACATATATATGTATAAACATGTATGATGATAATTGCCACTTTTTCGCAGAAGAAGGCCATTTCTACAATCCAGTTTGTGAGCACGATGACAGCTCAGAGTCCAGCTTTAACAATGCGTCTTGAGTTCCCTGGCTTTTTCCTCGTATGGGGCCGTGCATGACTGAGAAGTCTGGCCCTCGACAGGCAAACCCTGCCACATGCATCAGACATGTGTTCAGGTGTAAATGTAGGGAATGTGTTCAGGACGTCCGACATGTGCCGTTTACGTAGAGCCCACTTCAGGGTAAGGTGTTCGAATACATGTATGCATACACAGCAACATTGAAAGGTATTCATACACTAATATGTTGTGGTGTAGTGGTAAGAAAGTTTCACTGACCTATGACTGTTGAGAAATGTCAAACCTTGTTGGCTATTTCATATCACACACACACACACACACACATACACAAACATACACACACACAGATAAAATATTCATACACAAATATGTTGTGGTGTATTGGTTAGAAAGTTAGTCTCACAGATCTATCACCATTGAGAATCTATGAATGTTGAGAAATGAGTTACTGTCCATACTTGTGGTCTGGTGTAAACTAAATTTGAGAAATTGAAAAAGATCGAAAAGATATTGACAAAAAGAATTGTGCGTTGGTGATTTAGAATTGTGTAATTTCTAAAAATCTTTCTTTTCCTGGCTGTTTAGACAAATATGAACCCAAATGGTCACAGATAAACATCCATGTAATTAAATATATGCACCAAAACTAATATATATTTATTTATTATTATTATAATTTATATATTAACATGGTTGTTCCTAAATCTTCCAACCATTATCATCTTGCAACACCCTCTAGTTAAAAATGAGACTGTCCAAATCATCCAAGATGCAATGCAAAAATGTCGATACAGATTATTGTGTTGCTTAATTGCATTTTTCTTATTTGTCCCATTTTATTTCACCCAATTTTAAAAATGAAACATTCCAAATGGTCTTGTATCACTTAGATGCTCAATGTAAAATTAAAATGAATTTAAAAAATAGTTACATGTTTATTTTATTTGTAATATTGAAATTGTGAATTACGGAAGATATTTTGGTAATTTTGATCTTATGTCGTCCAGGCCTCCTGCTCTAATTTATGCTGTTTTAGCAACCCAGCATCAGTCTAATTTTCAGCCCAACTTTCTTTTCCCGAGTACTGTTTTTGTCACTTATATTTTTGCATTATCTATTGCAAAGACAACAGAAGGATTTATATGTAATGAAATTGCAAATCATCATTTCTGACTTAAATAGCTCCTTATGATTTTTGTTTCATTTTGTGGAAATTCTTTGTGTTCTGCTAATTATTATAATTGCTCTATCACCGATATATAGCACTCTCCTAATTATACATGAATGTATATATAAACACACACATATTTATCTGTATACATATGCACTCATGAACACAAAGACTAAAAACCATTTAAACAAATTCTTTGCTTGAACACAGTCTTGATTCTTTCTCTTCTTTTTCTTTGAATTTCAGGGGTAAGTGATTGTGACTATTATAAATTGATTCTTTCATCTTAGTCTCATTGTCTTTATTGTAGATTATGAGTTATCTCCCTTGGACTATTTCATTAGGAGGAACTCTTTGGCAAAAGAGGAAGAAAGTTAATTGGCAACAGACTACATATACGACAATTGTCCACCATTAGACTGCTATTCAACTGCCTATTGACATTTATCATCCTTAAGTCTTTCTCAGGTTGTCTCACACATAAGAGCCATAAAGGTAAAAGTAAGGTTTACATTTTATATGTTTCCATGGGAGTCATGAGTTTAATCCTTAGATCAGAGGAAGATTGATATCATAAGCAAGAGGAATGACACAGGGTAATCTGAACATTAGCTACATAAATGAGAGTAACCTCCCCTTGTTTCTTTCACTTTGAGGAAACCGTCTGTTTTGGTCGGCCATTTTCATTTCACTGTAAATCTACACTGAAAATATGAATTTGTTTGAATCAATAGAACTGAATGTTTTAACACGAAAATATCAGAAAATGTGTTCTTAATTGTGCTTCTCCATTATTTGAAATGAACTTAATTGTTATTAAGAACACATTTTATGATATTTTCATGTTAAAATGTGCAGTTGTATTGATTACAGTGAAATGAAAATGGCCAACCAAAACAGACGGCTTCCTCAAAGTGAAAGAAACAAGCGGAGGTTACTCGCATTTATGTAGCTAATGTTCAGATTACCTGACACTGAATATGTATATTAAAAGAAAGGGAACAACATACTCTCATGGATTGACTAATAGTCAAATCATACTAAAAGCACTGGTTCTCACCAGATCACAGAAGTTAAGATTCAATGAGCCTGAACAGTATTTAGATGAGTGACTATTTAGTAAGAGCATGTAGTGTAAACAACTTAAAGTCTTTGTGCTATATTAAGCAAATTAGATTGTTTTGTTTTATGGCATATCAATCCTTTTTGGGTCATTTAATGCCGAATCAAGTCATTATTGATATTCAGTTTCTTACAATACCCGCTTTTGCTTAAATGGTCACCCATTTAAGAATTGAACAAGCTCATCACTACTTAACTTTGATGATCTTGTGAGAACTGGTGCTTTCAAGCAAAGCTTTATAAATATTAACTAATAATGGAAGTTAAGCGGTGCTGAGCCTATTCACTCCTTAGATGGGTGACAACTTAGTAACAGTAGGCACTGTAAGCATTTTAAAGCTGGTATGCTAGACTAAGCAAAGCTTAGAAAATATGAACAAATAATGGAAGTTAAGCAGTGATGAGCCTGTTAACTGTTTAGATGGGTGATCACTAACAGTAAGTACTGTAAACAATTTAAAGCTTGAGTGTTAGACTAAGCAAGGCTTTAGAAATATCAACTAATGATAGAAGTTAAGCTGTGATGAGCTTGCTCAGTACTTTGATGGGTGACCACTCAGTAACAGCAGGTAGTGTAAACAACTTAAGTCCCGTTAGCTACACTAAGCAAAGCTTGGTAAATAACATGCTCTCGTGGATCAAGTGTTTAGTTTGACATTCACGCGGGAGAAATCCAAACGTGACTGGTTTCAGAATTGAAAATAACACATCTCCGTGGATCAAACGCGAGGTTCTGTTCGAGAATCCATTGGGACAAACACGGGATTGTGACAGGCATGGGAACGAGAACCAAATCCCTGAATGGATCGGATAAAAGGGTTCTATTAGATGTTCCTGGAAGGTTAAAACGAATGTAGGAGTTATCTCAGGAAGTCCCATTGCATAATTGGCTGGATGAAGCATTATGATAAATACAAACAAACATGACGAGGAAAGTTGATCTGTAAGGATCAGCGTGTAATCGTTTCTGCCAACCAGAGTGAGTGTCCTTGCTCATCTAAAAATGTAGGAGTTATCTCAGGAAGTCCCTTTGCATAATTGGCTGGATGAAGCATTATGATAAATGCAAACAAACATGACGAGGAAAGTTGATCTGTAAGGATCAGCGTGTAATCGTTTCTGCCAACCAGAGTGAGTGTCCTTGCTCATCTAAAAATGTAGGAGTTATCTCAGGAAGTCCCATTGCATAATTGGCTGGATGAAGCATTATGATAAATACAAACAAACACGACGAGGAAAGTTGATCTGTAAGGACCAGCGTGTAATCATTTCTGCCAACCAGAGTGAGTGTCCTTGCTCATCTAAAAATGTAGGAGTTATCTCAGGAAGTCCATTGCATAATTGGCTGGATGAAGCATTTTGATAAATACAAACAAACATGACGAGGAAAGTTGATCTGTAAGGATCAGCGTGTAATCGTTTCTGCCAACCAGAGTGAGTGTCCTTGCTCATCTAAAAATGTAGGAGTTATCTCAGGAAGTCCCATTGCATAATTGGCTGGATGAAGCATTATGATAAATACAAACAAACATGACGAGGAAAGTTGATCTGTAAGGATCAGCGTGTAATCGTTTCTGCCAACCAGAGTGAGTGTCCTTGCTCATCTAAAAATGTAGGAGTTATCTCAGGAAGTCCCATTGCATAATTGGCTGGATGAAGCATTTTGATAAATACAAACAAACATGACGAGGAAAGTTGATCTGTAAGGATCAGCGTGTAATTGTTTCTGCCAACCAGAGTGAGTGTCCTTGCTCATCTAAAAATGTAGGAGTTATCTCAGGAAGTCCCATTGCATAATTGGCTGGATGAAGCATTATGATAAATACAAACAAACATGACGAGGAAAGTTGATCTGTAAGGATCAGCGTGTAATCGTTTCTGCCAACCAGAGTGAGTGTCCTTGCTCATCTAAAAATGTAGGAGTTATCTCAGGAAGTCCCATTGCATAATTGGCTGGATGAAGCATTATGATAAATACAAACAAACATGACGAAAGTTGATCTGTAAGGATCAGCGTGTAATCGTTTCTGCCAACCAGAGTGAGTGTCCTTGCTCATCTAAAAATGTAGGAGTTATCTCAGGAAGTCCCATTGCATAATTGGCTGGATGAAGCATTTTGATAAATACAAACAAACATGACGAGGAAAGTTGATCTGTAAGGACCAGCGTGTAATCGTTTCTGCCAACCAGAGTGAGTGTCCTTGCTCATCTAAAAATGTAGGAGTTATCTCAGGAAGTCCCATTGCATAATTGGCTGGATGAAGCATTATGATAAATACAAACAAACATGACGAGGAAAGTTGATCTGTAAGGATCAGCGTGTAATCGTTTCTGCCAACCAGAGTGAGTGTCCTTGCTCATCTAAAAATGTAGGAGTTATCTCAGGAAGTCCCATTGCATAATTGGCTGGATGAAGCATTTTGATAAATACAAACAAACATGACGAGGAAAGTTGATCTGTAAGGATCAGCGTGTAATGTTTCTGCCAACCAGAGTGAGTGTCCTTGCTCATCTAAAAATGTAGGAGTTATCTCAGGAAGTCCCATTGCATAATTGGCTGGATGAAGCATTTTGATAAATACAAACAAACATGACGAGGAAAGTTGATCTGTAAGGACCAGCGTGTAATCGTTTCTGCCAACCAGAGTGAGTGTCCTTGCTCATCTAAAAATGTAGGAGTTATCTCAGGAAGTCCCATTGCATAATTGGCTGGATGAAGCATTATGATAAATACAAACAAACATGACGAGGAAAGTTGATCTGTAAGGATCAGCGTGTAATCGTTTCTGCCAACCAGAGTGAGTGTCCTTGCTCATCTAAAAATGTAGGAGTTATCTCAGGAAGTCCCATTGCATAATTGGCTGGATGAAGCATTATGATAAATACAAACAAACATGACGAGGAAAGTTGATCTGTAAGGATCAGCGTGTAATTGTTTCTGCCAACCAGAGTGAGTGTCCTTGCTCATCTAAAAATGTAGGAGTTATCTCAGGAAGTCCCATTGCATAATTGGCTGGATGAAGCATTATGATAAATACAAACAAACATGACGAGGAAAGTTGATCTGTAAGGATCAGCGTGTAATCGTTTCTGCCAACCAGAGTGAGTGTCCTTGCTCATCTAAAAATGTAGGAGTTATCTCAGGAAGTCCCATTGCATAATTGGCTGGATGAAGCATTTTGATAAATACAAACAAACATGACGAGGAAAGTTGATCTGTAAGGATCAGCGTGTAATCGTTTCTGCCAACCAGAGTGAGTGTCCTTGCTCATCTAAAAATGTAGGAGTTATCTCAGGAAGTCCCATTGCATAATTGGCTGGATGAAGCATTTGATAAATACAAACAAACATGACGAGGAAAGTTGATCTGTAAGGACCAGCGTGTAATGTTTCTGCCAACCAGAGTGAGTGTCCTTGCTCATCTAAAAATGTAGGAGTTATCTCAGGAAGTCCCATTGCATAATTGGCTGGATGAAGCATTATGATAAATACAAACAAACATGACGAGGAAAGTTGATCTGTAAGGATCAGCGTGTAATCGTTTCTGCCAACCAGAGTGAGTGTCCTTGCTCATCTAAAAATGTAGGAGTTATCTCAGGAAGTCCCATTGCATAATTGGCTGGATGAAGCATTTGATAAATACAAACAAACATGACGAGGAAAGTTGATCTGTAAGGATCAGCGTGTAATCGTTTCTGCCAACCAGAGTGAGTGTCCTTGCTCATCTAAAAATGTAGGAGTTATCTCAGGAAGTCCCATTGCATAATTGGCTGGATGAAGCATTTTGATAAATACAAACAAACATGACGAGGAAAGTTGATCTGTAAGGATCAGCGTGTAATTGTTTCTGCCAACCAGAGTGAGTGTCCTTGCTCATCTAAAAATGTAGGAGTTATCTCAGGAAGTCCCATTGCATAATTGGCTGGATGAAGCATTATGATAAATACAAACAAACATGACGAGGAAAGTTGATCTGTAAGGATCAGCGTGTAATCGTTTCTGCCAACCAGAGTGAGTGTCCTTGCTCATCTAAAAATGTAGGAGTTATCTCAGGAAGTCCCATTGCATAATTGGCTGGATGAAGCATTTTGATAAATACAAACAAACATGACGAGGAAAGTTGATCTGTAAGGATCAGCGTGTAATCGTTTCTGCCAACCAGAGTGAGTGTCCTTGCTCATCTAAAAATGTAGGAGTTATCTCAGGAAGTCCCATTGCATAATTGGCTGGATGAAGCATTTTGATAAATACAAACAAACATGACGAGGAAAGTTGATCTGTAAGGATCAGCGTGTAATCGTTTCTGCCAACCAGAGTGAGTGTCCTTGCTCATCTAAAAATGTAGGAGTTATCTCAGGAAGTCCCATTGCATAATTGGCTGGATGAAGCATTTTGATAAATACAAACAAACATGACGAGGAAAGTTGATCTGTAAGGATCAGCGTGTAATCGTTTCTGCCAACCAGAGTGAGTGTCCTTGCTCATCTAAAAATGTAGGAGTTATCTCAGGAAGTCCCATTGCATAATTGGCTGGATGAAGCATTTTGATAAATACAAACAAACATGACGAGGAAAGTTGATCTGTAAGGATCAGCGTGTAATCGTTTCTGCCAACCAGAGTGAGTGTCCTTGCTCATCTAAAAATGTAGGAGTTATCTCAGGAAGTCCCATTGCATAATTGGCTGGATGAAGCATTTTGATAAATACAAACAAACATGACGAGGAAAGTTGATCTGTAAGGATCAGCGTGTAATCGTTTCTGCCAACCAGAGTGAGTGTCCTTGCTCATCTAAAAATGTAGGAGTTATCTCAGGAAGTCCCATTGCATAATTGGCTGGATGAAGCATTTTTGATAAATACAAACAAACATGACGAGGAAAGTTGATCTGTAAGGATCAGCGTGTAATCGTTTCTGCCAACCAGAGTGAGTGTCCTTGCTCATCTAAAAATGTAGGAGTTATCTCAGGAAGTCCCATTGCATAATTGGCTGGATGAAGCATTTTGATAAATACAAACAAACATGACGAGGAAAGTTGATCTGTAAGGATCAGCGTGTAATCGTTTCTGCCAACCAGAGTGAGTGTCCTTGCTCATCTAAAAATGTAGGAGTTATCTCAGGAAGTCCCATTGCATAATTGGCTGGATGAAGCATTTTGATAAATACAAACAAACATGACGAGGAAAGTTGATCTGTAAGGATCAGCGTGTAATCGTTTCTGCCAACCAGAGTGAGTGTCCTTGCTCATCTAAAAATGTAGGAGTTATCTCAGGAAGTCCCATTGCATAATTGGCTGGATGAAGCATTTTGATAAATACAAACAAACATGACGAGGAAAGTTGATCTGTAAGGATCAGCGTGTAATCGTTTCTGCCAACCAGAGTGAGTGTCCTTGCTCATCTAAAAATGTAGGAGTTATCTCAGGAAGTCCCATTGCATAATTGGCTGGATGAAGCATTTTGATAAATACAAACAAACATGACGAGGAAAGTTGATCTGTAAGGATCAGCGTGTAATCGTTTCTGCCAACCAGAGTGAGTGTCCTTGCTCATCTAAAAATGTAGGAGTTATCTCAGGAAGTCCCATTGCATAATTGGCTGGATGAAGCATTTTGATAAATACAAACAAACATGACGAGGAAAGTTGATCTGTAAGGATCAGCGTGTAATCGTTTCTGCCAACCAGAGTGAGTGTCCTTGCTCATCTAAAAATGTAGGAGTTATCTCAGGAAGTCCCATTGCATAATTGGCTGGATGAAGCATTTTGATAAATACAAACAAACATGACGAGGAAAGTTGATCTGTAAGGATCAGCGTGTAATCGTTTCTGCCAACCAGAGTGAGTGTCCTTGCTCATCTAAAAATGTAGGAGTTATCTCAGGAAGTCCCATTGCATAATTGGCTGGATGAAGCATTTGATAAATACAAACAAACATGACGAGGAAAGTTGATCTGTAAGGATCAGCGTGTAATCGTTTCTGCCAACCAGAGTGAGTGTCCTTGCTCATCTAAAAATGTAGGAGTTATCTCAGGAAGTCCCATTGCATAATTGGCTGGATGAAGCATTTTGATAAATACAAACAAACATGACGAGGAAAGTTGATCTGTAAGGATCAGCGTGTAATCGTTTCTGCCAACCAGAGTGAGTGTCCTTGCTCATCTAAAAATGTAGGAGTTATCTCAGGAAGTCCCATTGCATAATTGGCTGGATGAAGCATTTGATAAATACAAACAAACATGACGAGGAAAGTTGATCTGTAAGGATCAGCGTGTAATCGTTTCTGCCAACCAGAGTGAGTGTCCTTGCTCATCTAAAAATGTAGGAGTTATCTCAGGAAGTCCCATTGCATAATTGGCTGGATGAAGCATTTTGATAAATACAAACAAACATGACGAGGAAAGTTGATCTGTAAGGATCAGCGTGTAATCGTTTCTGCCAACCAGAGTGAGTGTCCTTGCTCATCTAAAAATGTAGGAGTTATCTCAGGAAGTCCCATTGCATAATTGGCTGGATGAAGCATTTTGATAAATACAAACAAACATGACGAGGAAAGTTGATCTGTAAGGACCAGCGTGTAATCGTTTCTGCCAACCAGAGTGAGTGTCCTTGCTCATCTAAAAATGTAGGAGCTCTGGTTGGCAGAAACAATTACACGCTGATCCTTACAGATCAACTTTCCTCGTCATGTTTGTTTGTATTTATCAAAATGCTTCATCCAGCCAATTATGCAATGGGACTTCCTGAGATAACTCCTACATTTTTAGATGAGCAAGGACACTCACTCTGGTTGGCAGAAACGATTACACGCTGATCCTTACAGATCAACTTTCCTCGTCATGTTTGTTTGTATTTATCAAAATGCTTCATCCAGCCAATTATGCAATGGGACTTCCTGAGATAACTCCTACATTTTTAGATGAGCAAGGACACTCACTCTGGTTGGCAGAAACAATTACACGCTGATCCTTACAGATCAACTTTCCTCGTCATGTTTGTTTGTATTTATCAAAATGCTTCATCCAGCCAATTATGCAATGGGACTTCCTGAGATAACTCCTACATTTTTAGATGAGCAAGGACACTCACTCTGGTTGGCAGAAACAATTACACGCTGATCCTTACAGATCAACTTTCCTCGTCATGTTTGTTTGTATTTATCAAAATGCTTCATCCAGCCAATTATGCAATGGGACTTCCTGAGATAACTCCTACATTTTTAGATGAGCAAGGACACTCACTCTGGTTGGCAGAAACGATTACACGCTGATCCTTACAGATCAACTTTCCTCGTCATGTTTGTTTGTATTTATCAAAATGCTTCATCCAGCCAATTATGCAATGGGACTTCCTGAGATAACTCCTACATTTTTAGATGAGCAAGGACACTCACTCTGGTTGGCAGAAACAATTACACGCTGATCCTTACAGATCAACTTTCCTCGTCATGTTTGTTTGTATTTATCAAAATGCTTCATCCAGCCAATTATGCAATGGGACTTCCTGAGATAACTCCTACATTTTTAGATGAGCAAGGACACTCACTCTGGTTGGCAGAAACAATTACACGCTGGTCCTTACAGATCAACTTTCCTCGTCATGTTTGTTTGTATTTATCAAAATGCTTCATCCAGCCAATTATGCAATGGGACTTCCTGAGATAACTCCTACATTTTTAGATGAGCAAGGACACTCACTCTGGTTGGCAGAAACAATTACACGCTGATCCTTACAGATCAACTTTCCTCGTCATGTTTGTTTGTATTTATCAAAATGCTTCATCCAGCCAATTATGCAATGGGACTTCCTGAGATAACTCCTACATTTTTAGATGAGCAAGGACACTCACTCTGGTTGGCAGAAACAATTACACGCTGATCCTTACAGATCAACTTTCCTCGTCATGTTTGTTTGTATTTATCAAAATGCTTCATCCAGCCAATTATGCAATGGGACTTCCTGAGATAACTCCTACATTTTTAGATGAGCAAGGACACTCACTCTGGTTGGCAGAAACAATTACACGCTGATCCTTACAGATCAACTTTCCTCGTCATGTTTGTTTGTATTTATCAAAATGCTTCATCCAGCCAATTATGCAATGGGACTTCCTGAGATAACTCCTACATTTTTAGATGAGCAAGGACACTCACTCTGGTTGGCAGAAACAATTACACGCTGATCCTTACAGATCAACTTTCCTCGTCATGTTTGTTTGTATTTATCAAAATGCTTCATCCAGCCAATTATGCAATGGGACTTCCTGAGATAACTCCTACATTTTTAGATGAGCAAGGACACTCACTCTGGTTGGCAGAAACAATTACACGCTGATCCTTACAGATCAACTTTCCTCGTCATGTTTGTTTGTATTTATCAAAATGCTTCATCCAGCCAATTATGCAATGGGACTTCCTGAGATAACTCCTACATTTTTAGATGAGCAAGGACACTCACTCTGGTTGGCAGAAACATTACACGCTGATCCTTACAGATCAACTTTCCTCGTCATGTTTGTTTGTATTTATCAAAATGCTTCATCCAGCCAATTATGCAATGGGACTTCCTGAGATAACTCCTACATTTTTAGATGAGCAAGGACACTCACTCTGGTTGGCAGAAACAATTACACGCTGATCCTTACAGATCAACTTTCCTCGTCATGTTTGTTTGTATTTATCAAATGCTTCATCCAGCCAATTATGCAATGGGACTTCCTGAGATAACTCCTACATTTTTAGATGAGCAAGGACACTCACTCTGGTTGGCAGAAACAATTACACGCTGATCCTTACAGATCAACTTTCCTCGTCATGTTTGTTTGTATTTATCAAAATGCTTCATCCAGCCAATTATGCAATGGGACTTCCTGAGATAACTCCTACATTTTTAGATGAGCAAGGACACTCACTCTGGTTGGCAGAAACAATTACACGCTGATCCTTACAGATCAACTTTCCTCGTCATGTTTGTTTGTATTTATCAAAATGCTTCATCCAGCCAATTATGCAATGGGACTTCCTGAGATAACTCCTACATTTTTAGATGAGCAAGGACACTCACTCTGGTTGGCAGAAACAATTACACGCTGATCCTTACAGATCAACTTCCTCGTCATGTTTGTTTGTATTTATCAAAATGCTTCATCCAGCCAATTATGCAATGGGACTTCCTGAGATAACTCCTACATTTTTAGATGAGCAAGGACACTCACTCTGGTTGGCAGAAACAATTACACGCTGATCCTTACAGATCAACTTTCCTCGTCATGTTTGTTTGTATTTATCAAAATGCTTCATCCAGCCAATTATGCAATGGGACTTCCTGAGATAACTCCTACATTTTTAGATGAGCAAGGACACTCACTCTGGTTGGCAGAAACAATTACACGCTGATCCTTACAGATCAACTTTCCTCGTCATGTTTGTTTGTATTTATCAAAATGCTTCATCCAGCCAATTATGCAATGGGACTTCCTGAGATAACTCCTACATTTTTAGATGAGCAAGGACACTCACTCTGGTTGGCAGAAACGATTACACGCTGATCCTTACAGATCAACTTTCCTCGTCATGTTTGTTTGTATTTATCAAATGCTTCATCCAGCCAATTATGCAATGGGACTTCCTGAGATAACTCCTACATTTTTAGATGAGCAAGGACACTCACTCTGGTTGGCAGAAACAATTACACGCTGATCCTTACAGATCAACTTTCCTCGTCATGTTTGTTTGTATTTATCAAAATGCTTCATCCAGCCAATTATGCAATGGGACTTCCTGAGATAACTCCTACATTTTTAGATGAGCAAGGACACTCACTCTGGTTGGCAGAAACAATTACACGCTGATCCTTACAGATCAACTTTCCTCGTCATGTTTGTTTGTATTTATCAAAATGCTTCATCCAGCCAATTATGCAATGGGACTTCCTGAGATAACTCCTACATTTTTTAGATGAGCAAGGACACTCACTCTGGTTGGCAGAAACAATTACACGCTGATCCTTACAGATCAACTTTCCTCGTCATGTTTGTTTGTATTTATCAAAATGCTTCATCCAGCCAATTATGCAATGGGACTTCCTGAGATAACTCCTACATTTTTAGATGAGCAAGGACACTCACTCTGGTTGGCAGAAACAATTACACGCTGATCCTTACAGATCAACTTTCCTCGTCATGTTTGTTTGTATTTATCAAAATGCTTCATCCAGCCAATTATGCAATGGGACTTCCTGAGATAACTCCTACATTTTAGATGAGCAAGGACACTCACTCTGGTTGGCAGAAACAATTACACGCTGATCCTTACAGATCAACTTTCCTCGTCATGTTTGTTTGTATTTATCAAAATGCTTCATCCAGCCAATTATGCAATGGGACTTCCTGAGATAACTCCTACATTTTTAGATGAGCAAGGACACTCACTCTGGTTGGCAGAAACAATTACACGCTGATCCTTACAGATCAACTTTCCTCGTCATGTTTGTTTGTATTTATCAAAATGCTTCATCCAGCCAATTATGCAATGGGACTTCCTGAGATAACTCCTACATTTTTAGATGAGCAAGGACACTCACTCTGGTTGGCAGAAACAATTACACGCTGATCCTTACAGATCAACTTTCCTCGTCATGTTTGTTTGTATTTATCAAAATGCTTCATCCAGCCAATTATGCAATGGGACTTCCTGAGATAACTCCTACATTTTTAGATGAGCAAGGACACTCACTCTGGTTGGCAGAAACAATTACACGCTGATCCTTACAGATCAACTTTCCTCGTCATGTTTGTTTGTATTTATCAAAATGCTTCATCCAGCCAATTATGCAATGGGACTTCCTGAGATAACTCCTACATTTTTAGATGAGCAAGGACACTCACTCTGGTTGGCAGAAACATTACACGCTGATCCTTACAGATCAACTTTCCTCGTCATGTTTGTTTGTATTTATCAAAATGCTTCATCCAGCCAATTATGCAATGGGACTTCCTGAGATAACTCCTACATTTTTAGATGAGCAAGGACACTCACTCTGGTTGGCAGAAACAATTACACGCTGATCCTTACAGATCAACTTTCCTCGTCATGTTTGTTTGTATTTATCAAAATGCTTCATCCAGCCAATTATGCAATGGGACTTCCTGAGATAACTCCTACATTTTTAGATGAGCAAGGACACTCACTCTGGTTGGCAGAAACAATTACACGCTGATCCTTACAGATCAACTTTCCTCGTCATGTTTGTTTGTATTTATCAAAATGCTTCATCCAGCCAATTATGCAATGGGACTTCCTGAGATAACTCCTACATTTTTAGATGAGCAAGGACACTCACTCTGGTTGGCAGAAACAATTACACGCTGATCCTTACAGATCAACTTTCCTCGTCATGTTTGTTTGTATTTATCAAAATGCTTCATCCAGCCAATTATGCAATGGGACTTCCTGAGATAACTCCTACATTTTTAGATGAGCAAGGACACTCACTCTGGTTGGCAGAAACAATTACACGCTGATCCTTACAGATCAACTTTCCTCGTCATGTTTGTTTGTATTTATCAAAATGCTTCATCCAGCCAATTATGCAATGGGACTTCCTGAGATAACTCCTACATTTTTAGATGAGCAAGGACACTCACTCTGGTTGGCAGAAACAATTACACGCTGATCCTTACAGATCAACTTTCCTCGTCATGTTTGTTTGTATTTATCAAAATGCTTCATCCAGCCAATTATGCAATGGGACTTCCTGAGATAACTCCTACATTTTAGATGAGCAAGGACACTCACTCTGGTTGGCAGAAACAATTACACGCTGATCCTTACAGATCAACTTTCCTCGTCATGTTTGTTTGTATTTAAAATGCTTCATCCAGCCAATTATGCAATGGGACTTCCTGAGATAACTCCTACATTTTTAGATGAGCAAGGACACTCACTCTGGTTGGCAGAAACAATTACACGCTGATCCTTACAGATCAACTTTCCTCGTCATGTTTGTTGTATTTATCAAATGCTTCATCCAGCCAATTATGCAATGGGACTTCCTGAGATAACTCCTACATTTTTAGATGAGCAAGGACACTCACTCTGGTTGGCAGAAACAATTACACGCTGATCCTTACAGATCAACTTTCCTCGTCATGTTTGTTTGTATTTATCAAAATGCTTCATCCAGCCAATTATGCAATGGGACTTCCTGAGATAACTCCTACATTTTTAGATGAGCAAGGACACTCACTCTGGTTGGCAGAAAAATTACACGCTGATCCTTACAGATCAACTTTCCTCGTCATGTTTGTTTGTATTTATCAAAATGCTTCATCCAGCCAATTATGCAAGGACTTCCTGAGATAACTCCTACATTTTTAGATGAGCAAGGACACTCACTCTGGTTGGCAGAAATGATTACACGCTGATCCTTACAGATCAACTTTCCTCGTCGTGTTTGTTTATCATAATTATGCAATGGGACTTCCTGAGATAACTCCTACATTTTTAGATGAGCGAAGATCAGCGTGTAATCGTTTCTGCCCAACCAGAGTTGAGTGTCCCTTGCTCATCTAAAAATGTCAGGAGTTATCTCAGGAAGTCCCATTGCATAATGGCTGCGATTAACATTATGATAAAACAAACAAAACATGACGAGGCAAAGTTGATCTGTAAGGACCAGCTGTAATCGTTGCTGCCACCAGAGGTGAGTGCTTCTCATCTAAAAATGTAGGAGTATCCTCAGGAAGTCCCATTGCATAATGGCTGGATGAAGCATTATGATAAATACAAAACAAACATGACGAGGAAGTTATCTGTAAGGATCAGCGTGTTAATCGTTTCTCCCAAAGAGTGGAGTGTCCTTGCCTCATCTAAAAATGTAGGATTATCTCAGGAAGTCCCATTGCATAATTGGCTGAGATGAAGCATTTGATAAATACAAACAACATGACGAGGAAAGTTGATCTGTAAGACAGCATGTAGAATACGTTATCTCCAACCAGAGTTGTCGTTCTGTCCTTGCTCATCTAAAAATGCTAGGAGTATCTCAGGATAAGTCCCATTGCATAATGGAACTGGATGAAATCCATTATGCATAAATAAACATACAAACAGATCGATGGAAAGTTTGATTCTGTAAGTGAACAATCATGCGTTGTAATCGTCCTTATCTTTGTCCCATATCCAAGAGGAGTGTCTTGCTATCTAAAAATGTAGGAGTATCTTTCGAGGATATTCTAGTCCATTGCATAATTGCCGATGAAGCATTATGATAAATACAAAAACAATAACAATGGACGAGGAAAAGTTGATCTGTAAGGATCAGTGCGGCTTAAATCTGCTTCTGCCAACCAGAGTGAGTGTCCTTGTCATCTAAAAATGTAGGAGTTAATCTCAGAGGAATAGTACACCATATGCATAATTTGGCTGAATGAACTATTAATATAAAACAAAAAATAATAGACGAGGAAAATGCTAGATCCTGTAAGGATACAGCGATGTATATTCGTTTTTGCCCTAACCTACCGAGTGAGTTGTCCTTGCTCATCTAAAATGTAGGAGTATCTTCAGGATTAGTCCCATTGCAAAATTGCTAGAGATGATGCATTTATGATAAAATACAAATACACCATGCGAGGAAAGGTTTGATCTGTAGGGATCAGCGTGTTTAATCGTTTCTGCACAACAACACAGAGATATGTTGACGTGTCCTTGATCTCATCTGTAAATGTTAGCGGTATCTCAGGAAGTCTCATTGCATAATTGGCTGGATAGACCATTATGATAATATACAAACCAAACATCCACGAGCGAAAGTTGATCTGTTACTAGGATCAGTGCGTGTAATCGATTTATTCTGCCACCAGAGTGTCAATGTCCTTTCTCAAATCCTAAAACATGTTTAGAGTTATCTTCAGAAGTCCCATTTCATAATTGGAAGACTGGATGTATATAGAGCATTATGATATTATTAACAAACAAATACATTCTCTGTATGAAAGTTGATCTGTATAGGATCAGCGTTGTAATCGTTTTCTGCCAACCAGAGTGAGTTCCTGCGCATTCTAAAAAATGTTATGGACTTATTGTTCACGGAAGTCCACTATTGCATAAATTGGCGGGATGAAGCATTAATTGAATATAATTACAACATAACATTGACGAGAAGTTTGTCGTAAGGTATCAGCGTGTAAATCGTTTCTGCCAACCAGAGTGAGTGTTCCATTGCTCATCAAAAAAGTTGAGGAGTTATTCCAGAGTCCTTGCATAATGGCTGATTGAAGGCTAGGATGAAACAAACAAACATGCGAGGAAGTTGCATCTGTAAAGGAATCGCGTGTAATCGTTTCTGCCAACAGAGGAGTGTCCTTGCTTCATCTAAAAATGTAGGAGTCTATCTCAGGAAGTCCCATTGATAATTGGCTGGATAAGCAGTTATTGATAATACAACAAACATGACGAGAAAGTTGATCTGTAAGGATCAGGCGTGTAATAGTTTCTGCCATCTAGACGAGGAAGAAATGTCCGGCTCATCTAAAAATGTAAGATTATCTCAGGAAGTCTCATGTGCATAGATCTCTGGCTGGATAAGCATTATGATAAATACAAACATAACATGACTTAGGAAAGTTGATCATTGTAAGGTTCAGCGTGTAATTCGTTATATTTGCCACACCAGAGTGAGTGTCCTTGCTTCATATCTAAAAATTGTCTTAAAGGTGTTAATTCTTCAGGAATAGTCCCCATTTGCATAATTGTCTGATGAACAGCATTTATGTAAATACAAACATAACAATACGAGGCGAAAGTTGATCTCAAGCGTATCAGCGTGCTAATCGTTTTCTGCCAACCAGATGAGGTTCCTTTGACGATCAATCTAATAATAATGATGGTAGTTATCTACAAGATGTCCCATGCATAATTGGCTGATTTGAATATGCATTTTATTGATAAATAATGCAAACAAAACATTGACGAGGACGTTTTTGATCACTGTAAGTTCTCAGCGTGTAATCCGTTGATTCTTACCAACCACGATAGTGAAGGTGTCCTTGCTCATATATTTAAAAGTAGAAGTATCTCTCAGGATTAGTCCCATTGATAATTGCTGGTAATGATGCTTAAATAATAAATACAAACAAACAATGACGAGGAAAGTTATTCTAAAGGATCTGCGGTGTAATTTTCGTTTCTGCAATCCAGAGTTGAGTGTTCCTTTGCTCATCTAAAAATGTTAGGAGTTATCTCAGGAGGTAGTCCATTGCATTTAATTGGCTGGTATGAACTAAGACATTATATAAAAGCAAAAACAATACATGATCGAGGAAAGTTGATCTGTAAGGCTCCATCAGCGTGTAATTCGGATCTCTGCCCAGACAGAGGATGAAATGTACCTAAAACCCTGTCTAAATCTAAAAAAGAGGTCTACTCAGAAAGTCCCATTGCATAATTGGCTGTGATAAGGCAGTATTGATAAAATACAAACCAAATCATACGATCGTAAAGTTGAATTCCTGTAATGTATTTCAATGCGGTAATCGTTTCTGCCAACCAGAGTGGAGTGTCCCCTTGCCTCAATCTAAAATGTAGGAGGTTATCTCAGGAAGTCCCCATGATAATACTGGATCTGGAATGAACAGACATTAGCTATAAATGTCCAAACCAAACAATGACTGAGGAAAGTATGATCTGTAACATACTTACATCTCAGCGCTGTAATTCGTTCGTCCACACAGAGTTGTATGTTCCTTTGCTTCATCTAAAAATGTAGCGAGTTTATCTCAGAAGTCCCATTGCATATTGGCTGATAAGCTTATGATAAATACAAACAAACATGACGAGGAAAAGTTAACTTAAGGATCCAGCGTGTATCGTTTTGCCAAATCCTAGAATCTTGAGTGTCCTTGGCCACTTAAAAATGTAGGAGTATCCTCAGGAAGTCCCTATGCAATTATATTGTGGAGTTATGCAAAGCATTACTGATAAATGCAACACATAACATGACGAGGAAAGTTGATCTGTAAGGATCAGCGTCGTAATCTTTCTGCCCAAACCAGATGTTAACTAGTCTCTTGCCTCACTCCTAAAAAATTGTAACGAGTTATCCAGAAGTCCCATTGCAACATTCGGCTGGCAATGAAGCATTATGATAAATACAAAACAAACATGACGAGAAGTTGATCTGTAAGGATCAGCGAATATCGTTCTGCAACCAGACGTGAGTATTCGTCCTTGCTCATTAACAAGTTTAGGACTATCTCAGGAAGTCCCATGTCATAATTGGCTGAGAAATGAAGAATCTATATATAAACTACAACAAACATGACGAGGAAAGTTGATCCTGAAGGATCCAGCCGTGTAATCGTTCTATCTCCATACCAGTGTTGCAGTTTCCTGGCTCATCTTAAAAATGTAAGTTATCGTCCAGGAAGTCCCATGCAATAATTGGCTGGATGATAGCATTATTGATAAATGCAAACAAACATGACGAGGAAAGTTGATCTGTTAAGGATCAGCGTGTAAATCGATCTTCGCCAACCAGAGTGAGTGTCCTTGCTCATCTAAAAATGTAGGATTTATCTTCCACGGAAGTCCATTGCATATGGCTGGATGAGCATTATATGAAATACCATACACAAACATTGACAGGAACAATTCATCTGGTATTAAAATTCAAGCGAGTGTAATCTTATCTCCAACTCCAGAAATATATCTGAGATTTTCCTTTAACAATCTGCTCAGCTAAAAGTAGGATTATCTCAGGAAGTCCCACTTGCATAATTGGCTGATGAGCAGTTAGTTATGATGACATGCAAACAAACATCGCGAGGAAGTTGATCCTGAAGGATCAGCGTTGTTAATCCGTTTCTGCCAACCAAGAGTTGAGGTGTCCTTTGCTCATCACTAACAACATTGTAGAGTACTCAGGAACCCGAGCAAAGGTAACTGGTGATAAGCAGATAGTCATAAATTACCTAAAAACAATGACCGAGGAAAGTTGATCTGTTAAGGATCATGGTGATGGGAATTCTTGTCCTGACCATAACCAGGGCCGTGGTGAGTCATGATACCTTGCTCCTTTTAATAAAGTATGATGGTAAACTCAGGGCTCCCTAATTCAATGCTGGGAAGTCAAGCATTATTGTAATACAAACATCATGCCGATGAAAAATCTGAAATCTTAAAAGGGCACATCCAGCTTTTTAATCGTGGTGCTGGTCCAACCCCAATTGCTGTCCTCTGCCTCATCTACAAATAGCGCAATTAACTCCCAGACTAGTGCCCATCTCATAAATGCTGCTGAGAAGGCATCTGATGATAAAAATAGAAAACCAATGACCCACCATGTCGAAGCGAGATCTAGATGCTAACAAATAAAAGAAAATAATATACGCCATGATAAATATACTATCACACCAAGCTCAAACAGTATAGTCTCTCTATATCATGCAGTGCTACACATGGCATTACACAACATATACTACAGCACACTGGAGTAACGCATCTACTAAACATCATCTCCAGATCTATTGACAAGGATCTATAGTAAAATTCAAACAAACACGACGACACGAAACAGACGAATCTCTTGGAGTAGTCATGCCAAATAATCTACATCGATTCTATGAGCCCAAAGCACATCATGATGCCCTGTGCCGGCAGTCACTCAAATGATAGAATAAGAACTCATATGCGAAGTCAGCAATCTCGGTGCCTAGGACTCGTACCGATCTTAAGGACAATACCAGACTCCAGATAACAAACAACGGAGTAAGTAGGCATGCTGAATGAGATGCAAGTGGCGTAAGTTACATTCGAACAACCCCATCCTGTAAGCAAAGGTCTGTTCATCTTACGACGGACTACGAGGTGAGTACGAGATCCGCTAGCTGCTACATCCAGTGTTGAACTATAAGAGATATACGCTCACGTGAACACATATATGTGAGCCTCGAGGGCTAGAGTAATGATGGCCTGCTCTGTGTCAGAGATGTTGGAGCCTCTCAGTCAATGTTACTGTCGACATAGTCACAGTAAAGAGTGAAGCAGAGGAGGCGGAAGGTAGAATGCTATACGACTGTGTGACACCAGCGGTGATACATACAGTGATAATCAGAATTTCTATACCAGAAAAGCGAGAATGTTGGGCCCCCTCTGCTGGTGCATCCTAACAACCAATGGGGAAGGATATCTTCAGTGTAGCTTGTCCTAGTAACATTGCTATATCGTTATGCTGAAAGAAACAAGTGTGCAATGAATACTACAAATGCAAACAATATACTAATCTAAAGTAGGATAAGATATACTATATTAAATGAGGATCTCAAGCGTGAGTATTAATAATCATCCATCACCATAACCCAGCGTATGTGAGTTCCTATTAGGCTATCTAAAAATGTAAGTGGATATTACACGTGATGCATGCGTGCGTCTGTCTGCTGTCTAGTTCTCAGTCGTGTGCATAAAGTCTGAGCTCTGATACTATCCACCTATCTGAAATAGTATAAATGCACAGAACTGTAATGAGCTAGTGGCGAAGCGAATATAGTCATCCAAGTAATTATACAGCTGGTGATAACAATGATCTCCATTCAGTGCACAAACATAAGATGTTCGCGTTGTCTCATTCAAAAATGGTAGTCAAGGACTTGATGCCATATGTGACAATGCACATATTAAATGTATCTCTATAATGGAATGATATGTCTACCTTAGCCATAAATTCTTGTGAGCAACTTATGAGTGCGTTTAGTATAAATTACAACAAACATAGTACGAGATAGTTGATTCTGTGAAGGATCAGACGGTATCGTTTTTTCTGCCAACAGAGTGAGTGTCCTTGCTCCATCGAAAAAATTAGAAAGCTTATCTTCAGGACCAGTCCCATTGGCATATACATAATTTATGAGTCTTGCAAATGCAAGTTTACCTTTCTCATGATAATTATCGCAGCAGTATGTATCAAACATTGTCACGAGATATAGTTTATTAACAATGTCTGAAGAGTAGAGCAGCCTTAACTGCACAATTTTACTATGCCTAATCTCAGGATCTGGAGTGAGAATGTCCATGCTCATCACTCTATAAATAATAAGTATAGGCTTAATCTGTCTATGAGAATTAAAGCAATTACCTACATATTCTCTGAATATTGTACCTGTGCTCTCGATGTGAGTCATTTGTTATTATTATAATACGATATAACTATATTAGATTCGCCGCAAAGTTGATTGTAAGTGATACAAAATACAGCAAGATAGGTAATCTATCTGCACATCAACTCAGAAAATGCAAAATATCCGATCTGCTCATCTAAATAAATCGTAGGATCTATCATCAGGACTCCCTATTGAATAATTGGCTGATGACAGCATTATTGATAAATACAACACCAAAAACAGACGAGGAAGTCGGATCTTTAGAATCAGCGTGTATTGTTTCTGCCAACCAGAGGTGAGATATCCTGCTCAATCTAAAAATGTAGGAATTATCTCAGGAAGCTCCCATTGCATAATTCAGATGAAGCATTACTGATAAACTGCAAACAAAACCACGACGAGGAAAGTTGAATCTGTAAGAGAAATCAGCGTGTAATCGTTTCTGCCAACCAGGTGAATTCCTTGCCTCATCTAAAAATGTAGAGTTATTCAGGAAAGTCCCATTGCATAATATGCGGAATGAAGCAGTATGATTAAATACAAACAAACATGACGAGGAAAGTTGAATCTGTAAGATCAGCGTACTTGTAATTCGTTTTCTCCAACCAGAGTGAGTGTCCATGCTCATCTAAAAATGTCGATTGCCTTTTATTCTTCTTTCACCTGTAAGTATGATTTTGAGAAAGGAAATGAAAATGATATAAACACTGATTTCAAGATTGGGGGGGTAAAAAATGTAGAGAGAGAAGTTAGAAGAAGAGAAAGAGGAGGAGAGGAGGAGGAGAAAAAGAAGCTAGAGTAGGAAAAAACAGGTGTTCAGAAGAAAAGGTCCGAGGAGAGAAAAATGACGTGGAGGAGAGAAAGCGGAGAGGAGGTAGGAGGGAGGAGGGAAAAACCGAAATAGAATAAGGAAAAATAAGTGATCAGAAGAAAGAAGTAGAAGGGAGGAGAAGAAGAAGCAGGTGGAGGGAGGGAGAAAGAAAAAGAGTTGGAGGAGGGAAAGAAAGAGGTGAGGGAGGAGGAAACGAAAGAGTATGAGGAGAGAAAAAAGAGTTAAGGAACGAGAAAAAGTAGTACAGGAGTAAGATGTGGAGGAGCGAGGAGGAGAGAGTGCAGGAAGAGGAGGGGAGAGAGGAGGAGGGAAAAAGAAAGAGTAGGACAAAAATGTCAGAGGAGGAGAAAAAGGAGTGAAGGAGAAAAGAAGTATGAGAAGGAATAAGAATGAATAAGTATGAATGAAAATGAGTGAAGGAAAAAAAAAAACAGAAAAAAAAAATTTAAAAAGGAGACTTCAGAAAAAAAGAAGTCATCAATAAAAAATGTAAAAAAGAAAATGAGAACTGAAAACAAACAAAGTTAAGAAGGAATAGAAACTTGAATGAAAATGAATAAGAAATGATTTAAAATAAATGAGTGAAAAACTTACAATAGAAGAAATAAAAATATTGAATAAATTTATAAAGAATGGAAAATACATAAACCGCGAAAAAGAAAAAAAAAAAGAAAGATGTAGCGGAATTTTGTACAAGACTGAAGAAGAAAAAATATAACTAAAGATGACAAGAAATCAAGAAAGAAATAACTATTAGGAAGAAAATGTCACAAAGATTGAAAAAAGAAAAGAAGAAAAAATGTCAACAAAGAATTGAAAAAAGAAAAACGAAAAATACAAAGCAATTGAAAAAAAAAGAAGAAAAAGTCACAAAGAAATTGAAAAAAGAAAAGAAGAAAAAATGTCACAAAGAATTGAAAGAAAAAGAAAGAAAGAAAAAATGTCACAAAGCAATTGAAAAAGAAAAAGAAAGAATGTCACCAAAGACATTATAAAGAGATAAAAAAAGTCATATAACAATTGAAAGAAGAAAGAAAAAAATGTCACAATCCAAAGCATTGAAAAGAGAAAGAAGAAAAATCTCACAAAGAATTGAAAAAAAGAAGAAAAAAATGTCACAAAGAAATTAGAAAGAAAAGAAAGAAAATGTACACAAAGAATTGAAAAATGAAAGAGAAGAAAAATGACACAAGATATAAAGAGAAGAAAAATAAAATCATAAAAAATTGAAAAGAAAAAGAAAGAAAAAATGTCACAAACATTGAAAAAGAAAGAAGAAGAAAAAATCATCTCAAAAGAATTGAAAAAAGAAAGCCACCCCAAACAAATGTCACAAAAGAATGAAAAAGAAAGAAGAAAAATGTCACAAAGAATTGAAAAAAGAAAGAAGAAAAAACTGTCCACCAAACGCTCGCGAACAAACCGACAGAGCGCACAACACCTCGCTCACAAACGACCATTATAAAGAGAAGAAAAATGTCATAAACAATTGAAAGAAAAAGAAAAAAAATGTCACAACAAGCATTGAAAAGTGAGAAGAAGAAATTCTCTCACAAGAATTGAAAAAGAAGAAGAAAAATGCCACAAAAATTTAAAAAAGAAAGAGAAGAATGTCACAAAGAATTGTTAAAGAAGAAGAAAAATGCATAACAAAGAAAAGAAAGAAGGAAAATGTCACAAAGAATTGAAAAAAGAAAAAGAAAATATCACAAAGAATTATAAAAAAATGCCACCAAAGAGAGGAAAGCATGAAAAAATGTCACAAGAATGAAAAGATAAAAAAAAATGTCACAAAGATTGAAAAAATAAAGAAAAAAAGTCACAAGAATGAAAAAAAAAACGAAAGAACAATGCCACAAAGAAGAAAGAAGAAAAAAGTCACAAAGAATTGAAAAAAATAGAAGAAAATGATCATAAAGAATTTGAAAAAATGAAAAAATAAAATCTCAAAAGAATGAAAAATAGAAAAGAGAAAAAATGTCACAAAGAAAAGAAAGATGAACAACATGTCACAAAATTGAAAAAAATAAAGAAAAATCGTCATAAAGAATTTGAAAAATTGAAAAAAGAAAAATCTCAAAAAGAATGTAAAAAAGAAAAAGAAAAAATGTCACAAAAAAAGAAGAAGGAAATTCACAAGGCAATTTGAAAAAAGAAAAAAGAAAAATATCACAAAGAATTATTAAAAAAAAAATGCCCCACAAAGAAGAGAAAGAAGAAAGTCACAAGAATTGAAAAAATAAAGAAAAATGTCACAGAATGAAAAAAATAAAAAACAACCCGCCACACAACCTCCGCAAAAAAATAAAGAAAAAAATGTCACAAGAATTGAAATAAGAAAAATGTCATAAAGAATTTGAAAAATGAAAAAAAGAAATCTTCCAAAACAAATGAAAAAAGAAAAGACAGAAAAATGTTCACCAAAAAAAGAAAGAAGAAAAATGCCACAAGAATTGAAAAAATAAAGAAAAATGTCATAAAGAATTGAAAAATGAAAAAAGAAAAATGTCATAAAAAATGAAGGGAAAAGCAGTAGAGAATTCTTAACTTGAAGAAAGAATTTAATCATCAAACAAGATGAAGAAATCTAAAATTAAGAATGAATAATGTATTCAAAAAAGAATCAAGAAAGAATGGCAAATAGATAAAGAGAAAGAAATTGTATGAGAATGGTAATCATTTGAAGAATGGACAGAGCATAATGGTCATGTGCAGAACCAAGACTCTTGATTGGTACTATTCAACTCTGACATATTACAAAGAAATATTTTACTGCAATGTTTTGTTTATGGTTATTCTTGCTTGAGTAACATTAAATGATTCATATAGGCAAACATAAAGTCATGTCTAATCATTCAATCAATAATTACTTGTAAGCATCAGTGATAAACAAGACAAAGAAAACCATTAGGAAAACCTTTGTATAATCTACATATTTTTATCATGTTTAAATATAAACAGACTCGAGATAGGCAGAATCAGTGTACAGTTCACTATTGAACGCTATCGGTCAGACACATGGATTGGTCATCATGTCTTTGTTTGCTATGGCAGTACACTGCAGTTTGCTGTGGTCATCGATCATATTCAAAAATAAAATTGGCCACAGATTGTTTGATACATCTAGAATTCATCTTTCTGAATCGCTAAGGTCATCTAATTTGGTATTAGCTTTGAACAATAGGCAATTGTTGAGGGGTCAGGAAAGACATTAAAGTGCAAAAAAAAATCCAACATAGAATAAAAAAAGAAGTAAATCCCTAATGCTTTTGACCCATGGAGTTAGTGAAAATCCAATTTCTTTTTATAAGGTCAGGTATTCATTAAAATTTGTAAAAATTTAAAAACTTTTATAGTAACCCTGTATGAGTTAACGTTAACCAAAAACATCTAAAAAATAGAAAGATGGATAGATATGAGAAGAATGGGAAGATATAAACATACTGAGATAGATAGATAGATAGATATGAGCAGACTGTGATAGATATATAGATAGGTAGATAGAAAAATAGAAAGATAGATAGATATGAACAGACTGTGATAGATAAATAGATAGGTAGATAGAAAAATAGAAAGATAGATAGATATGAACAGACTGTGATAGATAAATAGATAGGTAGATAGAAAAATAGAAAGATAGATATATGTGCAGACTGTGATAGATAAATAGATAGTAGATAGAAAAATAGAAAGATAGATAGATATGAGCAGACTGTGATAGATAAATAGATAGGGTAGATAGGAAAAATAGAAAGATAGATATGAACAGACTGTAGATAAATAAATAGGTAGATAGAAATAGAAAGATAGATAGATATGAGCAGACTGATAGATAAATAGATAGGTAGATAGAAAAATAGAAAGAAAGATAGATATGAGCAGACTGTGATAGATAAATAGATAGGTAGATAGAAAATAGAAAGATAGATAGATATGAACAGACTGTGATAGATAAATAGATAGGTAGATTAAAATAGAAAGATAGATAGATATGAGCAAACTGTAATAGATAGATAGGTAGATAGAAAAGAAGATAGATAGAGATAGATATGAGCTGACTGTGATAGGTAGATAGATAGAAAAATAGAAAGATAGATATATATGAGAAGAATGGGAAGATATGAGCATATTGAGATAGATAGATAGATATAAGCAGACAGTGATAGATAAATAGATAGGTAGATAGATATGAGAAGAATGGGAAGATATGGGCATACTGATATCGATAGATAGAATAAAACAGACTGCAATATTATATATATTATATAATATATATAGATAGATAGAGATGAGAGAGAGAGAGAGAGAGAGAGAGAAGAGAGAAGAGAGAGAGAGAGAGAGAGAGAGAGAGAGAAAATCTACCTACAGTGTTATTTGTAATTGTGGGAATTGAACTTGACATCATCACATATCAGTTGAATCAGGTGTCTCCTTAGAGATTTTACAAGGTGATAAGATCAGTACAATCTTGGAATAAAGGGACTCAGTTTTTCTTGACAAAGTTTTTGCTTTTATTAATTCTTTTTATTATTTTTTTATCTTATTTTTAGTTGTTTGTTTTATCACACAACCCAGATAGTTTTATATTCTACTATACAACTCATAAATCTGTTGAGCTCCTCTTGTAACGGCAGTTCATGATCATATTGATGCTTCTATCCAGGAAGGAGTGAAAGATTCTAATTAGTATTTCCTAGTTATTTGTGTTATATCAAGAAGTGTATAATCAAAAAAAGAATTTAGCACAAACACCACATACACAATATATATATAATATATATATATATATATATATATATATATATATATGTGAATATACATATATATATATATATATATATATATATAGTAAAATGTTATATTCATATAACCTACTCGAGTTTCCCCATGAGGATCATCAGACTTCCACTTTTGTTCTTAATTATGATGATCCTCATGGCGAAACTCAAGTAGGTTATCTGACTATAACATTTTACTAAATCTGCTCTATAAACATATTGAGCAGTCTTATATTCTTTATATTCTCAATTTATTTGGTTAATTATTTTATCAACGGTCAAAGTTGCGACTAACTCAATATTTTATATTTTCCAATAAGTTACCCACTTTTATATATATATATATATATATATATATATATATATATATATATTATATATTAATATTTATATTTTTGCTTGAAGGCAATTACAATGCGCATATCGCATAAAATTCGATAATTATAGAAGATAAATAATATTGAGAAGTGAATCTCGCAAAGAATTACTCGGCGTGTAGAACATCGTACAGCAGCTGTTTCGACTTTATTAAGTCTCATCAGCGATGTATACTAACGATCTCCCTCCGACAGAAATCGAAACCGGGACTTCAGCAGGATAGTCAGAAAGTATACTGCCTCAGCCACCGATACAGCGCTGAGAAATGCCTGCGAAATTAACTTGTCAATGACACTGGGGCGTCTCTACCATAGGAGGCAAGGGAATGCTATTCATTTGCAAATTCGACAGAAAATTGTTTTTAAAAAATTATAACTTTTTAAAAGTATTCCTCTAATAAAAACCTTGCTATAAGATGTCGATTGATTGATTAGTTTTAATGACATATCAATCCATCAGGATTATTTTATGCTTAGAGGTTAGAGAATTGTGTACATTGTATGTTTGTATTAACATTCTTTATTTAGTTTTGGTGAGTAATATCAAGTATACTTATCTAATGTAAATGATTTGGAAACAGATCTATTTGATCATAGATGGGATCTCCATATTAGAGCAGACTAGGGACTGATGGTAATGAGGGGGTACTCCACACTCGCCAGAATTCCAAAATTAGAGCCTCACCACCAGATGTAGAGTTTAATATCTTTTTATGGGTGGGGGGATTGTCTTACCCCTCTGCAGGAGATACAGTCATAATATTCTGATAGGGTGAAGGTGCTCTTTGTGTTCCCAAGGCAGTTATTTGTAGTACATTTTTACATGCAAATTATTTACCTGGGTTTTTCCTTATCGCAAAGGTCGACTAATAGTATAGTATAGTATAGTATAGTATATATATTTATTTATTTACCAACCCATCCGCATGAGCTGGATGTGACACAAGGTCAATTTCTTAAGCAAAGTACAACAGGTTTGAATCAGAGTTTCCTTCTTGTAGCCGGTTGCCTAACCAAGGTTAAAGAGCCTGGTCTGCCCTACTATTTATCCATAGCTGGAGGGAGAGTAGGATTCATACCTTTCCCAAGGGTATTAGCGCCTAAGTGAAATGCAATTACCACATCCAGGATTTGAACTCAGGGCAACGAGTCCATTTCCATGACTTTAACCATTACACCACGCACTTCCATATATACATATATATGTGTGTCTGTGTGTGTGTGTCTGTGTGTCTTGTGTTGCTTCCTTCTTGGTGAAAAGTCTTTGATTAAACTGGTTTCACAATAAATATGAGGACAACAGTTTGAAAAATAAAAAATAATACATATCAGACCTTGTTTAAAAAAAACAACTCAGAGAGTGGTAGTACCTGTTAAGGTCTCTATATATTGCCAAATCATCTCTCGAGAAGATAATGTAAATTTCTACCTATTATTAATACTCATGAAGTTAATGATAAATCTAACATGAAACTATTTCTTAATACACATGACGTCAATTAAAATTCTTATTCCAATCTATTAATAGACATGAATTTTAATATATAATATTATATGACTTGGCATTAAATAATCCACAAGGGTTTATATGCCGTTAAACACCGACCAATGAAATAAATGATCAAATACTATCTATATTAATTCTTGTATCCTTAATTGTACGATTGTTATCATCTTGCAAATGATAGTTAAAAATGAGACCATCCAAATTGGCCAATTTAAATGCAAAAATGTAAAACTGATTATCTGGTGTTGCTTATCCGTTGAATTTTTATTTCTTATGAGTGTCATCACCTAGGCTAAATAATGGACCATTTGTATTTATTACAAAGAAAGAAAGGAAGAAAAAGGACATTTTGATGTATGATACATGTTCCTGTATGTANCCAGCAATTACATGGGCAGTCCATAGCCTTAATGTTATTGTCATAAGAAATGAAATTAGCATGCCAAGTCAAACCTGTATTTTCAGTTCATACTAAAAATCCTTGCAAAAGCAATTGCTTTCTTCCTCCTCTCTACCTATAGATAAATAGAAGACAGACTGAGCTTCTTATTTTCTGCATGCAGCCATTCTAGGAAAATAAAACTCTTGAATTTAAACCAGCTATCCCTGCATAAAAAAATAATGACCTTGTCCAATCCTGCCTGTGTAGAGTTGTTAATACAAAAGATGGGCAGCTTCCAACCACGCAAACAAATGAAATGGCACGCTGAGCTGTATGCCGAATTGCCAATCAAAGCAAAACTCAGAAATAATCACCTCAGAAATACCATGGTCATTTCAGTTCAAAGCAGAACAATCTCAAAGTATTTACAGAGATGCACATCACCAAGTTCAATCATCATCCTAGATGTCATAAGGATATGAGTAATAGATCATATCATATCACTCCACTTCATCCTGCACAGCCTCAGGTCCATTACCACCACACCAACAACATCACTGACATTTCTGGACATGGTGGTCAAACCTGATGAAGTGTGGCAAGAAGATGCTTCCCACAATTTTCAAGTTTCTCTGCCAGATTTAGCCTATTAAAAAAGACTTTCCTGACCCCCCCCACCTTCATAGTGGATATTGTGTTAATGGTTGGTTGCTTGTTTGTTTATGGTATATAAACCCTTTTCAGTCATTTAATGCCAACTTCAAGTCATTTTATAAATGATTGTTTAACTTTATTTGTAGTTGACTTAATATGCACACAGGTCTCAGTTGCCTTACAAAACCTGCTATTGCCTAAGGTGTCACCCAACTGAGCATTAAAACAGGCTCATCATTGCTTAACTGGTTATCATGAGAACCATCTATGTAGTCCTTAGGGCTTAGAATGTAGCTTTGTATGCTTTCTGTATAATATAAACGGAAATAATAAGGCTTCAGATTGCTTACAGTACCTGCTATTCTTAAGGTCACTCAACTAAGCTTAAACGCTTAACTCGCCTACAGTCCAGTGAGCTTCAGCCCGGACAAGTTGTGTTAATAATAGTGTCGATCCCAGGTCCCCTGAGGGCAATGCCAACGATCAACGCCAATATTTTTCTACCTACCGCGCGGTTGCCCGCATAAAACGGCCTTGCCATATCGTTGAAAGGGGACACATGTAAAATACCACTAAGCATTAAACATGCTTCATCACTGCTAACTTTGGTATCTAGTGGGAACGGTTGTTCAGCATGACTTAACCATAAGTGATTTATTTAATCCAAACTTCTCTTCACCGAACCAAAATTGTTAGAAATAAATAAATTGACCAGAAACAGATTTTTACGTATGTGTTTTTGTTTTGTTTCTTTTTTTGTTGTTTTGTGTGACCGTTATCTGCGAATATTTGTCAATTTCTTCCCTTTACTTCAAATGATTGATTCCTGTGATGGCAATACTCAAAATGAACAAGAATTAAATAACTTGAATTATTAAAAATCATTACCAAATAATAACAGTACATACATGAATTAGATATTTCTTAAGTGCATAGTGATTTGTGTGTATATGTATGTTGTGTATGATGTCTTGATCTGTTGAGAGTTGTACTACAGGGTGATTTAAAATAACTCCCTATTTGAAAATCTTATAATCAATTCAGGTAAGCGCGTGTGTAATGGTAAAGTCATGGAATGACCGCGCCCGAGTTCAAATCCTGGACGTGGTAATTGCATTTAGCTTAGCGCTAATACCCTTTGGAAAGTTATGATCCGACTCTCCTTCCAGCTTGATTAAAAGCAGCGCAGTGGATCTTTAACCATGGCTAGGTACAGTCTAGGAAAGTAAAACTCTGAATTCAAACCTGTTAAACTCCGCTTAAGAAATGACCTCGTTCGTATCCTGCTCGAGCGAGAGTTGGTAAATAATATAATCAATTTCTGAATCATTATTGTTTACAAAAAATGAATATTAGAAGACACGCCAAGTTTCATTTAAAATTCTATATAGCATCATATTAACTCCATCCTCTCAAGCTGCTTGGGATTGCATCAACTTGATCTTCCCAGGAACTCTTTGTGGAATGGCAGAAATAAATCTCATATTCATCCTTCAAGTTTTCCAAAGTCGTGTTTCAGGCGTAGACTTGCTCCCTAACAACCAAAGAAAAGTTGCAGGTGTTAAATTAGGGCTTCTGTTGCCACTCATGCTGACACATACCATCCTTCTCCCCGAAAATGGTGATTCAGCCATTCATGAATAACATAGTAAAATGTGGAACAACACCATCTATGCCATTTAAAAAAGTCAATCCTCAATATTCTCATTCTAAAATGTAACTGCCATAGTAAAAAATTTTGATAGTTTAAAATAGGACTTACTTTTATGCCCCCTATTAGTGTATATATTATATATAATATTATATAATATATATTGGAGGATATGTGCTTAATTGAAGTCGATACCTATTTTGGAAATTAATGTTTAATAATTATTATTTAGGCAGCATATATGTTCAATTGTTAAGCTAACAAATGAGAAAATGTCAATTTGTTTAGCCTTACATTTTGAATATTATATGTGCTCGCCTTATTAATTGTTTGTTGTTCTTAACTAATTAATTTCCAAATATTAGTATGGACTTCAATAAGTCACTATCTTCAAATTTTCTTCTTTAATTGTTTTGTTTTTTTCTTTATTTTTTTGGTCTTAAAACCATTATAATAATAAACACATTGTTTGTTGTTACTAACCTCATATAAATAATATATTATATTATATATTTATTTTTTATATTATATTCTTTGTTGAGTAAGGGGAATATTAACTCATATGATTTTTATCCTTTTTAATGCAATATTCAAATGATGAAGCATAGACATTAAATTAACTTAAATATTAAAAATTAATTACCAACTTAATGAGCAGTAACTAAACAAGTACATGATTGGTAATATTCTGTAGGTGGTATAATGATTTGTGTGTATATGTATGTTGTATGTTATGTCTGAATGTGTCTGAGTGTATTGTATGTTTGATTAACATATTCATGTGTTCATATGTGTTTTTTATTCTTTATAACAAAAAAAGTGATAGTAAATAGAATTACCACACACACACACGATAAGCATATATAAAGTTTTGTTTTTGTGAATTAAAGCCACATTTTCTTTTAAACCAAAATTTTTTATCCTTATTTCTAGTTTAAAGCAAAACTGAATATTATTAAGTATTATTTAATTACTGAAATCATAATTTTGAATACTCGGTAAACCTAAAAATAATTTTATAAATTTTGTATAATGAGATGGAATACTTATTTTGATCTCTACATATTCAATATTTATGGTTACAGAGTTAGGTTTGGTAATTAAAAATAATATAATTATATCAGTTATACAGTTTGATTGTATAATTTTACTAGAAATTATAAACTCTGTATCTTTGGTTTTAAAGAAAATTAAAAATGTTAGTTATTAAATTAAATCAAAAGTTGAAATTAAAGATTGAATTAAAATTTTAAAATTACAATTTTTAAGGAGTAGTCCCACCTATACTGCCATGAGCAGGATGTGACCCCAATCATTTTTTTCTAAAGTAAAGCTATTTGGAATCCAGAGTTTTTCTTTCCTTAACTGGATGCTTAACCAAGACTAAAGAAACCTAGTCTGTCCCACTATTTACTCATAGCTGGTACTTGAATGACCTTCTACATATTTAATTTACTACAGGATTCAAATTTTGCTTACAGAGTTTCAACCAACATTAGAGTTTTGTTATTGATATATATATAAGTAATTATTTATTAAACCTGGTTTTGTTAAAAACCAGTATGCAAATTAACCACCTCATATATTATGTGAATTCTTTATTTTTAAGTTATAATAAGACACATTGCAAGATTTTTAATGCACTAATAATAGGGTTGCTTTGTGGCAAATCTAACAAATTTTTATAGAGATCTTCATTGATAAATAGATATATTCCATGTATTGATGATTTGACTATATTATTAAATATTCATCATCAAAAAATTACGCAATTCCTGAAGGGCATTGTGATGTAAGCAGTGACATAGTTTCGGTACAGACAGACACCAAATCTCCATTATAATAATATATGTTGTATGTGTGTAGTGTGTGCGTTGTAATTTTTACTTTTCCATTCTTAAGACATAAATATTGAAAGTAATTTCAGACAACATACTTGTAGGTATTTCAATATTTGATCAACTACACATCTCATCTTTTAATCAAATTTTTGATATCCATACATATACTTTTTGGTGTTAATTTTGTCCTCATATATCAGCATATATATATATATATATATATATATGTGTGTGTGTGTGTGTGTTGTGTGTGTGTTGTGTGTGTTCAATCATTTTCTCTCCCAATGCAAACACTTAATATCTCACAAGTGAGTCACAACATTGAGAAACATCAAATGCAAATAGTCAAAATATTCAAGAAACGTTATGTCAGAAAAGTTCGTCTCAGCATTCTTATTATTATTTTCTTTTCTTTGCAATCCATTACATCAATGATTCTTCAATTATGTCACAAACATCAGCCAATGTTATTAATAACCAATTCAAAGCTATCTTTTATTTTTTTTAATTTTTTTCATCTTTGACTTAAGCTCTGTAAAATTGTAAGATTTACGCTTAAGTATTTACTAATGAAAAAAGTTTCCAGCTTAAAATTAGCATATTTGCATTCATTTGGTTAGAGATTACAATAACACTTTCAGATGGGTCCCAATTAAGAAACCCTTTTTTTTCCATCTGGCTTTTAGGAAATCTTATTTAATGGAGATTGTGTGTTTTCTCTATCTATAACGAAAACTATTATTACTACTCATGTCATTGATTCCCTTAGTTTTTAAGTCACATTCTCCATGAATTTTATTTTAATTAATAATTATTAATAAAATTGTTACTTATTTATACTGTGGCCTATCTACAAGTATTTCGCCTCCATACCCCACTTTATGGCTGGGCACAAGGCCTCGTTTTAACGTGGGCCCACCCACAAGCGAAGGCTCATGGTGGGAAAGAACAAAAAAAAAAAAAAAAAAAAAAAAAAAAATTTGCGTCAATCCCTTCGGCATTCCCCTCAAGGGGCCGCCTCAGTCCTGGGCAATAAACCCAGCTCTGCCCTTTAAGTTCAAGGGGGCAGGTATCCTGGCGGAGAAGCCTCTATTAAAAAACTTGGGTAAAAGGGAATTTTTTTTTCCCCCCAGGGGCCGAAAAGCCCCAACTTTGGGGGGAACCCCCGGCTTTGGCCAGAATCTCATACTGCATAAAATGCAATTGTATTTATTATACAACAAAATAGCAGTTTACAGTGTGAACAGGAAGGCTAATTTGCATATTTATATTAAAAATTTGATTTTAATAATATGCTGTTACTATTATTGATTCTCTAATGTTTGGTTTTATCTTTAATGAATATGAGAAAAATTCTCGCGGGATAAATCTTAAAAGAAATCACTCACAAGAGAAATAACTGTATTTATTCTTTACTTCTAATTTAAACTAAATTAGTTAAATAGGAAAATTTAGCAATGAAAAAGACGAGGAGTGATGCGAAGAGTAAGTTTCATGTTCTATTTTTCGATTATAACCCCTCCACCCCATTCAATCTTCTTATTTGCATTTCTTATTTAGTTTCATTAACCTTTCTAGTTTAATATAAGTATTTTATTATATTAAAACTTAAATACTTGTACCCGGAAGGTTGCATATATTTCCTAGTAATATTAAATATTTAATACAGTACATCCTTTGTAGTAACATCAAATAAACTTAACTTACCTAATATCCTAACCTTAACTACCAACGGTCAAATTACAATAATACATCCAATTAGTTTTAATAGTATCATCTCATTTGATTTACCACAAAACATGTATTATTTCCTTCTCTAACAACCTTGTTAGTACTTCACTCAGAAACCTTTTTTTTCTTCTTCTTTTCTTTTACTTTTTTTTCTTTTAAAATCAAGTGATCTAGTTCAAGAGTTCAAAATATTATCACTATTGTAAAAAACTTCAGTATTTGCATTCATATAGTTGTCCAGCCGTAATGATTTGATTGGTGGTTTTAAATTGACATTTTATTATATACCCAATCAATGGCAGAACATTAAACATAACAAGTTCAGAGAAATACATTTATTTACATAACTGTTCACACATACTCAACACTTGAGACGAACTACTTGAGCCACCCTTTTTGATCCACTTCTCCTTCACACTCACCACGGAAATGTGGAGCCTTCTTTTTTCTTCGTAATGACCAATCCTTCATTGGTGCAGAGACAAACCATTGTAAGGATGTCATCAAGACACTAAAACAACTATTAGACGTATTCAAAAGGATTTTCCTCTTTCTTTTTGTTTTTAATCAACTGACAGTATCATGAGGAACCTCTCAAGAGCTTCCTTGTCGTATCTTTTCATGACAGAACCTTCTTCCGCACGCACTCTACAAGTGTTGGTGGCCAGGCTTAATCCTCTGCCCTTCTACACTGTAAAGTATCATAATCGGCAACTGATGTTTGTTTTTTTTCACTTTAGGCTGTATTTTCAAAGGACAAGTCATCACCCTTATAATGGTGGCGTTAATTTTGGGGGGGGGTCAACAGGAATTGTGCAAGATATTAAGATATGACTATGCTGACAAATGGTATATTGCGCAAACCAGAATCTGTCCTTTATTTACAGAAGGATTAAGTTCATCACCCTTATCAATGGTGGTTTTAAATTTGGGTGGGAAGGATGAATCAACAGGGAACTGTGCAAGAGATTGAATTATGACTATTGCTGACCAAATGAGATATATGTGCAAACCAAATCTGTCCTTTAATTTCAAAGGACAATTCAACCACCCTTATAATGGTGGTTAAATTGGGGCCCTGTGAAGGTGTAACAGGGAACGTGGCAAGATTAATTATGGAACTATGCTGACAAATGCGTATATGCGCAACCAGAACCTGTCCTTTATTTCAACAGGACAATTCACCACCCTTTATAATGGTTGGTTAAATATAGGACAGGTTTGGTTTGTGCATATACCTTTGTCAGCATATCATATTCTTTAATATCTTTGCACAGTTCCCTGTTGATATCCTTCCACCCAAATTTAACCACCATCTATAAGGGTGGTGAATTGTTCCTTTTTAAATAAAGGACAGGTTCTGGCTTTGCGCATATTTACCATTTGTCAGATAGTCATATCGTAATCTTTGACAGTTCCTGTGACCATCCTTCACACCCAAATTTAACCCACCATTATAAGGTGGTGATTGTCCCCCTTTGAAATAAAGGACAGATTTCTGGTTTGCACATATACCATTTTGTTCACAGCATAGTCCATATTTTCAATCTCTTGCACAGTTCCCTGTTGATCATCCTTCCCACCCAAATTTAACCAACCATTATAAGGTGATGAACTTATTCTTTGAAAAAAGGACAGATTCTGGTTTGCGCATATACCATTTGTCAGCATAGTCATATCTTAATATCTTGCACAATTCCTGTTGACCCCCCCCCCAAATTTAACCACCATTATAAGGCGTGATGACTTGTCCTTTGAAATAAAGCCTTAAAAGTGAAAACAACAAACTCAAGTTGCCGATTATGATACTTTACAGTGTAAGGCAGAGGATAAGCTGTAGCCACCAACACTTGTAAGTCTTCAGCAGAGGTTATGTCATTGAAAAAGATACGACAAAGCTCTTAGAGTTTTCCTCAATGAACTGTCAGTTGATTAAAACAAAAAGAAAGAAGGAAAATCCTTTGATACGTCCTAATATTTTGATGTCATGAAACCTTACAATGTTTGTCTCTGCACCAATGAAGGATTTGGTCATTACGAAGAAAAAAGAAGGCTCACATTTCGTGGTGAGGTGTGAGGAGAAGGTGGATCAAAAAGGGTGGTCCAAGTAGTTCGTCTCAAGTGTTGAGTATGTGTGAACATTTATGTTAAATAAATGTATTTCTCTGAACCTTGATTATGTTTAATGTTCTGCCATTGATTGGGTATATAAATAAAATGTCAATTTAAACCACCAATCAAACATTACGGCTGGACAACTATATGAAGCAAATACTGAGTTGTTTTTACAATAGTGATAATATTTTGAACTTTGACTAGATCACTTGATTTAAAAGAAAAAATTAAAAGAAAAAGAAGAAGAAAAAAAGGTTCTGAGTGAAGTACTAACAGCGTGTTAGAGAGGAAATAAATACATGTTTTGTGGTAAATCAATGAGATGGATACTATTAAACTAATGATGTATTATTGTAATTGACCGTTTGGTAGCTTAAGAGTTAGGATATATAGGTAGAAGTTTAAGTTATTTGATGTTACTAACAAAAGGATGTACTGTATTAATATTTAATATTACTAGGAAATATATGCACCTTCGGGTACAAGTATTTAAGTTTTAATATAAAAAATATTATATTAAACTAGAAAGGTTAATGAAACTAAATAAGAATGCAAATAAAAAGATTTGAATGGGTGGAGGAGGTTATAATCGAAAATAGAACAACTGAAACTTACTCTTCCATCACTCTCGTCTTTCATGCTAAATTTTCCTAATTTAACTATTAGTTAAATTAGGAAGTAAAGAATTAAATTACAGTTATTTCTTCTTGTTGAGTGATTCTTTTAAGATTTATCCCCGAGATTTTTCCTCATATTCATTAAGATAAAACCAAACAATTAGAAATCAATAATAGTAAGCACATATTTATTAAAATCAAATTTTTAATATAAATATGCAAATTAGCCTTCCTGTTCACACTGTAAACTGCTATTTTGTTGTATATATAAATACAATTGCATTTTATCAGTATGTAGATCTGGCCAACGCCGGGGGTCCAGTGGCTTCGGCCCTGGATCTTTACAAGTTAATAGAGGCTTCTCCCCCAGGCAATACCTGCCCCCTTGACTTAAAGGGGCAGAGCTGGGTTTATTGCCCAGCGACTGAGGCGCCCCCTTGAGGGGAATGCCGAAGGGATTGACGCAATTTTTGTTCTTTCCCACCCATGAGCTTCGGCTTGTGGGTGGGCCCACGTTAAAACGAGGCCTTGTGCCCAGCCCATACAAGTGGGGTATGAGGCAAATACTTGTAGATAAGGCCAACAGTATAAATAATGTAAAACAATTTTATTAATAATTAAGGTTTAATTAAAAATAAAATCATGGAGAATGTGACTTAAATAACTAAGGGAATCATGACATGAGTAGTAATATAGTTTCGTTTATAGATAGAGAAACACACAATCTCCATTATAATAAGATTTCTAAAGCCAGATGGAAAAAAAAAAAGGGTTTTCTTAATTGGGACCCATCTGAAAGTGTTATTTAATCTCTAACCAAATGAAATGCAAATATTGCTAATTTTAAGCTGGAAACTTTTTTCATTAGTAAAACTTAAGCGTAAATCTTACAATTTACAGAGCTTAAGTCAAAGATGAAAAAATTTAAGAAAAAATAAAAGATACTTGAATTGTTATTAATAACATTGCTGATGTTTGTGACATAATTGAAGAATCATTTGATGTAAATGATTGCAAAGAAGAAGAAAAATAATAATAAGAATTGCTGAGACGAACTTTTCTGACATTAACGTTTCTTGAATATTTTGACTATTTGCATTTGAATGTTTCTCAATGTTGTGACTCACTTGTGAGATATTAAGTGTTTGCATTGGAGAGAAAATGATTGAACACACACACACACACACACACACACACACACACACATATATATATATATTATATATATATATGCTGAATATATGAAGGACAAAATTAACACCAAAAAGTATATGTATGGATATCAAAAATTTGATTAAAAGATGAGAATGTGTAGTTGATCAAATATTGAATACCTACAAGTATGTTGTCTGAAATTACTTTCAATATTTATGTCTTAAGATGGAAAAGTAAAAATTACACGCACACACACACACATACACATATATTATTATAATGGAGATTTGGTGTCTGTCTGTAACCGAAACTATGTCACTGCTTACATCACAATGCCCTCAGGAATTGCGTAATTTTATGAATGAATATTTAATATATAGTCAAAATCATCAATACATGGAATATATCTTATTTATCAATGAGATCTCTATAAAAAATTTGTTAGATTTGCCACAAAGCAACCCATATTATTAGTGCATTTAAAATCTTGCAATGTGTCTTATATATAACTACAAAATAAAGATTCACATAATATATGAGGTGGTTAATTTGCATACTGGTTTTAACAAAACCAGGTTTAATAAATAATTACTTATATATATATTCAATACAAAACTCTACTGTGTTGAAACTCTGTAAGCAAAAATTTGAATCTGTAGTAATTTAATATGTACGAAGGTCATTCAGTAACCCAGCTATGAGTAAATAGTGGGACAGACTAGGTTCTTTAGTCTTGGTTAAGCATCCAGTTAAGGAAAAGAAAAACTCTGGATTCAAACTAGCTTTACTTTAGAAAAAAATGATTGGGTCACATCCTGCTCATGGCAGTAAGGTTGGATACATCCTTAAAAATTGTAATTTTAAATTTTAATTCAACTTTTAATTTCAACTTTTGATTTAATTTAATAACTAACAATTTTTAATTTTCTTTAAAACCAAAGATACCAGAGTTTTATAATTTCTAGTAAAATATTATACAATCAAAACTGATATAATTAGGTATTATTTATTACCAAACTCTAAACTCTGTAACCCAAAATATGAATATGTAGCAGTCAAAAATAAGTATTCCTCTCATATACATTTATAAAATCTTATTTTTGGTTACCGAGTTTCAAAATTATTGATTTCAGTAATAAATAATACCTAATAATATCAGTTTTGCTTTCAACTAGAAATAATAAAATTCTTGGGTTTAAAAGAAAATGTGCTTTTTCAAAAAAACAAAAACTTTATATATGTGTATGTGTGTGTGTGTGTGTGTTCATAAAGAATAACAAAACACATATGAACACATGAATATGCTTAATACAAACATACAAATACACTCAGACACATTCAGACATAAATACACACATACATATACACACAAATCCATATATACACCTACAGAATATCTACCAATCATGTATTTTAGTAACTGCTCATTAAGTTGGTAATTAATTTTTAATATTTAAGTTAATTTAATTCTTGTTCATTTTGAATATTTGCCATTACAGGAATCAATCATTTGAAGTAAATATTCCCTTACTCAACAGGGAATATATATATATATATATATATATATATATATATATATATGAGGTTAAGTAAACAAACAAATGTGTTTATTTTTATATGGCTTTTTAAGCCAACAATATTTGAAGAATATGTGCTTAATTGAAGTCATACCTAATTTTGGAAATTAATTAGTTAATGAATTTAGGCGAGCATATATGTTCAAATGTAAGGCTAAACAAATTGACATTTTCTCGATTTGTTTAGCCTTACATTTGAACATATATGCCTGCCTAAATTCATTAATTATTAACTAATTAATTTCCAAAATTAGGTATGACTTCAATTAAGCACATATCCTCCAATATATATATATATATATATATATATATATATACATACATAGGGGGATTGAAAAGTAAGTCCCTATTTTAAACTATCAATAATTTTTTTAATATGCAGTTACATTTTAGAATGAGAATATTGAGGACTTGATTTTTATGCAAGATGGTGTTGTTCCACATTTTACTATTGTTATTCATGAATGGCTGAATCACCATTTTCCGGGGAGAAGGATGGGTAGATGTGGTCAGCATGAGTGGCCAACAGAAGCCCTAATTTAACACCCTGCAACTTTTTCCTTTGGGGTTGGTTGAGGGAGCAAGTCTACGCTATGAAACCAACGACTTTGGAAAAACTTGAAGGATGAATATGAGAATTTATTTCTGCCATTCCACAAGAGTTCCTGGGAAGATCAGTTGATGCAATTCCCAAGCAGCTTGAGAGGATGGAGTTATATACTGATGCCTATATAGAATTTTAAATGAAACTCCGTGTTCTTCTCATATTCATTTTTTGTAAAAATAATGATTCAGAAATTGATTATATATATTTACCAACTCCTCCGCTCGAGCAGGATACGACACGAGGTCAATTTCTTAAGCGGAGTTTAACAGGTTTGAATTCAGAGTTTTCCTTCTCCTAGACTGGTTACCTAGCCATGGTTAAAGATCCCAGTCTGCGCTGCTATTTATCCATAGCTGGAAGGAGAGTAGGATTCATACCTTTCCCAAGGGTATTAGCGCTAAGTGAAATGCAATTACCACGTCCAGGATTTGAACTCGGGGCGACGAGTCCATTTCCCATGACTTTAACCATTACACCACGCGCTTCCTGAAATTGATTATAAGATTTTCAAAATAGGGAGTTACTTTACAATCACCCTGTATGTACACTCTCAAACAGATCAAGACATAAATACACACATACATATACACACAAATCCACATATGCACTTAAAGAATATCTATCATTCATGTATGTAACTGCTTATTAATTTGGTAATTGATTTTTAATATTCAAGTTAATTTAATTCTTGTTCATTTTGAGTATTTGCCATCACAGGAATCAATCATTTGAAGTAAAGGGAGAAATTGACAAATATTCGCAGATTCAACGGTAAACAAAAACAACAAAAAAAAAGAAACAAAAACAAAAAACACATACGTTAAAAATCTGTTTCTGGTCAATTTATTTATTTTCTAAAAATTTTGGTTCGGTGAAGAGACAGTTTGGATTAAAATAATATCACTTATGGTCAAGTCATGCTGAAAACACCGGTTCCCACTAGATCACCAAAGTTAAGCAGTGATGAGCCTGTTTAATGCTTAGTGGTATTTACATGTGTCCCACTTTCACACGATATGGCACAAGGCCGTTTTATGCGGGCACCACCCGCGGTAGGTAGAAAAATTGCGTTGATCCCGTTGGCATTGCCCCTCAAGGGGGCACCTGGGATCGACACTATTAATTAAACACAACCTGTCCAGGGCTGAAGCTCACTGGACTGGTAGGCGAGTAAGCCTGTTTAATGCTTAGTTGAGTGACCACTTAAGCAATAGCAGGTACTGTAAGCAATCTGAAGCCTTATTTATTTAAGTTATATATTATACAGAAAGCACTACAAAAGCCTACTATTTAAGCCTAAGGAACCTACAATAGATGGTTCTCACTAGATCACCAGTTAAGCAATGATGAGCCTGTTTAATGCTCAGTTGGGTGACCACTTAGGCAATAGCAGGTTTTGTAAGCAACCTGAGACCTGTGTGCCATATCTAAGCAAATACAAATAAAGTTAAACAAATCATTTATCAAAATGACTTGTGTTGGCATTAAATGACCTGAAAAGGGTTTATATACCATAAAACAAAACAAGCAACCAACCAATTAACACAATATCCAATATGAGGGGGGGGGGTCAGAAAATAATAGGCTCAAATCCTGGGCAGAGAAACTTGAAAATTGTGGACAGCATCTTCTTGGCCATCCACTTCATCCAGGTTTGACCACCATGTCCAGAATGTCAGTGATGTTGTTGTTGGTGGTGGTATTGACCTTGAGGCTGTGCAAGATGAAGTGGAGTGATATGATATGATCCTCATTACTCATGATCCTTATTGACCATCACGGATGATGATTTGAACTTGGTGATATGCATCTCTGTAAATACTTTGAGATTGTTCCTGACTTTGAACCTGAATGACCTGGTCACTTTCATGAGGCTGATTATTTCTGAGTTTGCTTTGATTGGCAATTAGCATCACCAGCTCAGCGTGCCATTTCATTTGTTGCGTCGGGTTGGAAGCTGCCATCTTTTGTATTTAACCAACTCTACCACAGGCAGGACTTGGGACAAGGTCATATTTTTTTATGCAGGGAGTAGCTGGTTTAAATTCAGAGTTTTATTTTCCTAGACTGGCTGCCATGCCCAGAATAAAGAGCTCAGTCTGCCTTACTATTTATCTATAGCTAGAGAGAGAAGAAAGCAATTGCCTTTTTGCAAGGATTTTAGTATGAACTGAAATACAAAGGTTTTGAACTTGGCATGCTAATTTCATTTCTTATGACAATAACCATTACGCTATGGACTGCCATGTAATTGCTCTGGATATGTCTCAGAGAGAGAGAGAGAGAGAGAGAGAGAGAGAGAGAGAGAGAGAGAGAGAGAGAGAGAGAGTGTGTGTGTGTGTGTGTGTGTTAAGATTTAGCACATGCTGCATAATATTGTCTTAGGTTGCCTTCTATTTATGGATAGCTAAAGGTGTCTTTACAAATACTTGGCAAACCCTATATATATATATATATATATATATATATATATATATATATATATGTTAAGGTTGCATGGACATAGAGTCAATACCTAGTTATGGACAGTTACTCGCCTATGGTCTGAAGATCACATAAACCTCTCAGTAACCCAGTGTTGACGCTACCTCAACTCAAATATAAACACTATTAATGATATTGAGCACTGTCTACTTAGAAATATAGGACCATATGACTTTTAGGCACCCCTTTTGCGATCTCGTTTCATAAGGACATTTTTTTCATTAACACCATCAAAATCCGGTTGTTTGTTAGGGGTTTAGAGTTAGGGTTATGGCTTAGTTTTATAATTTTAAAAAATCTATAAAAATAATCTGTTAACAAACAACCGGATGTTGACGGTGTAAATGAAAAAAATGTCCTTATGAAATGAGATCGCAAAGGGGGTGCCTAAAGGTTATATAGTCCGAAATATAGCACTCATATTATCCACAATATATATATATATATATATATATATATATATATAAGATATTTGCAAGAAAAATATATATACTTTGGTATGGATAAAATTTATTATGGTTATTTGTCAACACATGTTTCGATCAAAATTCGCTTACACGCGCAGTATTCTATTTAAAATTATTTGAAATATAAAATCAAATAAAATAATAGAAACAAAATATCACCCTGTCCTGAAGATGATCTCTTGTTTGCATGCCTGATATTTTGTTCCCGAGCCTCATCTAAAAAACTCAGATAAATTGTATGTGTTTTACAAGTTATTAAACATTTTTTCCCTTAACGAAACAGAAATATTTCCAAGGAAGAAACTAAAAAGAAAATTAAGTTAGCTTAAATTTCTGTGTTTATAAATGAGATATTTTGTCTTAAGAGTAAAACAAACATGTTTTTCTCATATTAAAAAAAAAAAAAAAAAAAAACTTAATCAATATTTAAATTACAAATGGTTTATTTTTTTCTTTAATTTCAAGTCCACAAACATTGATAATATATATGCAGCTTTACTTTGGGGAGCTGGCATGTTTTTCTTCTCTTTCAAAGAAATGTGTCTCTTTAATTAAACTAGACATTAGATCAATTCCATTGCTGAATGGTGGCTTTAATAAATTCTAATAGCTCTTATATCTCTTGGTTGCAGCCATCTTGTCTAGTGATTTCATTCTAGTGTCGTTCCTCTTATTTCATCATTATCATCATCATATTGCGCAAGTAGCATGGATATCTATGACAATCTCTCACTAACCATCCCTATCATTGTCCTCAGTAGGTCCTCTGTACAGCATCCATTATCTGCGTAGTGCTGGTCAGTTGGTCTTTGCCGGCATGTCCACATGCTGGTTTCCTTAGGAGGATGTTGGTAATGAGTTTGTCCTTGCTTCATCAGCAATGTCCAGCATGTCTTGTTCGTCTCACTTGGGAGCTACACAAGAATGCTGTGTGTGATCTTGAACAAATCGTGGGAACAACACCTCACAAGGATGCAGCCATATTCTTCCACCAGCTATGGGTAAATAGGACAGACTAGGTTCTTTAAACTTGGTTAGGTAATTAGTCTAGGAGAAAGAATACTCTGAATCAAAACTATTAAACTCCCCTTAAGAAATTGACCTTGTGTCACATCTTGCTCATGGGGAGGGATTGGGTAAATACACATTATTATATTGTCAATATTGGTATTTAATATTATTAAATTGATATTTACTAGCAAGAATATGTGCCCTCTAGGTGTAAGTGATTAAATTTTAATATAATCAAATATACTAGATTAGAAAGATTAATGAAATAAAATAGAATGCATATAAAAAGATTACACATTCTAATTAATTTCTATATAAAATCATTCCTAGGATTGATTTTAATATGCAGGAGAATAAAACAATAATATTAGGGATCAATAACACCAACTAATTATCTATTAAACCCGGCTTTGTTAAAACCAGTATGCAAATTAACCACACTATATATGTGAACCCTTATTTCTTAGTGATATATAAGACATATTGTAGGATTTTAAATGCACTAATAACATGGGCTGTTTTGAGGCAAATCTAATTCAGATTTTCATTGAGACCTCCACGATAAATAAGATTTATTCTATGTTTTAATATTAATGATTTTAATTATAAATCATTGATAAACTTACAAGATTCCTGAAAGTATTGGGACGTAGTAGTGACATAGTTTTGATTAGAGACAGACAAACACCGAATCTCCATTATGATAAGATATGAAAATTGTAAAAATAAAACTGCATCGTTAAAAAAATTATTTCTCTTTCAAACTGAAACAAGCAAACATAAAATCTCAATTCTAACCATAAATACATCAAATGAAATTTAATCCAAAATTCACAGTAGTTGGTATTTTTCTTTTCTTTTTTTTTTTCTGTGTGCGTCGGTCAGATCAGACATGCATGTACATACATGTCAGTCTTGTATAAAACCTTTGCTTGAAACTTTTCTTTTTATTTATCAGATTATTTCTTGATATAATTCTGTAGCAAGTAACAGGATTGCTGGTTTAGAGGTTCAGCTTGTTGACTATTTTATATCACGCACACACATACACACACATGTGTAAACATGTATGTACACAGTAACACTGAAAGATATTTGTACACAAATATGTTGTGGATAGAAATATAGTCTCAAAGACATGTGTGACTGTTGAGAAATTAATTGCAGTTCTTTGTAGGTGCTCTATACTTGTGACCTTGTGTCAAACCCTGTTGGCTAGTTTATATTATGCACACACACATACATATGTATATATGTATACATATACTATAATACTGAAAAGAAAATTCATACACAAATATGTTGTGGTATAGTGGTTTGGAAGTTAGTCTCTGACAGTTGAGAAATTATTAACAGCCCTGAGTAGTTACTCCATACTTGTTGCCTTGTGTCAAACTTTTTTGGCTATTTCTTATTATGCACACACACATGCACACATGTGTAAACATGTATACGTGTATGTATACATATTAATACTGAAAGATATTTGTACACTAGAAAGATAGTCTCAAAGATCTGTGACTGTTGAGAAATTAATTACAGTTCTTAGTAGGTACTCCATAGTTTTGGCCTTGTATCAAACCTTGTTGGGTATTTTATATTATGCACACGCACACACACACACACACACACACACAAACATATATATATATATATATGTATAAACATGTATACATGTATGCATACACAGTAACATTGAAAGATATTCATACACTAATATATTGTGGTGTAGTGGTAAGAAGGTTTCACTGACCTATGACTGTTGAGAAATATCAAACCTTGTTGGCTATTTTATATCACACACACACACACACACACACACACACACACACACACACACACACAGATAAAATATTCATACACAAATATGTTGTGGTGTATTGGTTAGAAAGTTAGTCTCACAGATCTAGGACAGTTGAGAATCTATGACTGTTAAGAAATGAGTTACTGTCCATACTTGTGGTCTGGTGTAGACTAAATTTGAGAAATTGAAAAAGATCGAAAAGATATTGACAAAAAGAATTGTGCGTTGGTGATTTAGAATTGTGTAATTTCTAAAAATCTTTCTTTTCCTGGCTGTTTAGACAAATATGAACCCAAATGGTCACAGATAAACATCCATGTAATTAAATATATACACCAAAACTAATATATATTTATTTATTATTATTATAATCTATATATTAACATGGTTGTTCCTAAATCTTCCAACCGTTATCATCCTGCAACACCCTCTGGTTAAAAATGAGACTGTCCAAATCATCCAAGATGCAATGCAAAAATGTCAATACAGATTATTGTGTTGCTTAATTGCATTTTTCTTATTTGTCCCATTTTATTTCACCCAATTTTAAAAATGAAACATTCCAAATGGTCTTGTATCACTTAGATGCTCAACGTAAAATTAAAATGAATTTTAAAAAAAGTTACATGTTTATTTTATTTGTAATATTGAAATTGTGAATTACGGAAGATATTTTGGTAATTTTGATCTTATGTCATCCAGGCCTCCTGCTCTAATTTATGCTGTTTTAGCAATCTAGCATCAGTCTGATTTCCAGCCCAATTTTTTCTATCCCGAGTAGTGTTTTTGTCACTTTTATTTTTGCATTATCTATTGCAAAGACAACAGAAGGATTTGTATGTAATTAAATTGCAAATCATCATTTCTCACTTAAATAGCTCCTCTTGATTTTTGTTTCATTTTGTGGAAATTCTTTGTGTTCTGCTAATTATTATAATTGCTCTATCACAGATATAGAGCACTCTCCTAATTATACATGAATGTATATATAAACACACACATATTTATCTGTATACATAGGCACTCATGAACACAAAGACTAAAAACCATTTCAAGAAATTCTTTGCTTGAACACAGTCTTGATTCTTTCTCTTCTTTTTCTTTGAATTTCAGGGGTAAGTGATTGTGACTATTATAAATTGATTCTTTCATCTTAGTCTCATTGTCTTTATTGTAGATTATGAGTTATCTCCCTTGGACTATTTCATTAGAAGGAACTCTTTGGCAAAAGAGGAAGAAAGTTAATTGGCAACAGACTACATATATGACAATCGTCCACCATTAGACTGCTATTCAACTGCCTATTGACATTTATCATCCTTAAGTCTTTCTCAGGTTGTCTCACACATAAGAGCCATAAAGGTAAAAGTAAGGTTTACATTTTATATTTTTCCATGGGAGTCATGAGTTTAATCCTTAGATCAGAGGAAGATTGATATCATAAGCAAGAGGAATGACACAGGGTAATCTGAACATTAGCTACATAAATGAGAGTAACCTCCCCCTGTTTCTTTCACTTTGAGGAAGCCGTCTGTTTTGGTCGGCCATTTTCATTTCACTGTAAATCTACACTGAAAATATGAATTTGTTTGAATCAATACAACTGAATGTTTTAACACAAAAATATCAGAAAATGTGTTCTTAATTGTGCTTGTCCATTATTTGAAATGAACTTAATTGTTATTAAGAACACATTTTATGATATTTTCATGTTAAAATGTGCAGTTGTATTGATTACGGTGAAATGAAAATGGCCAACCAAAACAGACGGCTTCCTCAAAGTGAAAGAAACAAGCGGAGGTTACTCGCATTTATGTAGCTAATATTCAGATTACCTGACACTGAATATGTATATTAAAAGAAAGGGAACAACATACTCTCATGGATTGACTAATAGTCAAATCATACTAAAAGCACTGGTTCTCACCAGATCACAGAAGTTAAGATTCAATGAGCCTGAACAGTACTTAGATGAGTGACTATTTAGTAAGAGCATGTAGTGTAAACAACTTAAAGTCTTTGTGCTATATTAAACAAATTAGATTGTTTTGTTTTATGGCATATCAATCCTTTTTGAGTCATTTAATGCCGAATCAAGTCATTATTGATATTCAGTTTCTTACAATACCCGCTTTTGCTTAAATGGTCACCCATTTAAGAATTGAACAAGCTCATCACTACTTAACTTTGATAATCTTGTGAGAACTGGTGCTTTCAAGCAAAGCTTTAGAAATATTAACTAATAATGGAAGTTAAGCGGTGCTGAGCCTATTCACTCCTTAGATGGGTGACAACTTAGTAACAGTAGGCACTGTAAGCATTTTAAAGCTGGTATGCTAGACTAAGCAAAGCTTAGAAAATATGAACAAATAATGGAAGTTAAGCAGTGATGAGCCTGTTAACTGTTTAGATGGGTGATCACTAACAGTAAGTACTGTAAACAATTTAAAGCTTGAGTGTTAGACTAAGCAAGGCTTTAGAAATCAACTAATGATAGAAGTTAAGCTGTGATGAGCTTGCTCAGTACTTTGATGGGTGACCACTCAGTAACAGCAGGTAGTGTAAACAACTTAAGTCCCGTTAGCTACACTAAGCAAAGCTTAGTAAATAACATGCTCTCGTGGATCAAGTGTTTAGTTTGACATTCACGCGGGAGAAATCCAGACGTGACTGGTTTCAGAATTGAAAATAACACATCTCCGTGGATCAAACGCGAGGTTCTGTTCGAGAATCCATTGGGACAAACACGGGATTGTGACAGGCATGGGAATGAGAACCAAATCCCTGAATGGATCGGATAAAGGGTTCTATTAGATGTTCCTGGAAGGTTAAAACGAATGTAGGAGTTATCTCAGGAAGTCCCATTGCATAATTGGCTGGATGAAGCATTATGATAAATACAAACAAACATGACGAGGAAAGTTGATCTATAAGGATCAGCGTGTAATCGTTTCTGCCAACCAGAGTGAGTGTCCTTGCTCATCTAAAAATGTGATTGCTTCTTTAATTCTTCTTCACCTGTAAGTATGATTTTGACAAGGGAAATGAAATGATATAAAACACTGATTTCAAAGGGGGTGGGGGGTAAAAAATGTAGAAAGAGAAGTAGAAAGAAGAGAAAGAGGAGGGAGAGGAGGAGGAGAAAAAGAAGCTAGAGTAGGAAAAAAGGTGTCAGAGAAAAGGTGGAGGGAGAGAAAAATGAGGTGGAGGAGAGAAAGGGGGGGAGGAGGGGAGAAAACGAAGATAGAGTAGGAAAAATAGGTGTCAGAGAAAGAGGTGGAGGGGGGAGAAGAAAGAGGTGGAGGGAGGGAGAGAGAGAAAGAGGTGGAGGGAGGGAGAAGAAAGAGATGAGGGAGAAAAAAGAGGTGAAGGAAGAGAAAAAGGTAGTACAGGAGTAAGATGTGGAGGAGGAGGAGGAGGAGGAGGAGGAGAGGAGGAGGAGAAAAAGGGAAAGAGTAGGAAAAAAAGTGTCAGAGGAGGAGAAAAAGGAGGTGAAGGAGAAAAGAAGTATGAGAAGGAATAAAATGAATAAGTAGAATGAGAATGAGTGGAAGGAAAAAAAAAAAAAACAGAAAAAAAATAAAAAAGAGAAAACTATCAAGAAGAAAAGAAGTCATAATATAAAAAACTGTAAAAAGAAATGAGAATGAAAACAAAAACAGTTAAAGAAGGGTATATAGAAACTTGAATTGAAATGAATAAGAAATGAATTTAAAATAAAGATGAGTGAAACTTAGAATTAGGAAGAAATAAAATATTGAATAAATTTTATAAGAATAAAAAATACATGAACGAAAAAAAAAAAAAGATGTAGGGAATTTGTGACAAAAATTGAAGAAATAAATATTAACTAAAGATGACAAAATCAAGAAGAAATAAATTAGGAATAAAAATGTCACAAAGAATGTCACAAAGAATTGTAAAAAGAAAGAAGAAAAATGTCACAAAGAATTGTAAAAAGAAAGAAGAAAAATGTCACAAAGAATTGTAAAAAGAAAGAAGAAAAATGTCACAAAGAATTGTAAAAAGAAGAAGAAAAATGTCACAAAGAATTGAAAAAGAAAGAAGAAAAATGTCACAAAGAAAAGAAAGAAGAAAAATATCACAAAGAATTATTAAAAAAAATGCCACAAAGAAGAGAAAGAAGAAAAATGTCACAAGAATTGAAAAAATAAAAAAATGCCACAAGAATTGAAAAAATAAAGAAAAAATGCCACAAGAATTGAAAAATAAAGAAAAAATGTCACAAAGAATTGAAAAATGAAAAAAGAAAAATCTCAAAAAGAATTAAAAAATAAATAAAAAAATGTCACAGAGAATTGAAAAAATAAAGAAAAAATGCCACAAGAATTGAAAAAATAAAGAAAAAATGCCACAAAATTGAAAAAATAAAGAAAAAATGTCACAAAGAATTGAAAAATGAAAAAAGAAAAATCTCAAAAAGAATTAAAAATAAAATAAAAAATGTCACAGAGAATTGAAAAAATAAAGAAAAAATGTCACAAGAATTGAAAAAAAAAAGAAAGAAAATGCCACAAAGAAAAGAAAGAAGAAAAATGTCACAAGAATTGAAAAAATAAAGAAAAATGTCATAAAGAATTGAAAAAAGAAAATCTCAAAAAGAATGAAAAAAGGAAAGAAGAAAAATGTCACAAAGAAAAGAAAGAAGAAAAATGTCACAAGAATTGAGAAAATAAAAAAAATGTCATAAAGAATTGAAAAAGAAAAATCTCAAAAAGAATGAAAAAAGGAAAGAAGAAAAATGTCACAAAGAAAAGAAAGAAGAAAAATGTCACAAGAATTGAAAAAAAAATAATAAAAAATGTCATAAAGAATTGAAAAATGAAAAAAGAAAAACTTCACAAAAAATGAAGGGAAAAACAGTAGAGAATTTCTAACTTGAAGAAAGAATTTAATCTCAAAACAAAGATGAAGAAATCTAAAATTAAGAATGAATAATGTATTCAAAAAAGAATCAAGAAAGAATGGCAAATAGATAAAGGAGAAAGAAATTGTATGAGGAATGGTAATCATTTGAAGAATGGACAGAGCATAATGGTCATGTGCAGAACCAAGACTCTTGATTGGTACTATTCAACTCGACATATTACAAAGAAATATTTTACTGCAATGTTTTGTTTATGGTTATTCTTGCTTGAGTAACATTATGATTGATATAGGCAAACATAAAGTCATGTCTAATTCATTCAATCAATAATTACTTGTAAGCATCAGTGATAAACAAGACAAAGAAAACCATTAGGAAAACCTTGTATAATCTACATATTTTTATCATGTTTAAATATAAACAGACTCGAGATAGGCAGAATCAGTGTACAGTTCACTATTGAACGGCTATCGGTCAGACACATGTGATTGGTCATCATGTCTTTGTTTGCTATGGCAGTACACTGCAGTTTGCTGTGGTCATCGATCATATTCAAAAATAAAATTGGCCACAGATTGTTTGATACATCTAGAATTCATCTTTCTGAATCGCTAAGGTCATCTAATTTGGTATTAGCTTTGAACAATAGGCAATTGTTGAGGGGTCAGGAAAGACATTAAAGTGCAAAAAAAAAAATCCAACATAGAATAAAAAAAGAAGAAAATCCCTAATGCTTTTGACCCATGGAGTTAGTGAAAATCCAATTTCTTTTTATAAGGTCAGGTATTCATTAAAATTTGTAAAAATTTAAAAAACTTTTATAGTAACCCTGTATGAGTTAACATTAACCAAAAACATCTAAAAAATAGAAAGATGGATAGATAGATATGAGAAGAATAGGAAGATATAAACATACTGAGATAGATAGATAGATAGATAGATAGATAGATATGAGCAGACTGTGATAGATAAATAGATAGATAGATAGAAAAATAGAAAGATAGATAGATATGAGCAGACTGTGATAGATAAATAGATAGGTAGATAGAAAAATAGAAAGATAGATAGATATGAACAGACTGTGATAGATAAATAGATAGGTAGATAGAAAAATAGAAAGATAAATAGATATGAAAAGAATGGGAAGATATGAGCATATTGAGATGGATAGATGGATAGATATAAGCAGACTGTGATAGATAAATATAGATAGATAGATATAAGCAGACTGTAATAAATAAATAGATAGGTAGATAGATATGAGAAGAATGGGGAGATATGGGCATACTGATATTGATAGATAGATATAAACAGACTGCAATATATATATATATATATATATATATATTATATATATATATATATAGAGAGAGAGAGAGAGAGAAAATCTACCTACAGTGTTATTTGTAATTGTGGGAATTGAACTTGACATCATCACATATCAGTTGAATCAGGTGTCTCCTTAGAGATTTTACAAGGTGATAAGATCAGTACAATCTTGGAATAAAGGGACTCAGTTTTTCTTGACAAAGTTTTTGCTTTTATTAATTCTTTTTATTATTTTTTCATCTTATTTTTAGTTGTTCGTTTTATCACACAACCCAGATAGTTTTATATTCTACTATACAACTCATAAATCTGTTGAGCTCCTCTTGTAACGGCAGTTCATGATCATATTGATGCTTCTATCTAGTGAAAGATTCTAATTAGTATTTCCTAGTTATTTGTGTTATATCAAGAAGTGTATAATCAAAAAAAGAATTTAGCACAAATTTAACACCACATACACAATATATATATATATATATATATATATATATATATATAATAGTAAAATGTTATATTCATATAACCTACTCAAGTTTCCCCATGAGGATCATCAGACTGACACTTTTGTTCTTAATTATGATGATCCTCATGGCGAAACTCAAGTAGGTTATCTGACTATAACATTTTACTAAATCTGCTCTATAAACATATTGAGCAGTCTTATATTCTTTATATTCTCAATTTATTTGGTTAATTATTTTATCAATGGTCAAAGTTGCGACTAACTCAATATTTTATATTCTCCAATAAGTTACCCACTTTTATATATATATATATATATATTATTATTTATATTTTTGCTTGAAGGCAATTATAAATGCATGTATTGCATAAAATTCGATAATTATAGAAAATAATCTTGACAAGAAAATCCCGCAAAGGATGGCTCGCCATGCAGAACACCGTACAGACTGTTTCGACTTTATTAAGTCTCTTCAGCGATGTATACTAACGACTCCCCTCCGACAGGAATCGAAACCGGGACTTCACAGGCATAGTCAGAGACCATATCCATTCGGCCGCCGGCACATAGCGAACAATCCCTGCGAAATTAACCTTGTCAATGATACTATTATTATACGCCCCTGCCATAGTAGTCAAGTGGACGTTTATTTAGTAAACAAACCCGGCCGTAAGCTCTTCGGCGAAGTGAATAAGATTTTTGGATGTTTGTTTATAGAAGCAATGTTGAATAAATTATTATTTATATTTTTGCTTGAAGGCAATTATAAATGCATGTATCGCATAAAATTCGATAATTATAGAAAATAATCTTGACAAGAAAATCCCGCAAAGGATGGCTCGCCATGCAGAACACCGTACAGACTGTTTCGACTTTATTAAGTCTCTTCAGCGATGTATACGAACGGATATGGTCTCTGACTATGCCTGTGAAGTCCCGGTTTCGATTCCTGTCGGAGGGGAGTCGTTAGTATACATCGCTGAAGAGACTTAATAAAGTCGAAACAGTCTGTACGGTGTTCTGCATGGCGAGCCATCCTTTGCGGGATTTTCTTGTCAAGATTATTTTCTATAATTATCGAATTTTATGCAATACATGCATTTATAATTGCCTTCAAGCAAAAATATAAATAATAATTTAGTCAACATTGCTTCTATAAACAAACATCCAAAAATCTTATATATATATATATATATATATATATATATATATATGCATATATATATATATATATGTATATATATATATGTATGCATATATATATATATATATATATATATATTATGTATGTTATGTATGCATATATATATATATATATATATATGTATGCATATGTATGTATGCATATATATATATATATATATATATATATATGTATGTATGCATATATATATATATATATATATATATATATATATATATATATATATATATCACTTGCAAATTCGACAGAAAATTGTTTTAAAAAAAATTATAACATTTTAAAAGTATTCCTCTAATAAAAACCTTGCTATAAGATGTCAATTGATTGATTAATTTTAATGACATATCAACCCATCCGGGGTTATTTTATGCCTAGAGGTTAGAGAATTGTGTACATTGTATGTTTGTATTAACATTTTTTGTTTAGTTTTGGTGAGTAATATCAAGTATACTTATCTAATGTAAATGATTTGGAAACAGATCTATTTGATCATAGATGGGATCTCCATATTAGAGCAGACTCGGGACTGATGGTAATGAGGGGGTACTCCACACTCGCCAGAATTCCAAAATTAGAGCCTCACCACCAGATGTAGAGTTTAATATCTTTTTATGGGGGGGGGGGTTGTCTTACCCCTCTGCAGGAGATACAGTCATAATATTCTGATAGGGTGAAGGTGCTCTTTGTGTTCCAAAGGCAGTTATTTGTAGTACATTTTTACATGCAAATTATTTACCTGGTTTTTTTCTTATCGCAAAGGTCGACTAATAGGATTAGTATAGTATAGTATAGTATAGTATATATATTTCATTTATTTACCAACCCATCCGCATGAGCTGGATGTGACACAAGGTCAATTTCTTAAGCAAAGTACAACAGGTTTGAATTCAGAGTTTTCCTTCTCGTAGACCGGTTGCCTAACCAAGGTTAAAGAGCCTGGTCTGCCCTACAATTTATCCATAGCTGGAGGGAGAGTAGGATTCATACCTTTCCCAAGGGTATTAGCGCTAAGTGAAATGCAATTACCACATCCAGGATTTGAACTCAGGGCGACGAGTCCATTTTCCATGACTTTAACCATTACACCACGCACTTCCATATATACATATATATGTGTGTCTGTGTGTGTGTCTGTGTGTGCTTCCTTCTGGGTGAAAAGTCTTTGATAAAACTGGTATTCACAATAAATATGAGGACAACAGTTTGAAAAATTAAAATAATACATATCAGACCTTGTTTAAAAAACTCAGAGAGTGGTAGTACCTGTTAGGGTCTCATATATTGGCCAAATACATCTCTCGAGAAGATAATGTAAATTTCTACCTATTTATTAATACTCATGAAGTTAATGATAAATCTAACATGAAAGCTATTTCTTAATACACATGACGTCAATTAAAATTTCTTATTCCAATCTATTAATAGACATGAAGTTAAATAAATCATATGACTTGGCATTAAATAATCCACAAGGGTTTATATGCCGTTAAACACCGACCAATGAAATAAATGAACAAATACTATCGATATTTTAATCCTTGTATTCCTTAATTGTACGACTGTTATCATCTTGCAACACCCCCTAGTTAAAAATGAGACCATCCAAATTGGCCAATATTAAATGCAAAAATGTAAAGACTGATTATCTGGTGTTGCTTATCCGTTGAATTCTTATTTCTTATGAGTGTCATCACCTAGGCTAAATAATGGACCATTCTGTATTTATTATAAAGAAAGAAAGGGAAGAAAAAGGACATTTTGATGTATGATACATGTTCCTGTATTGGTAATTAAACCGGTTATTTCCTATAAGTCTAACATGATCAAAGGGGAACCACTCTTGACTGATAAATTATTTATTTATTTTCCCATTAAACTAACCCTAAACCCTAACCCTAACCCTAACCCTAACCTGTCTTCTTTTTTCCTTGTAGATCAATAAAATAAATAAATAATTTATCAGTCAAGAGTGGTTCCCCTTTGATCATATTAGACTTATAGGAAATAACCATTAAACCTGTCCTAAACAAAATGGCATTACTTTTTGACCAACCCTCATAATAATTCATATTTTTGCAGTCTTGATATTTTTGTGTTTCCAAAGATTTTGGTGACAATTTCCATGGGATTCCCATTGACAGGATTGTTGACAGTTTGGTTTTTTTTTTGTTCTTTGTTGGTTGCTTCACTTGAAGAAGTCTTCATAGAGATACGGACATATCTATGTCTTAACGTCATAAGAACATTTTGTCTTTCAGCCAAAATCCAAATCTGACATCAAACAGCCATATAATGATAATCCAATTTATGTAGGATCCTGTCTTTGTTACTGTAACATAGCAAAAACTATATAATAGTGTAATGTTTTTTTTCTTCTTGAAATCTTATTATAATAAAGATTCGGTGTCTGTCTGTAACTGAAACTACATTACCGATTATGTCACAATATCCTCAGGAATTGTGTAAGTTTATCACTGAGAATTTAATTCATAGTCAAAATCATTAATACACAGAATAGTAAATCTTATTTATTAAAGATGTCTATATGAAAATCTGATTTAAATTTACCTGAAAACAGCCCTTGTTATTTGTACATTTAAAATCCTGCAATGTGTCTGATACATCATGAAGAAATAAAGGTTTACATGATAAATGGTGTGGTTAATTTGCATACTGGTTTTAACAAAACTGGGTTTGATAAATAATTACTTGGTGTTATTGATTTCTAATATTATTGTTTTATTCTCCAATGTATTAAAATCAATCCTATGAATCATTTTATATAGAAACCAATTAAAATATAATCAAAATAAGTTTAATCATTTTATATGCATTCTTATTCATTTTTTTTTAGTCTTTCTAATTTGATATATTTCATTATATTAAAACTTAGATACTCACACCTGGAGGGCACATATCCTTGCTAGTACTATTATAATACTTGAAAACTTTGTTTTAAAGAGGTAAGCATTTAAAAATATATTAAGATATTCTCAAAAAGGAACCTTTGGTTTTGGTTACATCTCATCAGAGAAGAATTCCGTGACTGACAAGTGAGTAATTCCATGTCACATCATCTAGGCCATGTCACCATGTCAAGTTGGTTGACTTTCAAACTTTTTTGATAGCATTTTTATATGCTTTTATAAACTAATTTGTAGTAGTAGGGAAGCTCTAGAACTCATTTTAGAAATTTTACAGACAAAAATAGATTACTCTAGAAATTTTACAGACAAAAATAAATTACAAAAAGTTGCTATTTTAAAAAACTAAACATGACTCCGCCAATTTTTGGAATGGGAAGCTCAAATTTTAGGGATTGTCTAATGCTGACATAGTCCACACTTGGAAAAAAATTCAGAAAAATTGAAGGGGTGGGTGATAATTTTACTTTTTTCTGGATGATTTGACATGGAATTACCCAAGTATTAAAAGAGGAAATAGTACAGATCGCTGAAAAGCATGAGGAGGATGGAAACAAAGTAAAAAAAAAAAAAATTCATCATAAACCTAAGGAATAGGAATGGGTAAAATTATTTTCTTCATGTAATGAGTTATGGTTGGTGGAATTAGAAAAAGTTGGATTGAATAAGAGTAAAACATAAATTTGTTTTTGTACGCAAAGCACTGGTCGGAATTTGCTAATTACTAAAATACTCTAACTCATAGAAGGAAGCAACTTACTGTTCAATCAGACTACCAGGTTCCAAGTAATTTTTAATCAATAAAGTATTAGTACTACTGTATGGCTGCACCACTAGGACTTTAATGGAAAGCTTGGAGAAAAAGATAGATGGGAACTACATACTGCATACTGTTTTGAAAAAAATTCTGGAAGAAGGACCATATGAAACAGCACGTATAGGGCCACTTACTTCCTATCTCACAAACCATCTGTAAGATGAACAAGACATGCTAGGCACTGCTGGAGATGTAAGGACGAACTCATGAGTGATGTTCACCTGTGGAAACCTACACATGGACACCCCAGTGTTAGCCATCAAAAACTTACATTTATTGGCTCTGTATGCAGACTGGATGCCGTGTGGAGGACCTGCCAAATGTGATGGCCAATAGAGATAGATGAAGAGAGAGAGAGAGAGAGAGAGAGAGAGAGAGAGAGAGAGAGTCAAGGGAATCCATGTTATCAGGATGACGATGATGATGATGATGATGATGATGATGATGATTCATTAAAAAAGATGGCTGTCAAAGTCTTGTGACTAAATTTATCAAATATATAAAAAATCTGGAAAAAAGGATTTATTACTTTTTTTACAAGAAGATAAATAATAGAGTCAAAGTACAGTTATCCAACAGTATGACTAGCCACTCGATTAGTAGTGACTCGACTATGAATATTACTACATAACTCAACTACCAATAAACTTGCTTATTTGTATCTTTATATGTGTTCCGTTAGACGAGTTCAACTATCTTGTAGAGGATATATCTTCCCTTACAACACAAAGGGAGATAACTACAAGTTCATTAACTGCTAATTACAGTTTAACTTATATCCCAGGGCTAATAGGTAGCCCCATTGTAGGGGGGTGTCTTATCCCTTTACAGAGGTGCAGTCAGTGTATTCTAAAGCCCCAGCCAACAGAGCTGTTCTCCAATTGTGCCAAAGATTGTCCCAACACACACATTCTTCTTGAAATATCTTCCCTTACAACACAAAGGGAAATAACTACAAGTTCATTAACTGCTACTTAGAGTTTAAATTATATCGGACCATATGACCTTTAGACACCCCTTTTGCTTGGCTTATTCATAAGTACATTTTTTATCATTTACACTGTCAACATCCGGTTGTTTGTTAGGGGTTAGGGTTAGGGTTAGTTTTATAATTAAAAAAAAACTCCTTTAAAATCGTCTGTTAACAAACAACCGGATGTTGACGGTGTAAATGAAAAAATGTACTTATGAATCAGCAAGCAAAAGGGGTGCCTAAAGGTCATATGGTCCATTATATCCCAGGGCTAATAGGTTGCCCCATTGGAGGGGGATGTCTTACCCCTTTACAGGGGTGCAGTCAGTGTATTCTAAAACCCCAGCCAACAGAGCTGTTCTCCAATTGTGCCAAAGATTGTCCCAACACACACATTCTTCTTGAAATATTTTCCCTTACAACACAAAGGGAGATAACTGCTACTTACAGTTTAAATTATTTTCTTGATGAAAAGATGATACTCCTTGAATCTCAGATGTAACAGGTAGCCCCATTAGGGTTGGGGGTCTTATCCCTCTACAGAGGTGCAATCAGTGTATTCTAAAGCCCCAGCCGACAGGGCTGTTCTCCAAATGTACCAAAGACGACCCCAACACACACATTCTTCTTGAAATTGTCTGAATGCGTACATTTATCCTCTTCATTTTCTTGTACTTCAGATACGCTGTATCGTCTATTACTCAGATTAATTAACTTTAATGGTTGCCAAGGCAACAATCTTGAAATTATTAAAAAAAATTAACTAAAGCAGACTTGGTCACATCTTAATTAAGACACTAATTATAAGACTTAACTAGAGCTTTGAAGAGTACAGAATTCAATTTTCATGTTGATGTGAAATATGAATTTCTCTATCTCTCTACTACTACACACACACACATACACACACACACACACACACATATAAAAAATGTAAAGTAGGAGGAGTGGCATATTGTTGGTATCACCTGGACAATGAGGGAGTCTATCCTCTTTTTTAATAGCGCTAGATCAGGCAGATTGTTTTTGCATCTTAGGTGGAGCCCCCGCACCAACCGTCAAATCCCCATGTTATCGCACAGATCCAAGTTGTACTACTCATCCACTGAGTTGGTAGGGCTGGTATTGAATCTGGAACCTTGTGGTTCCTAGGTGTATACTCTACTAACTGAGCTAAGCCAGCTATATATATATATATATATATATATATATGTGTGTGTGTGTGTGTGTAGAAAGTTTTGTAGAAAAAACAAGATGTTTAAAGTTTTGCTGACAGAAATCTGTTTTGACTGTATGCGGTCTTTATCGAAGCAACATTGTAAACGGAAAAACGAAATAAATATATCATCAATCGTTTTTCCGTTTACAATGTCGCTTTGATAAAGACCGCATACGGTCGAAACAGATATCTGTCAGCAAAACTTTAAACATCTTGTTTTTTCTACAAAACTTTCTACACATACTGTCGGATTCATATCCATTTTACCTTTCATATATATATATATATATATTTACCAACCCCTCTGCACGAGCAGGATGCGACACAAGGTCAATTTCTGAAGCAGAGTTTAATAGGTTTGAATTCAGAGTTTTCTTTCTCCTTGACTGGTTACCTAGCCATGGTTAAAGAGCCCAGCCTGCCCTGCTATTTACCCATAGCTGGAAGGAGCATTGGATTCATACCTTTCCCAAAGGTATTAGCGTCATGTGAAATGCAAACAGCTTCGTCCAGGAATTGAGCTCGGGTTGATGAGTCCATTTCCTACGAATCTAACCATTTTGCCACGCGCATCCACTAAGCCAGATATATATATATATATATATATATATATATATATATACATGTGTGTGTGTGTATGTGTGTATGTGTGTATGTGTGTGTATTTAATGCAAAATAATTATATATCTTTTATTCATTTCTAGTTTTATTGTATTCTGAATTTATGGATAATAAAGGATGATAATTATAAGCTATAAAAAGAAAGGAGGTCACACCACACTTAATGGTAAACCTCTAAAGCCAGTGGAACAATTCACATACCTAGGTAGCAGTATCTCATCCATGGAAAGCAATGTTAATGCATGCATAAGGAAGGCACGGTCTACTATAAACAGATTATCAGTCATATGGAAATCAGATCTCACTGATAAGTTAAATTCTTCCTATTCTTGCCATAATTGTATTAGTGCTACTTCCCACTCCACAGATCTTCAGTACTGGAGCCTCACCTTCAGATTCAGTTTAGTGTCATACCAGGACACCATCAACAATAGCAGGTTCTACCACTCTGGCTCAGAGTGGACCTGGGAGTAATGTCAATTGGGGGCACTTTACACTCCACATATATTCAGTAGTGGAGCCTCACCTTCCAGATGCAGTTTAGTATCATACCAGGACACCATTTTTTCTGGGGGAGAGGGTTCTTACCCCTCTGAAGTTGGATACAGTCAGACCATATGACATTTAGGCACCCCTTTTGCTTTGCTGATTCATAAGTACATTTTTTTCATTTACACCATCAACATCCGGTTGTTTGTTAGGGGTTAGGGTTAGGGGTTAGAATTAGAGGTTAGTTTTATAACTAAAAAAAAACTCTAAAAATCGTCTGTTAACAAACAACCGGATGTTGATGGTGTAAATGAAAAAAATGTACTTATGAATCAGCAAAGCAAAAGGGGTGCCTAAAGGTCATATGGTCCATACAGTCAGTATATTCTAAGCCCCACCATCAGGGCAAACTTTATATTTGAGACAGAACTGTTGAGGGAAAGAAACTGGTGTAAGAACTTTTCCCGTGGGCGAGGAAACTCTGTGGAAAAACTCTAAAAACAAGTCTTACTAAAGATTTAAACTCTCAAGCCAATTATTCTGCTGGATTGATCAATGATCGCTTCAATGTTAAAACCTGAAACGTTCTTAGAAAGATATCTCCATTTATCAAAGAAAAGCTTTATCTTTTCACCACATTCTACCAAACATAATTATCTTTACAGAGTGAAACTCTAAGTTCAGTTTAGTAAAATTACCCAAAAGATTTCCTTTCACCTCGGCTGTTTCTTTGAAATTAGGCTTTCCTCTTCAGGCTGAAAAATTCTTGTGACCTCAGTGCCATCCAAGACATACTTCAAAGCAGTAGGATTCTATCTTCAACCATCGGAATTTGGTTCTGTCCCGAGAACAAAACTCCCAAAATGTTGATTAGTATCAAAGAGTCTGTGGTATTATTTTCTGCCAGAATACATACCAACCTTAAATGTTTCTGTTTACATGAGTGAAATTAAACTATTTTCTTTGTCATCATGAAAAAAAAAAATCATATGAACTACTATCAGCTTACCAAGTCCAACAGCTCTGTCAGCTGGGGTTGCTGAATAAACTGTATATCTACAGAGTGGTAAGACTTCCCTAATGGGGCCACCTGTTGGCTATAGGTGGCAATGCATGATGCTTAAGGATGGAATCCAAGTGGTTGAACAATCCTCCATGCAACACTCCTCTTTGGTCTCCCAATCAGTTGGCTGGTCACCTCAAGCCCTAGCACCTGTATAATTGTCTCAACCCTATTGCCCCCAAACCTTTTTATCATATGCATTCAAGAAGGTGGTGGCTGAGTATGACCTAGGTATGACGTTAAACTCTATCTGATGGTGAGGTGCCAGTTTGAAACTCTGGGGTATGTGGAGTACCCCTTTGTCACCATTGCTTCCAGGTCCACTCTGACCTAGAGTGATAGTACCTGTTAGGGTACTATTTATATGACCATATGCAAAAAAAAAACCCCAAAAAACTTATGAAACATCTACACAAAAATGTAAATATGAATGTATAATGAATGTGATTTCCTTACCTCAAGGCACAAAATAACCCTAGACTGGTTGATATGCCATTAAAATCAATCAATCAGACTATTTTGTGGATTGGTAGTACCTGTTATGGTCCTATCTATGGGTTAAATAGAAAAAATAAGTTTAAAAAAATTGGTTTAAAAAAAACTTGAATAACTATTAAGAATAAATAATAACTATTAAGAATAAACAAACTAAAACGTCTTCAGTATAAAATAATCCGACAAGGGTTGATATGCCATAAAACTCATCCAAACCAACCAACTAACCAACCAGTCTATTTTGCTTGGACTAAAATGATAATAAACAAATACTAAGTATTGTATAAAACTGTTGAAACTTGTGTATCTGAATTAACAAAGAAAATAGGAAGAAAACAGAATGAGTATAGAGCGTTCGGCTAGAAACCACAAGGTTCCTAGTTCGATACGTGCCCTCGCCAACTCAGCGTATGAGTAGCACAGGGATCTGTGTGGTAAAGTAAGGAGCTGATGGTAGGTGTGACGCTCCACCTCAGATGCTAAAATAATCTCCTTGGTCTAGCGCTAGTGAAAAGGGGATAGACTCCATCGCTGCATGGCTGATACCGACATTAGGCCGCCCCGACGACTTTACTTATTTCAGGTAAAGAAAGGGTTTACTTGACAAGATATAAGTGAAATGAGTAATCAATAATTGACAGGTTGCATTCACAAGTCCTTGAAGTCTTGCTTGTTCTCTCATCAAAGGTTTCCCTATTTATAGAAAACAGATGATTCCATTGTCCCCTTTTAGGTACTATATGACAATAATGAAATATAACAGAAAATGAAATTACAACACTTTAAATAATGATGCTGGTATATCAACCTTTGTGGCTTATTTAATGCATACATACATAGAAGGAAATGAAAAATAGATGGAAATTAATCCGACAGTATGAAATTTAACATGTTATGTAATTGTGGACAGTATTGAAATCTGTTTCGACCAAATCGATTTGGTCAAAACAGATTTCAATACTGTCAGCAATTACATACTTTCATTTGTTTTTTCAAAATGTTAAATTTCATACTGTCGGATTAATTTGTCCAATGAAAAAACAATATATCTGGAATTTTACACCTTGAAGACTTTCATCTAAAACTTTAAACACCACAAGTAATTTTGGAACTTTAACATCTTTCTTCAAATATGCTGTGAACTTGTATATTATTTTAATAGCTGAAATATATCCTAAACAATTTTGATACCCACTTTACACTTTTATATAATTTTACAACAAACTCTTTTGAGTTTTACTATAAGCTATAATGCTTCTGATTTTTAAAAATTAAAAATTAAATTTATTTTATTTTTAAAACAGAACTTGCATTAAAAAAAAAAATTTCAGCAGTTGAATATAGCGTTCGTTTTGTAAACAGTCTTTTAACGGATATCTTTCTTTTCCCATCTATGTTGCTCGTGAGGAAGACCAGTTTATCGATTTGGTCGAAACAGATTTCTGTCAGCAATTACATAACATCATTTGTTTTTTCAAAATGTTAAATTTCATAGAAGGAAATGTACAGGCTGAGATAGGTTGCAACTCATGTATTCGAGTTAACAGAGACAATAGGAATAAAACATAATGAGTATTTTAGGTAAAGGAAAAACTATTGGAATATTTGGATATAAGGTGTGCTCTAATTCCCCACCTGGATTTATAGACTAGGCGAGGTCATGTGGTCTATTCCTTAGATATTCCTATCATATAAGGACCATTTACTTGTTGATTGTGGCGCCACCCAACACATGATTAACGATAAAATTAGCAATAACAAAATAAAATAAAACAAAGGAAATAAAGAAATTAATGTGATTTAATATTTCTTAATGGAACAGCCCACCTTATATCAAAACAGGGGGTGTGTTGGAATATTTGGATATATATATTTACCAACCCCTCCGCACGAGCAGGATGCGACACAAGATCAATTTAAGTGAGGTTTAACAGGTTTGAATTCAGAGTTTTCCTTCTCCTAGACTGGTTACCTTGCCATGGTTAAAGAGTCCAGTCTGCTCTGCTATTTATCCATAGCTGGAGGGAGAATAGGATTCATATCTTTCCCAAGGGTATTAGCGCTATGTGAAATGCCAACAGCTTCGTCCAGGAATTGAACTCGCGTTGACGAGTCCATTTCCTACGACTCTAACCATTAGACCACGTGCCTCCCACAATATATTTGGATATAAGGTGTGCTCTAATTCCCCACCTGGATTTATAGACTAGGTGAAGTCGTGTGGTCTATTCCTTAGCCAATCACTGGCCATACTGCGTGGCTGATACACTACTTAAGCACTGATTCTTTCACAGTATACTTGCGACCATTGATGAAGGAACTTAGGATTCTTTACCTGAGAGAATTACTAAAGGATTTCTGCTGGACAAGTGCTCTTGCTTGAAGGCCAAAGAATGGCCCATAAAAACTTAACAAAAAGGTTTACTAGACAAGATATAAGTGAAATAAGTAATCATTGTAGCAGCATCTGGTAGAAACTAAAAACTCGACAGATGTAGGAATGATCATCGGATTTTATTGAACATCCATACCCTGTGAAATACTGTGTGCTTAACCAGTTTAAGAGACTACTAAGACAAAGTTATTGATAGGACAAATTCCTCCAAAACTTTAAGCTGCTTCTAGTCTGGGGTGGAAGTCTCGTTGCATTCTGGAAAATTTGGACCATATGACCTTTAGGGACCCCTTTTGCGATCTCGATTCATAAGGACATGTTTTTCATTTACACCGTCAAAATCCAGTTGTTTGTTAGGGGTTAGGGTTAGGGTTAGGGTTAGGGGATAGTGTTAGGGTTTAGTTTTATAATTAAAAAAAACTCTAAAACTGTTAATTGTTAACAAACAACCGGATTTTGACGGTGTAAATGAAAAACATGTCCTTATGAATTGAGATCGCAAAAGAGGTGCCTAAAGGTCATATGGTCCGAAAATTTAATAGAACTTACAGGAGCCGGGTTAGCACAGTTGGTAGAACGTTCGGCTAGAAACCACAAGGTTTCTAGTTCAATACCAACCCTTGCCAACTCAGCGTATGAGTAGAATAGGGATCTGTCCAGTAAAGTAAGGAGCTGATGGTAGGTGTGGCACTCCGCCTCAGATGCGAAAACAATCTCCTTGGTCTAGCAGTAGTGAAAAGGGGATAGACTCCATCGCTGATTGGCTGATACCAACTTTAGGCCACCCCAACAACTTTTTACTTTACTTACAGGAGCTATTATATTATGGGATGTCACAGATTTTAGATGCTGCATAATTATTTCCTCTGCACTGTCCAGAAAGGGTGAATTTCCAGGTCTTTCTAAAAAGGTGTAAGGGAACATGTCTAACTTAAGTAACAGCTACAATTTACCAATTGACAGGTTGCATTCACAAATCTCACTCGTTCTCTCATCCAAGGTTTCCCTATCTATAGAAAACAGAGGATTCTATTGTCCTCTTTTAGGTACTATATGACAAAACAGCATTTTTATTTAACCTTTTTAATGCCATATACGACTGTCGTTGAATTCTTGGCCACATGCTGTCTAGAAATATAGTTAAATTTCATACTTCCTTTTGCCACCCCTCCCTCCCTGGGGAATTCTGTCCAAGAAGCTTTTTTATTATTTTGACACCAAATTTTGTGTCTCTCTTCCAGACTGTTTTATGAGATAACACACAGTCAAGTATTAGAGGCACTAATTATGGAGAAATTATTATATTATAGAATTTATTATTTTTATTTATTTTTTATTTTCATATTTTTATTTTCATATTTTTATTTCATATTTATTTATTTATTTCATATTTCATATTTATATTCTCTTATATTTCACATTTCATATTTCATATTTATATTTCATATTTCATATTTCAAATTTCATATTTATATTTCATATTTCATATTTCATATTTCAAATTTCATATTTATATTTCATATTTCATATTTCAAATTTCAAATTTCATATTTATATTTCATATTTATATTTCATATTTCATATTTATTATTCATATTTCTCTTATATTTCATATTTCATATTTATTTATTTCATATTTTTGTTTATTATTTTTATTTATTTTCATATTTTTATTTTCATATTTTTATTTTCATATTTTATTTATTATTTATATTATAGAAATCATTATATAAATTCAACTAAATATAGTTAAATTTCATACTTCCTTTTCCACCCATCCCTCCCTGGGGAATTTTGCCAAGAAGCTTTTTTATTATTTTGACACCAAATTTTGTGTCTCTCTTCCAGACTGTTTTATGAGGTAACACACAGTCAAGTATTAGAGGCACTAATTATGGAGAAAAAAGACAGAAAAGAAAGACAAGAACATGGAACAAAAATTAACTGATTTTATTTCAGAAAATGTTCACTTATATTGTTCTAACACTTTTTCATAACATTTATATTGATTATTATAATATTTTATGGGGAGTTGAAGATTTTAATGTTCTTTTTTTTTAAACGGTCATTTTTTTATTTATTTCTTTGAATTTTTGATATGAGGCTTGATAATTTGTATTATTTGGACTATTGTCCTCATCTTTATTGTCATCTACTCAATGTTTCGGCCGATGTATCCTCCAACCTTCTTCAGGTATTTCTTGTTGAAGTCAGGAACCTTCTCAAACTCGGGAACCTTCTCTTCAAACTTGGGAACCTTCTTGTTGAACTCGGTTCGATACTGGTCCCTGCCACCTCAGCATATGAGTAGCACAGGGATCTGTGCGGTAAAGTGAGGAGCTGATGGTAGGTGTGGCACTACACCTCAGACACAAAAAGAAATCTCCTTGGTCTAGTGCTAGTGAAAAGGGAATAAACTCCCTCACTGTCTGGCTGATACTGACTTTAGGCCACCCTGAGGACTTTACTTATTTTATGCCTGAAGAGAAAATTGGCACTAACACTTTCTGTGATTATATCATGTTGTATGTTATCTAAAAAAAAAAAGAAGAAGGTAGACAGTATTAATAAACGTGTAAAAACCATCAGAGCTATATTAGTTAATCTGATCCCCAAGTGACAGGAATTGTGAGTAATAAACCATAAGAAGACAATCAGACGTGTATCACACTGTGCAGACGTTCACGTCAACAGACAATAACTCAGAAGGGAAGAAATCTGAAACAGGTTAAGGACACTCCATACAAAAGGTCATCTCATGAAATAAAGAGAATTTGTTGGATAAACTGGTTACTCATTTGATTTGTGTGAACAAATGCAATTTTGTATGCAGTCGATGGACAAGGCGTTATTAATCAACTTTGAATGCTACTATGACATCTGTGATGAAACCGACGTGCTTACAAAGCAGATCTCTGCTATTCACTCATTTGGCCAGGTTCATATCCTCGTCTTTTCAAGGTCGTTATATGCTTCTTCATTTTTATTTTTATTTTTCATTTTAAAATTTATATAGATTCAAGTTTGCTTATATATATTTTACCAAACCCCTCCGCGTGAGCAGGATGCGACACAAGGTCAATTTCTTAAGTGGAGTTTAACAGGTTTGAATTCAGAGTTTTCTTCTCCTCTCTGGTTACCTAGCCTTGGTTAAAGAGTCCAGTCTGCCCTGCTATTTACCCATAGCTGGAGGGAGAATTGGATTCATACCTTTCCCAAGGATATTAGCGCCATGTGAAATGCCAACAGCTTCGTCCAGGAATTGAACTCGCGTTGACGAGTCCATTTCCTACGACTCTAACCATTAGACCACGCACCTCCGTAATTCAAGTTTGCTTATGAATAAATAAATTGAAATAGATTACTAACTAGGACTGAGCCTATTCTAGTAGTGACAACACCAGGCAGAGATTTAAGAGGTTTGAATTCAGAGTTTTCCTTCTCCTAGATTGGTTGTCTAATCAAGATTAATGAGCCCAGTCTGCCCTACTATTTACCAATAGGTTGAGGGAGAATAGTTGGATTCATACCTTTCCCAAGGGTATTAGCGCTATGTGAACTGTGGCTTCATCCAGGATTTGAACTCGGGTCAATGAGTCCATTTCCTATGACTCTAACCAGTACACCACCACACTTCCCTTGTTTGAACCAGGGGTGGGGGAAATCTGCAACTTTAAGATTGCACGTGACCTTCTAAACTATTAAATAAGACCTTTCATGAACCTTTTAAGAGACTGATTAACTCTTTGCCTACTTTAAACCGCTCACAGCTGCCCTCCCACCACTGTGAACAAAGTACAAAAACTGATGGTTAGTTCATTATAACTGAGCAGAAGAACTCACATTACAATAATAATAATAATAATAGGATTTTAGTGAATAGAATGAGTTCTGAGGTGAATACATAGTGAACTTTGTAATATCCTATCATACATTTTTTTTTGAACAAGTAAAACCAAAATCCTGGCCTTTCAGCAGAACTTAGAATATTCTGATTATTTCTCCGGCACAAGAGGTTGTTCATGGTATGACACTAAACTGCATCCGGTGGTGTGGCGCCATTTCTGGAGCTCTAAAGAGTGTGGAGTCACTCTTTCATTGCCATTACATCCAAGTACACACTAAGCCAGGGCTCGCTCATTTTACTTTCATCTATGGTTCAAATAAACATGTTTGAAAATTATTAGCATTTGATAGGGACAGTTGAAACCATTTAACTGTATGCAACATATCTGTATCAAATTTGAGCATTAAATTAGTGAAATAGATCACTAATTAGGACTGAGTCTATTCTAGTAGTCACCACCCCAAGTGGAGTTTAACGGGTTTGAATTCAGAGTTTTCCTTCTCCTAGACTGGTTGTCTAACCAAGGTTAAAGAGCACAGTCTGCCCTGCTATTTACTCATAGCTGGAGGGAGAGTAGTTGGATTCATACCTTTCCCAAGGGTATTAGCACTAGGTTAATAGGAAGCAACTTGAAAGCAAAAATATATACATCCTGAAGATCCTTTTAGGTAAAACCCAGGTAGATAATATCTGACTCAATTTAGGTTATATATATATATATATATATATATATATATATATATATATAATAAATAAGTAATCCACAGACACGTGTTTCAAGGCTTCACCTTTCATCAGTGTGGCTATACTGTAACAGCTACCTCTGGTCGGGTTCGAGACCCGAATGAACTTTCGTTCGCCAAACCTTTAACCCGTACGGCCAGAGGCAGCTGTCAAATATAGGAGAATAAATAATCGCTACATATATATAAACCTAATAGGAATCAAGTACTAACTACTTAGGTTTCACCTAAAAAGATCTTCAGTATATATATATATATATATATATATATATATATATATATATATATATATATATATATATATATATATATATATATATATATATATATATATATATATATATATGTATATATATACTGCAATTCCGTTATTTTTTCAAATGTTATTTTTCAACTGGTTGTATTATAAATCCTATAAATAGGAAGCAACTTGACATCAACTTAATGGTTGCCTTTGGCAGCATTTAAGTAAGTATTTAAAAAAACAAAGAAGATTTTTTCATAAAAATATCAATTTTTGAGATTCGATGAACTTTTTTTTAGGCTAACATCCTTAGCTTTCTTTGCTTTCGTATAGACTTGTATTTTAGATGATGTCTTTTTTAAAAAAAAAAACCTTTTAGCTTAAAAGAAGATTTTATATACTTATTAATTTGTAAAGATTAATTTTCCTTAACATTTTTGTTCTTAGAGCTTACAGCTATTTTTACTCTCTCGTATTTCAAATTCTTCTTGAAAAAATCTATTGGCAGAAAAAGTAAATTTAAATTATTTCACAGTTTGTTAGATGGAAATCTTCAGCTTTTGTTTCTTGTTGGTTGGTTGATGCTTTAGGTTATTGTTTTTACCTAATCTCATATTCTGGATCCGTTTCTTTTTTTTGTTGCTTTCAAGTTTTTTTTTCTTTTTTTTCTTCTTCTTTTATATTAACATACATTTTGACTATGCATCACAAACTGTGTATTTTTTCTTTTTTTTTTTTTTTTAATGAAGAAAGATTTTATTATTAATTTTTTTAGGTTATTGTTTTTACCTAATCTCATATTCTGGATCCTTTTCTTTTTTCTTGTTTCAATTTTTTCAATTTTTTTATTTATATATATATATACCTTTTGACTATGCCTCACAAACTGTATTTTTTTCTTTTCTTTTCTGAAGAAAAAAGTCTAATAATCTTTATTGAACTCTTTTTTTTTCTTTCTTTCCATCTTTTCATTATATTCGGTTGAAACAGATGAGCATTATCGCTTCTGTACCCTCATCCCCTCTCTCTATCTTTCCCCTATTCTCTTTCTTTCTTTCTTATATTTTTTCTGTATAGCATGTCCTTTTCCTTCCCTTTCTTTCTTAATAAAAATGGAATGGTCCATAACTTAGCTGAGGTGACGACACTCATAAGATATAAGAATTCAGCATTTCTTTTGTAGTGCAGCCATACAGTAGCACTGATACAATTATGGAAGAATAAAAAATTAACAATATCTATTATTAATTTTTTTTATTTTTCCAAACCGTAGTTGTATCAGTGCTACTGTATGACTGCACTACTTGGACCCAAATGAAGCACCTAGATTGGTTGGTCGGTTAGTTGGTTAGATTTTACGGCATGTCAACCCCTGTTGGGTCATTTTATGCTGAACACATTTTGTTTTATTCATTCTTGATGGGTATTCAATTTTTTAAAACTAATTAAAAAAAACCACATTTGTCAACTCATTTTTTCTATTCGACCGATCGATAGGACCCTCAGAGGTACTACCACTCCGGGTTATAGAATAAAGAGATATATTATTAGATATTATCTATTACTGTTGAGCTTAAAGGTCTCTGACAACTTGCAGTGGTGTGGGTTAGTTGACTCATAGTGTTAGTAGAATGAGAACATAAGACGTATTTTAACGGAGGTACAATAAACACGTGTTTACACGTTGCTTTACTTCACGGAACAGAATGGTACAAGGAAACAAAGACAGGGAAAACGAAATACGTGCCAATTCTCATGGCGCCAGTGGTCGTCTCGTACTAATGTTATCATGTAGTTCTGGTAACATGACATACGCATTAGCCTTACAAGCTGAAGGAACTATTTTAGTTGGTAAAATCTAACCATTACCATTACTATTACCATTACTATTTATTACTATTGAATAAAATTCCAATGCCTTGGTAACTAAAAGTAAAATTGCATGAATGTATAAAAGTGCTGATTTTCTGGATGGGAGAAGCACAAGGATGCTGTGTGCGATCTTGAACAAATCATGGAAGCAACATCCCACAAGAAAGCAGCTATACAGCCACCTGCCCTCTGTCATACAAACCATCTGAGTACGACGAACAAGATGTGCCCAACACTGCTAGAAAGGTAGGGATGAACTCATAAGCAATGTCCTTCTGTGGAAAACAGCACATGGACATGCTAGTGCAGGTCGTCCAGCAAAGACCTACATAGACCAGCTCTGCGCGGATACTGCATGCTGTGTGGAGGACCTCCCAAGGACAATGAATGACAGAGATGGTTGCGAGAGATTGTCATGGATATCCGTGCTGCTGGCGCAACATGATGATGATGATAAAAGTGCTCTACTTATTTTTGGATTGATACATATCCATATTTTTGGTGATAATGTTTTAATGCTGTAGAATGTGATATCTAATAATATTCATTTTAATTGATATATAATGTTCCATTTGAAATAATAAAATCATGGTATCCTTTGGTTTTAAAAGAAAATGGACTATCTGTAACTCTTTTTATATGTAAATGTACGTAACACTTGAATGTGTCCTTATTGTATCTCATTTGTATTATCTGGTGGAATACCTGATAATATGTATCTTGTCATATTTCTTTGCGGTTTACAATAAAAATGTTTTGTCCCACAAACGTGTCGGAGTTGTATGTTCATATATTAACCATGAACTTTACATATCCTTTGGTTTTAGAAGAAAATCAAATCAGAAAGTCAAATTTTCATCCCTAATACTTTCAGCGACACACATATTAGACAATTGGACATAAAACTAGAAAAGATTGAAAAGAAACTCGTCAGACATGAAATGTCTATCTTGTTCAACACTGTATGCATATACATATATATATATGTTTGTGTGTGTGTGTGTGTGTGAGAGAGAGAGAGAGAGAGAGAGAGAGAGAGAGAGAGAGAGACATACACACACACACACATAAGGATAAAGAGGGAGCACCTTGAAATATTGGTAAATAAATAAGATTTAGAATAAATAAGATTGAGATTTATTCATCATTTCGTTTCTGATCTTCATTTTTTTTATGCTTCTAAAATAGCCAAAAATTATTTTCCTAAATATATAGCTCAGTCGGTAGAGCGTTCGGCTAGAAACCACAAGGTTCCTAGTTCGATACCCATCCTCACCAACTCAGCGTTATGAGTAGCACAGGGATCTGTGTGGTAAAGTAAGGAGCTGATGGTAGGTGTGGCGCTCCACCTCAGACGCTAAAATAATCTCCTTGGTCTAGTGTAAGTGAAAAGGGGATAGACTCCCTCGCTGATTGGCTGATACCGACTTTAGGCCGCCCCGACGACTTTACTTACTTTTTTATATATATAATGAGAGAGAGAGAGAGAGAGAGAGAGAGAGAGAGAGAGAGAGAGAGAGAGAGAGAGAGAAACTCATCAGATATACTGACAAAGGAACATATGTGGACTCCATAACAACATCACATATATATATATGTATGTGTATGTGTGTGTGTGAGAGAGAGAGAGAGAGAGAGAGAGAGAGAGAGAGAGAGAGAGAGACACACACACACACACACACACACACACAGACACACACAGATATAAAGCACAGAAACTGAGTTAAGAACATAAATCTTTTATTTTTTATGAGCTGAACCAACAAAACAATCGTATTATTTGTAATATAATTTAAAGCAAATAAAATAAATAAACATAACTTGATACAATACAACCTTATACAACTGTCAAGGTGTCAAAAATCCTCAGAGATATTTAGTTACAAGATTTATAGCAATAACTTCAGTAGGCAATAGAATTTGTATAATTTCATGTAATGAGTAATAATCATTAATGTATCTAAAAAAATGAGACACTATCTTTGACTTGTTTATCATAAAATTTGTTAGTTTTAACCTTCAACAGATTTTAAGAATTACAAATTTATTCTGAAAAGTTTGAATGTCTAATCGTCTCTTTTTTTCCCTGTCGCTGCACATAAAATTGAACATAAAATTAATGAATACAAGATATATAGTTTTAAAAAATCATTAAACTTACAAATAATACTATGTGTAGAAAGTTTGTAGAAAAAACAAGATGTTAATAGTTTTGCAGACAGAATCTGTTTCGACCATATAAAGCGGTCTTTATCAAAGCAACTATGTATAATAGGAAAGACGAAAAGAATATGTTGAAACAGATTCTGTCAGCAAAACTATCAACATCTTGTTTTTTCTACAAACTTTCTACACATACTGTCGGATTCATATCCATTTTACTTTTCAAATAATACTATCTATTATTATCTGCGTTATTCGGACTATTGTCCTCATCTTCATTGTTATCTGTACAACATTTCAGCCGATATGCCCTCCGGCCTTCTTCAGGTATTTCTTGCTGGACTCAGGAACCTTCTCGGACTCGGGAACCTTCTTTTCGAATTCGGGAACTTTCTTGTCATAGTTGGGAACCTTCTTTTCATAATCGGGAGCTATCACGGAACTTTGAACCTAACCCTTTATTCAGTCCATGGGGGTATCGTTCTCATTCTGCTAACAATAGCTGGAATAGGAGCTGTGTTAATTATTTTTCTATGTTACTGCCGCTGGTCAGGATTGAACCTGGAATCCAGAGATAACTGTCACTTAGAACTGTCTTAACCTAACTACCTTATCCATCTCAAACATTCAGAGTAATACTATCTATATATCAATACTCAAGTTCCTTAATTGTACGACCTTTATCATCTTGCTGCACTCTGAGATTTTTTGCTGGGTTGGTAGGATAAAGAAAGCTAGGGAATAAATTTGATTTATGACCTGTTTCAAATAATTTATCTTAATCATAGGCACTTAGGGATTTTCTTCTAAAAAGGCCATAACTTGTTAATCAGTGATGGACCCCTCAGAAGTGCGCTAAGAAGAGATCTAGTACTGAAGACCAAACCACTTGAGTGAAACTCACTTGACGCTACACCCTCTTCTTCATTTCCTAATCTTACCTGAAGACATAAATTGATGACAGTTCGTCACTGCAGGATCTTTCCTTTCTGTTTCTGAGATGAAGAATCTATACATTGATACTCTTGTTCCTTAATTATACGACTGTTATTATCTTGCAACACTCTCTGGTGAAAAATGAGACCGTCCAAGATGAAAAGCAAAAATTTAAATCCTGATTATCTGGTGTTGCTTATCCACCGAATTCTTATTTCTTATGAGTCATCACCTCAGCTAAATGTAATAATTTAATTATCAAACTGTGGTATATCCACAGGTCCTGCTAGTTAAATATAATATCTAATAATGTTCATTTTGATTGTATGATATTCTGCTAAAAATGATAATATCTTGGTATTGTGGGTCAGAAAAAAATTAATTTGGTGTTGCTTATCTGGCAAATTCTTATTTCTTATGAGTGTTGTTACCTCAACTAAATAATGGACCATTCCCCATTTATCATAAAGAAATAAAGAGAAGAAAAAGGATATGCTACACAGAAAAATATAATAAGAAAGAAAGAAAGGGAGTAGTGGAAAGATAGAGAGAGGGGGTGAGTGCACGGAAGCAATAATGCTAGTCTGTTTCAGTCAAACATAATCAAAAGATGAAAAGAAGGAAAGAAAAAAAGAAAGTGTGAGAGGGTTAAATCAAGATTATTATACTTTTTACATATTGAACTCTTTTGAAATAGCTCTTAAGTGAACATATCAAACATTGTAATAATCAAATTATCATACTGTGGTATATCCACAGGTAATGCTAGTATATAAAAATTATACAGTATCACCCATATATAATTACACCTTAACTCTTATTTTGTGAAAAGTTAACTAAACCAAAAATACCAGGATTTTATTATTTCTAATGGAAATTAAAATATGAACATGTAGCAATCTAAAAATAAATGCACATCTTATAAATATTCATGCTATTTTATTTTTGGTTACAGAGTTTTAATGCTGTAGAGTTTGCTAATCAATAATATCTAATAATATCCATTTTGATTTTATGATATTCTACTAGAAATAATAAGATGGTACAATTGCAGAATAGCATGCAAGAGATGATATCATTAGAATCGCATTTTACATATAAATAGTATCAGATTACAGAAACTTCTGAAGTAGTCTCACCCTAACACTAACCCTAACCCTAACACTAACCCTGGCATCTCAAAGGTTTTGTTTGTTTCCGTGAATTTATTTTTATACGTAATCTAATGATATTGTCTTTTGTGTGCTATTCTGCATTAGTACCAATAAGATCCTGGTATCTGATTGAGAAGAGAATTAACTTTTTATTAAAAATGCTGATAGGAGTGTACTTATTTATTGGTGATAATGTTTATCAAAAACTGGTACACATATTGAAGATGTTTATTTAGATAACAATGCACTGATATTTACTTAAGACATTAATTTATGATTACAGCAAGCAATGTTTAGTCTTTTTCAAGTAGTACTTCTCCTTGTACTTAACTTAAGAATGTCATAAGTCTGTTCTTTGTCATGAAATGGAAAAAAAAATGGACTCTCTTGTCGATTTTGACGCATCAGGGTTCATCTCATGAACAACCTACATAGTGTTTTGTTTATAGTGGTGAAGGCTTGTGTTGGACCATCCACACTTTTCAGTACAGTCGATAGGAAAGAATTGGTGCACAAGGAATGCCACAAACCCAATCAGCAAGTGACCTCAGTTTTTTTCAAATTTAGAGTTTTCCTTCTCCTAGACTGGTTATCTATCTAAGGTTAAAGAGCCCAGTCTGCCCTACTATTTTACTCATAGCTGGAGGGAGAATATATGGATTCATACCTTTCCCAAGGATATTAGTGCTATGTGAAATGCAAACAGCCTTGTCTAGGATTTGAACTAAGGTCAATGAGTCTATTTCCTACAACTCTAACCATTATGCCACACGCCTCCACCTTTGTCATAAAGAAACAAATTGATTTTTAATTTAAAATAAGTAAATCCAGTTTACACCTCAGGGTAATGCAACACAAAACTTCAAGGGTACTTATTTTCACAATCTGAAATCTTAATTCTCTCCATTGTCATGAACTATTCCACCATTATCTGACACTTTACCCCTAAATTGTCTTGTACCAACCATTTTGAAAAAGCAATTAAGATTTCTTTGAAAATATTTATATAAATAACTAGAAAGTCAAAATTGAATTAAGCTTCATTGTTGCTTTCATTAAAATATATTTTCTTTAAAAGAAAATCAATTTAAAAAAAATGTGATTTACAGCACTTAAACTTTCTTATTTTACCCAAATGTGTCCTTCCTTTTAAATGTGAATAGTAAGCTTCAATATTGGAAAGGTAAGTTATGAAAAGTGGAGACATTTACAGAGACAAAAATTGTATTTATAAAAGCAAAAATTATCGAAACATAATAATGGATAGATTAATTCTAAGAAGCCATCCAGATTTTGCTTGACTAAACTCTAAAAATCGCATAAATTCTAAAAAGTGAAAGTGAAATTAAAAATGTAAAAAGTAAAATCTTTAAAGTGAAAGTGAAAGTAGAAATGTAAAAAGCCTCCGAATCAAAATAGATATTTTTGAATTGTAATGCTTTAGTCTCTTCTTTCAGTTTATAAAACATTTCTAAAGAAATTTATTTGATCCACATTTTGCACCAAAACTTTCACATTAACTTTTCTTTTTTAAATATACCATTAAAAATGACATTATCTTCTGGAACATTTATTTAAAAACTGTTCATGTGGATATAAATGATAAATCAACAAAAAGTATTCTAAGAGTCATTCAAAATCATAATTCTTTCTTTTAGAAATAAAAAGCAAATTTTAAAATGGAAAAATGAACAAAAAAAAAAAAAAGAAGAAAATTTAAAATATCTCAGTGTTATAAAATGATAAGAAAAATATATATTAGTAAGTAAAACAAAATGAGTCAATAAAAATTAAATATCAACAGGTAAATAATTTTCAATGATATATAACTTACATACAGTCCTGGTCACAATTATTGGCATCCAAGAAATTTCAGCAGAATATCTCCTGAAAAAAAACAAACAAAAAAAACCCCAAATCTAGTGAAACAGCTTTGGTCTATTGACAACTCATGGTTGATAATGAACAATAAATGATAAAACAAGTTTATATAAATCATATTAAAAGAAAGACCAACACACACAAACACACAAATGGGAAATAAAAAATCGAACAATACTAAGACATTATTAAATAAACACACACACACACACAAACACACACACACACACATACACACACACACACACACACACATACAACACACACACAAAGAATTTGGAAGCATAAGACATTATTAAACAAGCAAACACACAATCACAAACTACAACAGAATGGCCAGATTCTAGGAACAGTCAACATCTCCCTTAAGGGCTCTGTTTCTCAGAAATCTTCTGACCAAAGGGATTCTTTCATCCCAAAATATTAAGAAAATAAATCAAAGGTAAATAAACAACATCATGGTTACCTCATTATTCTTGCATTGTGATATCAGTATGCAGTTTATTTGTATATAGAAAAGTTACTTGAAGCTATAATTGTTTAAAAATAATTAGTAGATACTTAACCATAGATTTGCTTCTAGTTACTATAATTGTTTAAAATTTATTATCAAATACTTAACTATATAACAGTAGTTTATATATATATATATATATATATATATATGAATTTAACATTTTTAGAAAAAACAAATGATGTTAATAGTTTGCTGACAGAATCTGTTTCGACCTTTTTAATAGAGCAGTCTTCATCAAGAGCAAAATATGAAGGAAAGACGGAAAAAATAACCGTTAGAAGGAGGGGTACAAACGAACGCATTTGTTTTTTTCTAAAAACCAACCACCAAACTTATATAAATTTAGTTATTTTTCATTTATTTCTGAAAGAAAAATAATGAAAATTAGACAATAATGGTGACAAGGTCTTTTGGTAAATCAGCAAGTACAGTCATGTCAGCAGGGCATGGAATACATAGACTAAATCCCCAACCGAGGTGTAAGACCTCTCTGTCCAAATTCTGCAACCAAAAATATGAATGTATAGCAGCTCAAAAATAAATATACTTCATATATATATATATTTACCAACCCTCCACACGAGCAGGATGCGACACAAGGTAAATTTCTTAAGCGGAGTTCAACAGGTTTGAATTCAGAATTTTCTTTCTCCTAGACCGGTTGCCTAACCAAGGTTAAAGAGCCCAGTCTGCCCTACTATTTACCCATAGCTGGAGGGAGAGTAGGATTCATACCTTTCCCAAGGGTATTAGCGCTAAGTGAAATAATACTTCTTATATATATGTTTGCAAATTTTGGTCACAAAGATGTTACAATTTTGATCTAGGTTATATAGTTTAAGTGATGTAGAGTTTAGTAATACATAATACCTAATTATATCTCTTTTCATTGTGTTGTATAGCAGTCTCTTTACATAGATGGTATCTGTCATATGAGCATATACCCGTGGTTGTATTTCTCACACTCATCTTAATCTGTACTTATCTTGTCTTGTAGTTTATATTTCATCTTGATACTTCTTCTTATGATTCTGAGTAGCAGCTTTTCTTAATAGCTTGGTCTCTAATTGTCCAACTTCTTATTCAAGATGTATAGTTTCTTCTTCTTAAGATGTTTTTGAGATGCCCTAGTTATTAGTTTGTTTTTGATTAACAACTCAAGACATTTCTTTTTTCATGAATTCACATTTTTATTCAAGCTCTCACTTGGACTAGATCCTCAACCACATGTGAATCTAACTAACTGCTACTGCATCTTCATACCTTAATGGTTAGCAAGAGACTGACTAGAATTAATTATATAATCTCATGCTTGCACTTGCAAACAGAAGAGGGTCAAACTAAGGTTACAAAACATCTGTCAAAATCTCTATTGTTAACGATTATCTGTTATTCCAAATTCAAATAATTTCTCTACACAAACAGTGCATAATTGATAGTATGCCCATCAATTACAGAACAATTGTATAATGTTCCACTAAAAAAGTAGACTTAGTAAAGTTGTGTTTTTTCTCTACAAGAAGCTAAAAATATTACAGACAAATCCCACTGATAACAACAGTATAATCACAGAAAATTCAAGACGCAGGAATCTTTGCAATCATCAAGAACAATGTCAACTTTTGAGACTTGTTCTTTAGACAATTTTAAAATATTAAGGATGAATGTACTGAGTAGTTAATACTGTTTATATTTCAATGTTTATTCCCACTCTCCTAAGAAGATTATAACTAAAAATGACAGTCATCTCATTCCTTAATTTAAAAAAAGATATATACACAAACAAACATTTAGATCTCACTCACTGGTCTTGTAACTTGAATTTGGTAATCATTGGGGCCCTATTCATGTAGTGTCCCTTGGACAGAATAGCCGGACAGAGACCATCCCACTACATGTCTACAACTGGTTTGAATTCAGTTTTCTTCCTTCTCCTAGGCCAGTTGCCACATCAAGGTTAAATAGCCCACTGTGCCTTACCATTTACCCATAGCTGGAGTAAGAATAATTGGATTCATACCTTTCCCAAGGATATTAGTCTTATTGGCAATATCAAATTACTAGGTGCTTTTACTAAAACGTACATATGCAAAAGGATATATGCACAAATAAGACATTGGAGCACTACTCATGGAGAGTGCCTTGAGCAGGAATAGCTTGGTAGAGCCCTTCCCACTCCAGGTCTACAACTAGTTTTGTTGTATACCCACTTAGTGAATCAGGTATATATATATATTGTAGAGAAGAGTTCTTTTATAGCTTGTCACCTTAACTCGTTCTAAGGGTTGTCTTCTTCTATTTGACTCAGGGTTCTGTTGTGCTGGCTCCAGTTGTGGTTTGTCTGTGCTCATTCTCTTTGTTTTTAAATGATGACACAAGACTTTGTTTATTTTTCTTAGATGACTTTATTACCCAAAAGCCCAAAAGGTTCAACCACACGGTGAGAAGATAGCTTACTTGGGAACAAACGATCATCACATCTGCCCCCTTCAACTAACCTAACTACTCTCAGTTCCCTTCATACGCTTTTCCTTTAGCCAATGAGAAACCAGCTGCTAGGTCAGTGAAAGGTGAACTGTTGTCAATCACTTCTATAATGGTCATGCTATGATTCAATGGTAACTTTCCATTCACAAATACGGTTATTTAAATTTTACTACACTACAGTCATAATTCGTAGTCTATCCCAAATTATGTAACAGTTTGAATTCAGAGTTTTTCTTCTTCTTGACCAGTTGCTACATCAAGGTTAAATTGCCAGTCTGCCTTACTATTTACCCATAACTGGATGGAGAATAGTTGGATTCATATCTTTCCCAAGGGTATTAGTGTTATTTTAAATGCAAAAGATTCAGGATTTAAATTTGGGTAGCCAAGTCCACTTTCTATGATGATAACTGTTAAGCTACAAGTGATAAAAATACAAAAAAAAATACTTATACTCTCTATAAGATAAATAAGATATACAGAGTATGAGATATTAGATCTCATACACAGAAAAGTTAAAAAATATATATTTCATGAAATTTTCCAAGCATTTTGTTAAAGTCCAAGTGGTGCAGCCATACACTAGCACTGCCACGGTTAGCTTGGAGAATTCTAACTTTATCTTATCAGAGAGATCAGATTTCCATATGACATTAGATGGGAACTACACAAGGATTTTGAGTGTTGTCTTGAACAAATCCTGGAAGCATTACACCACAAAAAGCACTTTTCAGCCACTTACCTCCTATCACACAGATTATCCAAATAAGATGAACAAGATATGCTGGACACTGCTGGAGAAGTAAGGATGAACTCATAAGTGATGTTCTCTTGTGGACATCAGTGTTGGTTGACTAGCAAAAACTTACATTGATCAGCTATGTGCAGATGCTGTATGCTGTTCCAAGGACTTACCAGAAGCAATGAATGATAAGGATAGAGAGAGAGAGAGAGAGAGAGAGAGAGAGAGAGAGAGAGAGAGAGAGGCATGGAGATCTGTGCTGTCAGTACAACTTGATAATGATGATGATGACAATATTTTAATTTTTTTTATTTATTTAGAGTAGAACATTAATGAATATTTACCATTTGATATTGCCAAAATAAATCTTATCTATTAACGATGTCTCTATGAAAATCTGAGTTAGATTTGTTTCAAAACAGCCCATGTTATTAGTGCGTCTAAAATCCTGCAATGTCTCTTATAAATCCCTAAGAAATAAAGGTTTACATAATATATGGTGGGGTCAATTTCCATATTAGTTTTAACAAAACTGGGTTTAATAAATAATTATTTGGTGTTATTGATCTCTAATATTATTGTTTTATTCTCCAACATATTAAAATCAATCCTATGAATGATTTTATATAGAAACTAATTAAAATATAATTAAAATATGTGTAATCTTTTTATAAACATTCTTATTTAATTTTGTTAGTCTTTCTAATTTAAATATATTTCATTATATTAAAACTTAAATACTTACGCCCGGAGTATACCTATTCTTGATAGTAATAGTAATAAACACCATAAAAGAGACCATATCACATATAATACAATATAAATGTTAACAATAACAATAGAAAATAATATAGAAATATAATGATAGTAATGCTATAATATTACTTTGGTGGTAGTGGAGGTGATTCCCACTTCCAGCAGATGACAGGATAAAAATAAAATGAAAATGAAAAACTTGACAAATATCTAAACTTTGCAAGAAGAGAGAAAAAGATTGTAGAACATGAAAGTTACAAGAGTACCCATCATTGTTGGAGTACTTGGAGAGTACATATTCTTGCTTGTGTTTTATAATTACAATGATATTTTTCTCTATATGGATATAACTGAGAGATATGGCCAGAAAGTACATAACTAATTCTCAAGATGTCTGAAAAATCAACTGAAAGAGTTCAAACCAACAGAGAAACTTTTCTTGCATCAAAATGTGGTCATGGGAAAATACAAAAACAAGAAAATTTTTCTGAGCAAAAAAAATCCTGCTCAACTATTTTTCATGAGAGAATTAAATTGAAAGAGTATGGAAAATTCTCTTCAAATCTATCACACAATAACAAAAGTTGTGCAATATATTCACTTTATAAACTAGTAACTTTTTTGCAGTATATATTTTTTTATTATCTAAGTATGTAGATAAAGAAAATCTGCATAGTCAAACCATTGTAACATTTGACTATTTCAAAAGACTATAGAATAATAAAAAAAGATTAAGTAAAATACTTTGCACTTTTGTTAATACTAGAGAACCAGTGATCTCATTGGGTTCCCACTATATCATCAGTCCATGATGATATTGATGCTTCTCTTTAGGAAGTGGTGAAGGGTTCTAATTAGAATTTCATAGTTATTTCTATTATATCCTATTTTGATTGTATACTAGATGACTAGTGACCTTGTTGGGTTCCATTGTAACAGTGGTCCATGATGATATTGATGCTTCTATTTAGGAAGGAGTGAAGGGTTCTAATTAGCATTTCATAGTTATTTCTATTATATCCTTATTTTAATTGTATACGAGATGACTAGTGAACTTGTTGTGCTCCATTATAACAGTGGTCCATGATGATATTGATGCTTCTATTTAGGAAGTGGTGAAGGATTCTAATTAGAATTTCAGTTATCTCTATTATATCCTTATTTTGATTGTATACTAGATGACTAGTGAACTTGTTGTGCCCCATTATAACAGTGGTCCATGATGATATTGATGCTTCTATTTAGGAAGTGGTGAAGGATTCTAATGAGCATTTCATAGTTATTTCTATTATATCCTTATTTTAATTGTATACGAGATGACTAGTGAACTTGTTGTGCCCCATTATAACAGTGGTCCATGATGATATTGATGCTTCTATTTAGGAAGTGGTGAAGGATTCTAATTAACATTTCATAATTTATTCTTGTTACAGTAAGAATCTGAGAGATAAAATAAAAGTGTAAATGAAGACATCACAAAATTATTATTCAGTTGCAAATTGAACTGTAAATAGGTTTATTCTCTTAGTTACAATAACCCCGCCCACACACATAAACACACATGATTATTTGTGTGTGTGTGTGTGTGTGTGTGTGTGTTGTGTCGTATAAATTTGAAATAAGAAAAACTTAAAATGCAGTTATATTCTCTATGAATATTTATTTCAACCAGACTCCTCTTTAAAAGTTCTTCATTATAAAGAAAGAACAAAAAAAAGTACATATCTTTTGCTGTTATATATATATATATATATATATATATATATATATATAATTGAAGTCTTACCTAATTTTGAAAGTTAATTAATTAAGTAATAATTTATTAATTAGGCGGGCATACCTATTCAAATGTAAGGCTAAAGAAATCAAGAAAAATCAATCTCTGTATGTACATTTCGGCCTATTAGGCCTCATCTATAGCTCCTCTGATGAGGCCTAATAGGCCGAAATGTACATACAGAGATTGATTTTTCTTGATTTGCCTTACATTTGAATAGGTATGCCCGCCTAATTAATTAATTATTAATTAATTAACTTTCAAAATTAGGTATGACTTCAATTAAGCACATATTCTCCGAAAAATTTTCGGCTAAAAAAGCCATATCAAAACACATCGTTTGTGTATTTACTTCTCATATATATATAAGTAAAGTCATTGGGGTAACCTAAAGTCAGCCAGACAGTGGGGGAGTCTATCCTCTCTTCACTAGCGCTAGACCAAGGGGATTGTTTTAGCATCTGAGGTGGAGCACCACACTTACCATCAGCTCCTTACTTCACTGCACAGATCCCTATGCTACTCATATGCTGAGTTGGTGAGTGCCAGTATTGAACCAGCAACCTCGGCCAAGAAGGTAAGGAGCTTGACAGACGAAAACTCAGTTGGGTTTCACTCCCGGCTAGAAGTAGCTGTTAGGGTCGAGCTGCACTGATGAGATGTAAACATCGAAACACTGTGTCTGTGGATGACTAATATATATACATATTTATATATATATTTATATATATATATATATATATATATATATATATATATATATATATGTTGCATAATTGTATAGTGGCGTAGGGTTTTAACAACAACTGTAGCGAGAATGCAAAAGGCCCAAGTGTAAAAATACAGACTGTTTGGGAACTTTGACCCCAAAAGCGGGAATCTCGCAAGTCACCTGATAGTTAGTTAGGTAGTCAGTTTCAGCCAAAATGTGACAGAGCAGATGTGCGACTGTGGGGCTGAGCTCAGACCGCACGGTGAAAGTGTACAATAAAGCTTTGATCAAAGACAAACAGGTCTTGCTAATTAATTATGCATGCCCTCAGTTAGAAGAAGATAAGAAAAATCTAGATGACAAGAACTAAGAAGATAGAAAGAAGTAAAGGAAACAGTCCTAGACAATCACAGATGGTCAAAGGAAGAAGATAGAAAGTAACAAGCAAGTAAGTCACACAACTCTATCTATCTGTATCTGTCTTTCTCTAATACTAATATATATATATATATATATATATATATATATATATATATATATATATAAGATTTTTGGATGTTTGTTTATTTTAGAAACGTTGCTGAAAAAGTATATATTAAATTTTTACTTGAAGGCACTTACAATGCATGTATCGCATAAAATTTGATGAAAAAGTATTGAATTTTATGCGATACATGCGTTGTAAGTGCCTTCAAGTAAAAATTTAATATATATATATATATATATATATATATATATATATGTCTTGTTAAACTCTACTGACAATTCTTGTCGGACGAGTTTTTGTTTGATCCTTTCTAACTGTCTGGACATCTTTTTAATGTCCGTGTGGAATTGGTGTAGCAATCCACCGAAGGTTTTTTCACAAACGCTTTCTGCACGTCTTTGTGCCATCATCAGGTGTGAAACTGGTGGAATGTTTCCATTGTCTTGCTTTTAAAACAAGCAGTAGCAGTAGGAATTAGTAGGAGGAGGGGCTCACAAGTTCTATTTAAACGAACAGTGGCAGTAGAAATTTGTAGGAGGAGGGTGCTCACAAGTTTGTAAGAATGTAAGAATGTAAGGGGAATGGTGGAAGGAGTATTGGCGGTAAATATATATATATATATATATCTTCATAAATTTGATTTTATTTACAATTTAGAGCAATAGAAAATATGCCCTAAAATCTTTGCTTTTTTTTTAAATGTCAGCAAATTTTTTTTTTCCTTTTATTCTTGAATAAGTTTTGTAGAGCCATTTGAAAATATTGATTTTAGTGAAATTTTGCATTAGTACAGAAAGAGGAATTGGTATTTTCTGCTTTGACTGAGAGAAAACAATTATAAAAATCACAGTTATATCCAGTTTTGTTTATTATTTCATATTCTTTACAAAAGCTTTATCTTTTGACAGAGATTAGTTATTTTTAACTTTATGGACACATTTTTTTAATAGATATATACTTTTTATATAGATATATATTTTTAAACTTTTATGGACACACACAATATCTCAAGTATCTTGACATTTTAAAATTTAGATAAATAATTATTGATTATAAACTAAATATCATAAAACTTAGAAAGAGATTTAATCCTGTATCCGTTCTTTGTTTTTTGTGTAGTTGCATAGTGTAATGGTTATCATTGTAAGAAATGGACACAACGAGATGAGTTCAAATGTAACACAATAGGGAGAGAGAGAGAGAGAAGGGGGGGGGAGAGAGCTAGGAATGTAATGGTGATGTGTAATTTAGCATGGAAAAGTTTTTAGGAGGAATATAAGAATTATGTGTAGATTAGAATGGAAAAGTTTTAGGATGAGTCATCACAAGGCCACATAGTATTTTTCTATTGGATGAGATGTGTTACGTGGTAAAGTGCAGAAGTGTAGTATTACGTAGTGCCTTTTCCTTGACGGTACCAAATAGATATATGTTGCATACCCTCTTTACCGGCACTAAATATCTATATGTTATATACTTCTCTTACTTCTTACTCTGTCGTCTATTCTTCTGGACGGATCTGGTATATCTTCTAAGGTCTCGTCTGGTCTTCTATTGAGGATTCTGGGTCTGGTTTCGGTTGGGGATCACTCCTTATCAGAAGCCTTGTGCTATTGTTAGCTTTTAGTAATAACCACAAGACTTCGATTTACGATGATGTTACTTTATTCGTAGAACCCCAGACCAGACAATCCCGCAGTGAGACTCCCATCTTGCTAGCTTCGCTTCTAAGTTCTAACTCTAACTAACTGAGTTGCTTACACTTTAAACCGGAAGGGGGCTTTCTATCGGGGTTCCGTTCTCACGACTCTCCCAGAACGCAAGGTGAGATTGAGGTCAAGCGCCGTCACTCACCCTCAAGGCCATCAGCTGCATAATATGATTTCTACACTATTGTCATAATCATTAGGTATCTAATGATTATGTAACAGTAGGAGTGAGAGGGGAGAGTTTGGGGTGAATTTGGAACTATGCATTGACAGAGTGAGACGTGGGTCTCACTCTGCAGTTTTGAATTGGGTGAAAATAAAAAATCTCATTAGAACAAATAAGTTGCCTTGTGTTACTTCTAAAACCTATAAATGGCACAAGGCAAGATGCCCCGAGCACCCAAGTTGATTTCCAGACTCCAAACATCACAGAATTTCCTGCCAACTCAATATCAGCCCAGCAACCGGATTCAAGCCTCTCCACATAGCACAGAAAATGAGATAAGTATACAACAAATACACAAATACTGAATGAGGCTGATTGCATTTCACATAATGCTTATACCATTTGGAAAGGTATGAATCTAACTATTCTCCCTCCAGCTATGGGTAAATAGTACGAAAGACTTGGCTCTTTAACCTTATATAGGCAACCAGTCTAGGAGAACAAAAACTCTGAATCCAAACCTGTTAAACTTCACTTAAGAAATTAACCTTTTGTCACATCCTGCTTGTGTGGATGGCTTGGTAAATATGTATCTGTTCTTTGCTTCAGAGCAATCTATCATTATTTTTCACTCTCTATCCATTTCAGCCTTTTCTCCAGGCTCATTGGTCAACATACATAGAATGCTCTCAACCTTGCCACACATAATACCTCTCTCTTGTAGCACTGCCAGCCAACAGACATTACTAATCTTTTCTACTTATACATGAATACTCTATTCTCGCCCCCTCCTCCACTCATAGCTCTATTCATGTCTATGTACAAGCTGCACAGAGCCCCCACTGCTGACTCTATCACTGTCAACCTGCTGTACTTAAATGGTCACCCATCTAAGTATTGACCAAGTTGAATTGTTGCTTAACTTCAGTGATCTAGCAGGAACTGGTGCTTTTCAATGGGATTTGACCGTAAGTCTATAAGGAGTTGATATGTGATTAAACAAATAACTCTAATTATAACAATGCCTGGTCTTCTGGCCTAGATTATGCCATATAGTACCTAAATAATAAGAATGGAATCATCCGCGCTATTCGGACTATTGTCCTCATCTTCATTGTTATCTGTACAACATTTTGACCGATGTGCCCTCCAGCCTTATTTAGGTATTTCTTTTCAGACTCGGGAACCTTCTTGTCGTAATCAATAGCCATTCCCGAGTCTTAAAAGAAGGTTCCCAAGTCCGACAAGCAATACCTGAAGAAGGCCAGATGGCACATCGGCCGAAACGTTGTACAGATAACATTGAAGATGAGGACAATAGTCCGAATAATGCAGATAATACTAATCATCAAGCCTCATCTCAAACATTCAGAGAAATGGAGTCATTTGTTTTGCTTACCTAAATAATGAGAATGGAATTGTCTGTTTTTCCTATAAATAATGTCTGATGAAACCTCAATGGAGAGAGAAAATGAAATCTCATGGGACTTGTTAATTCAATCTAGCAATTGCTAATTGCTCTGTTCACCTTATATCTTTGCATAGTAAACCTTTTTCTCCATCCTTAATACTTGTTGTGTTTCTTCCTATTATTTCTCTGTTAACTCTGTTACTACTCAAGTTACAACAGATTGGGTGGTTCATTTACACTGAATGTTATTATTTCAATCATTGGGTGTTCCCTTCTGTTGTAACCAGTGACTTACAAAGAGGAGATTAAATGACAACAATTTTCTCTAGTAATTCCCTCTTTAGTATTCTAACTGTTTTCAATATATTTTTGTTTGGATGGTTTCCATTCTTCTTTAGATTTCAAGTCTTTTTTCACAACCTCTTTGGGACTATTCCAAGTACTCCAACAATGATGGGTACACTTGTAACTTTCATGTTCTATAATCTTTTTCTCTCTTCTTGCAAAGTTTAGATATTTGTCAAGTTTTTCATTTTCATTTTATTTTTATCCTGTCATCTGCTGGAAGTGGGAATCACCTCCACTACCACCAAAGTAATATTATAGCATTACTATTACTATATTTCTATATTATTTTCAATTGTTATTGTTAACATTTATATTGTATTATTTGTTATATTGTCTCTTTTATGGAGTTTATTACTATTACTATCAAGAATATGCACCCTCCAGGCATAAGTATTTAAGTTTTAATGTAATGAAATATATTGAATTAGAAAGACTAACAAAATTAAATAAGAATGTTTATAAAAAGATTACACATATTTTAATTATATTTTAATTGGTCTCTATATAAAATCATTCATAGGATTGATTTTAATACGTCAGAGAATAAATTGATAATATTAGAGATCAATATCACCAAATAATCATATATTCAACCTGGTTTTGTTAAAACCAGTATGCAAATTAACCCCACCAAATATTAAGTAAACCTTTATTTCTTAGTGATATATAAGACATATTACATGATTTTAAATGCATTAATAACATGGGCTGTTTTGAGGCAAATCTAACTCAGATTTTTATTGAGACATTGTTGATAAATAAGATTTATTCTATGTATTAATGATTTTGAATATCATAAATTAAATATTCATTGATAAACCTATGCATTTCCCGAGGACATTTTGATGTAAGCAGTGACGTGATTTTGGTTACAGACAGACGAACACCGAATCTCCATTATAATAAGATATTTCTACATTATTTTCGATTGTTATTGATAATATTTATACTGTATTATTAGTGATATTGTCTCTTTTATGGTGTTTATTACTATTATTTTTAGTAGTGTCATCTTAAGATTTTATGCTTTTTCACAATACAAATCTTAAATAATGCAAGTGCTTTTCTTTTTCTTTAATAAAAATCAAACGAGCTTGTTTCTTTTTAATATATTAAGTGGAATTGGGTTATGAAGTTCAAAGATATTTCTTTTGTGATGATGCCATTGCAGTGGATAGTGTCTTTTATTTTATCTTCTTTCTTTTCATTGCAATCATATAAGAAGGAAATATCAGGTTTATACATACTTGCTTTAAAAAGAAAGAATCAAAAACAATGGAAAACACAACAACAACAACAACAATGATCACACATATAAAAGAAAGTAAAAAGGAAAGGAGAAAAAACAAAAAACGTAAGTAAGCAAATAAAATAAATAAAAAAATGTAGGAAAAAGAATTTTAGCTCTTGCTGCAAGGGAGATAAATATACAACATTCTGGATCTGTTTTTTTTGTTTTTTGTTTTCCTTCGTTCTTTGAGCATGATGCATTTTTTTGTGAACACTTTCAAAATGCTATATACACTTGGCGTAAAAAAAAAAAAGATGGAATGAAGAAATGAAACATTTGTGAAAAGAGAGAGAGAGAGAGAGAGAGAGAGAGAGAGAGAGAGAGAGAGAGAGAGAGAAAAGAAAAAAATCTCTTTCAGTAAAAATTCTGTAGAAAGAAGAAATCCTGAATCAAAGTTAGATTAAAAGAAAAAAAAAGGGTTTTCAAAAAAAAGAAAAAAAAAAAGAAAAAAAAAAAAGCCCCCCCCAAAAAAAAACACATAAAAAAAAAAAAACCTATCTTTTTTGGCATGACCAGTGGTGTATAATTTGCTTAGTTGTAGATACAGACAAAGACCAAAATATCTGATTCAACGTTGAGCTCACTTTTGTATTTCTTCAATCCTTCAATTTATAGTGAATAACATTATCTCTCTATATGTGTTTTTGTATTTCTTCAATCCTTATAACATTATGTCTCTATATGTGAGTTGCACGATGGTAAAAAAAACAACAACAAAAAAAACCAAAATGCTTGAAACAAAAAAAACTGGTTGCATGGCAAAATGTGGAGGAAAGCTTGCTTGGTTTTGGGCTGTTGACGTGCAGAAAAATGTAGTTATTATCTGTTCTCTGAAAGCACCAATTCTTTGTCTTCCTTAAATTTACCATATCATTAAAAGGGAACGCTTCAAACTACTTAAAAAAAATTAGCTGCATCTCACGACTGATTTACCAGACATGTTGTTGGAGGAAGTAAAAAAAAAAAGAAAAAAAAGCAGAATAATTTTTTGTGTCTATTATTAAAGGTATTTGTCCTCCCATAAAACTGGGAGCTTCCTGTAAATAAAGAATTAATTGGCTTAATTTTATATAGGCTTTAAATAATTCTTTGTTACTTTTTTTGTATCTTGTATTATTATTCTGAAAACAACCTGTTTGCAAAGGCTGCGGAAACAAAACAAATACTCACAGGTACCTCTATAATAAAGGTTACAAATAAATTAAATCTATACACAAGGGATGCTAAAAAGTTCTCAGCCTAACCAAGTTCACATTTGGTTGGTTGGATTTTATGGCATTTCAACCCATTGGGTTATTTTATGCTGAAGATGTTCTTTTTTTAAACTCAATTTTTTAAACACATTTAAAAAAAACTCATATCTTCTATTTAACCCATTGATGGAAATATAAGAAGTGTTACATAATCTATGCAGTTGCATAAGATTATTGTCAATCCCCTGTATTTCTGAAGGGATGGCCCCTTTTCATATCACGGGCGGGACTTTCCATGGAAGATTACAGAAAGCCCACAAAATACGTGAAGTCACGTGGGACCTGGCTGGTTTTCAGTTTCAGCTCGGACGTCAGGCAGATAAGATGTTACTGCTTTAGCTGAGACTCACTGCACACGCACGCTGTGATTAGTTAGAGAAATATGTTTAGTTAAGAAATAAAAGTTTAAATGAATAATATGGTTTTGTGGTTGATGAATGTCTTGGCAACAAGACTGACCTAGAAGACCAGACACGAAGTCCCGAAGACTAGGTCCAGACGCTGGAAGAAGAATGTAAGATACCAAAGATGAACAGAAGAAAAATAGAAGTAAGGAAAGAAAGGGAATACATCTTCTATTTAACCCATTGATGGAAATATAAGAAGTTCACAGAGTATAAACTTCAGTTCTTATAAAACATTGGGTTACTTAAAGGAGAAACACCCAATGCAGAACATTTCAGTAGGATAACAACAAATGTGTTAATTAAAGACATAAATCATTTAATTTATAAATGTTGTGACCTGGTTAGGGGCCAGAATAAAAACACAAGAGAGGAAATGAGTGAAACAAATATATTAACAAAGAACAGTAGTACAAATATATACCAATGAGTCAGTTACACATGAGGCTGTCTTATCGGCTATCCACTGAAATATTAACTCTCACTTATGTGCAGAACCTGCTGCTATTTATAGTTGGAAGAGTTCATGCATGTGTGGTAAATTACCATAATAAATATGGGGGAACTAGGTTCCTCAGGCTATACAATATCACAAGTGTCCAAGTATATGCAGAAGTGTATGGAAAGACAAAAGAGGTAGAAACCACTTATTGTCTACGGGGTCTGGACAAAAAGGTGTGGTGCTGAGGCCTAGTGATGAGGCTGATATTTTGGGGTTCCCATGTCACATGACCAAAAAGGGACTCAAACCCTGTGACAAGTGAGACTACTCTATTTAGTCCCCTACAGAACCCTAACAGGTACTTGTCAGAGAGGTCAGAGTGGACCTGGGAGTAATGGTAATGAATTGGTACTCCACATTCTCCAGAGCTTCAGAATTGGAACTTCAACATCAGTTTCAGTCCAACTAAGAAGGGAATGGTCTTTCTGTTTGAGGAGTGTATGGATTATCATGTATGTTTTTCATGGTTTAACAACAATCTCTTCTTGCTCAGGTGTTATATAAATTTACCAACCCCACTGCACGAGCACCATGTGACACAAGGTCAATTTCTTAAGCAGCGTTCAACAGGTTTGAATTCAGAGTTTTCCTTCTCCTAGACCGGTTGCCTAACCAAAGTTAAAGAGCCCAGTCTGCCCTACTATTTATCCATAGCTGGAGGGAGAGTAGGATTCATACCTTTCTCAAGGGTATTAGCGCAAAGGTATTGCTCAGGTGTTATATGATAGGTGTGTGATGTAATGTTTACCATTGTAAGAAATGGATACAGTAAAATAAGTTCAAATCCTTGGTGAGGCTGTTTGCATTTCACATAGTGCTAATGCTCTTGGGAAAGGTATGAATGCAACTATCTTCCCTCTGGTATGGGTAAATATTAGGACAGACTGGGCTCTTTAACCTTGGATAGGAAACCAGTCTAGGAGAAGGAAAACTACCAATAATAAGCCACTCTGCTGACTTTACTTACTACATACATAAAGCAAAAACAAACAAAAAAGAGAAAAAAAGAAAAAGAAAATCACTACTGTATCAGCTGAACAGTGAGGGAGTCTATCTCCTTTATGCTAGCACTAGACCAGGGAGATTGTTTTGCTGAGGTGGAGTGCCACACCTACTGTCAATTTCCAGAGGCTTTACCACACAGATCAGATTAACCAATCTCTGCTACTCATGCACTGAGTAGGTGGAGACTGGTATTGAATCCGGAACAATAGGCACTCGGCCAACTTTACTAGAAAAATATGAAATGACTAAACAAACATCTCAGATCCAAAATAATATCTATGAATTTGAGATTGCACCTTATATGCTAAAAAACAAATTGTTTCTTCTGTTAAAATTACTACTGAGTTGATATTTCTGAAATTTTAAACTTTGAACACCAGTTTACCTCAGTCAGTAGAGTATCCGCCTAGGAACCTCAAGGTTCCAAGTTTGATACCGGTCCTCACCAACTCAGCACATTATTACTGTTTTGATCTATGTGATACGTGTGGAACTACATGGTTCCAGCTTTGATACTGGTCCTCGCCAACTCAACACATGAGTAATACAGTTTCAATCTGTGTGATATGTGCGGAACTACATGGTTCCAGGTTTGATACCGGCTCTGGCCAACTCAACACAGTTTCGATCTATGTGATATGTGTGGCACTCCACCTCAGATGCAAAATAATCTCCCTAGTTTAGTGCTACTAAAAAGGGGATAGATTCCCTCACTGTCTGGCTGATACCAACAATAGGCCACTCTGCTGAATTTAATTGCTATATATGTAAAGAAAACAAAAAAAGAAAAAAAAAAACAACAGAAAAAGAATAAGAAAACACCTACTGGATCAGCCAAACAAAGAGGGAGTCTATCCCCTTTTTGTAGTGAGAGACAAGGGAAATTGTTTTGCTGAGCTGGAACGACACACCTACCGTCAGCTTCCACATGCTTTACCATACAGATCAGATTAACTACTCACGCATTGAGTTGGCAGGACTGGTATTGAATCCAGAACAATAGGCCACTCCACTGACTTTACTAGAAAAATATGAAATAACTAAACAAATATAATAATAAAGAAATAATTATTTGCACAACTAACTGACTGAGAGATTTCCTCTTTCTTCTTAATGAGAATTTGAGATTGTGCCCGATATGCTAAAAACAACTTGTTTCTTCTTTTAAAATTATTACTGAGTCGGTAAGTGTGTCTTTTAACTTCTTTCAAGTGTTGCATTAAGAATACTGGAAAATAATTTGTTCAGCTAAATTGATTAATTTATTGATTAGCTGTATTACCATAAGGCACAGACAGTTACTTAAAATGTTATAATAATAAAAAAGAGAGAAAAAAAAAGAAGAAAAATTGCACTTTCAATATTTTAACTTTTCCCTGTAAAAAGATCTTTGAACATTACAGAAAGGAAATATGGAAAGGCATCAATATTTGAACACTAGACATGTGTATAAGTAAAGTATTTTAAAATTAAGCTCCTTATCACTGTTTAAGGGTTATTTTAGGGAAAGATAAGGAAACTTTAAGCTCTTGGGCATTTGTAAGAATAGCTTCAAAAGGTTAAACAGTGATTAGATAATATGATACAAAATATATGGGAAGATGAAAAAATAACCAGAATTACAGTGAATGTTAGTAATGTTAAATAAGTAATGTTAAATAATGTTAAATAAGTAAATGTTAATATAATGTTAATGTTAAATAAATGTTAAAATAATGTTAATAAGTAATGTTAAACTAATGTTAATGTTAAATAAGTAATGTTAAATAATGTTAAATAAGTAATATTAAAATAATGTTAATAAGTAATGTTAAACTAATGTTAATGTTAAATAAGTAATGTTAAAATAATGTTAAATAAGTAATGTTAATGTTAAATAAGTAATGTAATGTTAAATAATGTTAAACTATGTTAATGTTAAATAAGTAATATTAAATAATGTTAAATAAGTAATGTTAAACTAATGTTAATGTTAAATAAGTAATATAAAATAATGTTAAATAAGTAATGTTAAACTAATGTTAATGTTAAATAAGTAATATAAGTAATGTTAATAATGTTAAATAAGTAATAAAATAATGTTTAAATAAGTAATGTTAAACTAATGTTAATGTTAAATAAGTAATGATAAAAAATGTTAAATAAGTAATGTTAAATAATGTTAATGTTAAATAAGTAATATTAAATAATGTTAATAATAAGTTAATAATGTAAATAAGTAATGTTAAACTAATGTTAATGTTAAATAAGTAATAAGTTAATAATAATGTTAAATAAGTAATGTTAAACTAATGTTAATGTAAGTTAAATAAGTAATGTTAAAACTAATGTTAATGTTAAATAAGTAATTAAAATAATGTTAAATAAGTAATGTTAAACTAATGTTAATGTTAAATAAGTAATAAATAATGTTAATAAGTAATGTTAAACTAATGTTAATGTAAATAAGTAATATTAGAATAATGTTAAATAAGTAATGTTAAACTAATGTTAATGTTAAATAAGTAATTAATTTAAATAAGTAATGTTAACTAATGTTAATGTTAAATAAGTAATAAAAATAATGTTAAATAAGTAATGTTTAATGTTAATGTTAAATAAGTAATGTTAAGTAATGTTAAACTAATGTTAATGTTAAATAAGTAATGAATAATGTTAAATAAGTAATGTTAAACTAATGTTAATGTTAAATAAGTAAAAATAATGTTAATAAGTAATGTTAAACTAATGTTAAAATAAGTAATGTTAAATAAGTAAATAAGTAATGTTAAATAAGTAATGTTAAACTAATGTTAATGTTAAATAAGTGTTAAATAATGTTAAATAAGTAAAAACTAATGTTAATGTTAAATAAGTAATGTTAAAATAATGTTAAATAACCCTAACAATTTAAAAAAAAAGTTAATTTTCTTCTAAACTAAAGATACCAGGATTTTATTATTTCTTGTTGAATAGTATAAAATCAAAATAAATATTAAATATTACAGTATAACTCATAAATAAGTGAACCACTAACAATTAAAAAAAAAATGTAATTTTCTTTTAAACAAAAGATACCAAGATTTTATTATTTCTAGTGGAATATTATACTATCAAACCAGAGAGTATTAGGTATTATTTATTACCAAACAGTACAGTATTGAAAGTCTGTAATCAAAATAAAATTGCATAAATAAATATACCCTTAATATATATACATTAGGGGTATATTCATTTGTAATTTATATATTGAAATGTTGCAATTTAATATTTTTAATTATGATTTCATATATATATATATATATATATATATATATTATATATATAATGGGGTTTCCTGGTAGAGAGATTCATGCTCTATTTTCATTATTATTGATTATTGGCACTGAGTACAAAGACAAAATTCTTCCAAGCTGTTGCCATGTCAGTACTAAAAAAAAGCAGCTGTATGGCCACTTACGTCCTATCACACAAACCATCCAGGTAAGATGGACAAGATATGCTGGATATTACTGAAGAAGTAGGTAAATCAAGGGGGTGGTGTTGGCAGGGGGGAAGACCCCCTGGGATCTCGCCGTTAATTTAACACTAATAGTCCAGTTGCTGAACCCATGGACACCCACCCCACAGAGCTGGTTGATAATGTGGTATTTATCGCACATCCTACATTTATGGGTCAGGCACAAGGCCCTATTAATGTCGGACCACCCACGAACCAAAGCTCTAGGCAATAAACCCAGCCCTACTCCTTTAAATCAAGATATTATCGGGGGGGGGGTGTCCCTGGGATCAACGCTGTTAATTTCATTAACAGACCTGCCCTGAAGAGCAGGTTGTTAATGGGTTTAAAATCCTTAAGAAATAAATATTCATATAGTATATGATGGGAATAATTTGCATACTGGTTTTAACAAAACCGTGTTTAATAAATAATTACTTGGTGTTATTTATTTCTGATATTAGTGTTTTATTCTCAAACATATTTAAAAAAATCCTATGTATAATTTTAAAAGAAGTGTAATATTTTTATATTTGTTCTTATTTAGTTTTGTTAGTCTTTCTAATTTAATATAATATTTTATTACATTAAAACTTAAATACTTGCGCCCATGGATTGCATACTTTTGCTAGTAAGAATTAAGACATGATATATCAGATTCAAAATATGCTAATATTATAGATTTGCTCAATCACAATTAACTTTTTTTTCATTCATTCATCAAATTAATTAATTAGTTACTATGTTAGACAAATGATTGCAGTAGATTTCTGAAGCTTCAAAATCTTTAATAACTTTTATAATTAAAGGGAAAAAAATATAACATTAAGGAATTCTATATTTATTTCTTAATATATTGTTTTAATTAACAGGACCTGGGGATATATCACAGTATGATAATTTAATTATTACAACGTTTGATATGTTTACTTAAGAGCTATTGCTAAATGGTTCAATATGTAAAAAGTATAATAATCTTGATTTAACTTTCTCACACTTTTTATTTTATTTTTTCCCTTCTTTTCATCTTTTCGTTACATTCAACTGAAACAAATTAGTGTTATCACTTCCACATGATCGCCCCTCTCTCTATCTTTCCCCTATTTTCTTTCTTTCTTTCTTTCTTTCTTTCTTTCTTATATTTTTTCTGGGTAGTATGTCCTTTTTTCCCTTTCTTTCTTTATAATAAAAACGGAATAGTCCATTATTTAGCTGGGTGACAACATTCATAAGAAATAAGAATTCGTTGGATAAGCAACACCAGATAATCAGGTTTTACATTGTGCATTTCATTTGGATGATTTGGAAAGTCTCATTTTTTAAACAGAGGGTGTTGCAAGATGATAACAGTTGTAGAATTAAGTAACACGAGTATTAATAGATAGATTACATTTCATCTTGAATGATTGGGACTGTCTCATTTTTAACCAGAGGGTGTTGCAAGATGATAACGGTTGTACAATTAAGGAACATGAGTATTGATATATAGATATCCACGTATTCAAACTCTGTAGTTGATTTTTTTTTTCTTGAATCCTAAAGTATCATTCTTCTTCCTAATAGAGAATCTGTGTGAGGACAATTATAAAATGAATACCCCAATCTTAATTCTGTAATTGATGTAGGTAATTAGAGTTGAATCAATTGATTAATCATGCATAATTTGAATTAAGTAGACCCTATTGAGCTATTCTAAAACTTTTATTGAATTATCACAGTCTAGTAATTTAGTGCTGAATGCTGGTTAATTATTAGGAAGATAAAACAACTTGTTTTTTTTTTCTATGGATGCTTATTTTCTTTTTAAAGCTTGATGTAAATAAACCCAGCCCTGCCCCTTTTAAATCAAGGGGGTAGGTGTTGCCTGGTGGGATAGCCCCCTTTGGATCAATGCTGTTAATTACTTTATCGGACTAGTGGTGTTACGTACTGACGTTTTCACCGTACCAATTTGTATATATTGTTGTATACCTTTTCTTACTTCTTACTCTGGTCGTCTTCTCTCTGGCCGGCTTTGGTTCTATCTTCTAACATCTTGCGTCTGGAGTTGTCTTGGGGCCTTCGGTCTGGTTTTCCATGCTAGGGATTTCTCCTTATCAGAAGCCCTGTGTCATTGTTAGTTTTTAGGTAATAAACACAAGACTTCGATTTACGTTGATGTTACTTTATTTCCAAATCCCCAGCCCTGACAATCTGCGCAGATGACAGGATGGCATAGAAATGCGACTTACACCTTTGAGCTCCTACCTGCTAACTGCTCGGCTTCTAACTTCTAACTGACTTAAACTTACTATGTCCTTAAACCGGAAGACAGGGTCTTCCATGCCTTCCGGTTCTCACGATCCATCCCCGCAAAGCAAGGTGAGAGTGAGGTCAAGCATTTTCCCTCATCTTTCAAGGCCGTGGGCTGCACTAATCACCATTATGTTTTCTACACTATTGCCATAATCATTAGGTATCTAATAATTATGTAACAGTGGCTGAAGCCACTGGACCCCTGCCCTGAAGAGCAGGTTGCTGCACTAATCACCATTATGTTTTCTACACTATTGCCATAATCATTAGGTATCTAATAATTATGTAACAGTGGCTGAAGCCACTATACCCCTGCCCTAAAGAGCAAGTTGTTAATGTGTTTTAAATAAAAAACTTAAATAAAAGTTGTTCTCTTTTTTTTTCTATGGCTGCTTATTCTCTTTTGTCTATCTGTTACGTATGTGGTAGCATAAATTGTTGACAGACCCTGTAGCGAGAATTCATGGGGGCCAAGTGGAAAAATACCAGGACTGTTGGTAACTTTGACCCCAGAGGCGTGAATCTCACACGTCACATGATTTGTTAGTTTTAGAAGATCAATATCAATCTGAGATTGACGCAGAGTAGACGTGCTACTGCAAGGTTGATTCTCCCGTGCGGCGAATAAGAATGGGATAGAGAAATAAATCTTGATCAAGGAATAAAAGTCTTGTGAGTTAACTAATTGCATGACTAAAAACTAACCCTTAAAAGAAGCCCTTAGAAAAGACTAGACAACATGACGGCCAGAAAAGAAGAAAAGGAAACAGCCACACTAGACGTAGCAGGAAGAAAGGAAGTAACAAGTAAGACTCTGTCTCTGTCTCTCTCTCTCTATCACCCGAAGTCACTCTTTCATGTATATACCCAATGTTCAATGTACGATATTATAAGGGGTATACAACATATCTTTCATTAAAAAAAAGGGTTTCAGTGTAATTGCTATATAATTGTTAAAGTCATTGTTGGGGTGGCCTAAAGTCGGTATCAGCTAGACAGTGAGGGAGTCTATCCCCTTTTCAGTAGCGCTAGACCAAGAAGATTGTTTCTTGGTGTCTGAGGTGGAGCGCCACACCTACCATTAGCTCCTCACTTTACCGCACAAATCCCTGTGCTACTCATACACTGAGGGGCGAGGGCTGTTATTGAACCCGGAACCTTGTGGTTCCTAGTCTGAAGCTCTACCGACTGAGCTATTTTTCACGTAATAGTTATCAGTGTCATTTTCACAACTTTTGTATTGGCTTATCATTTATATAATTTAAAAAAAAATCAAGATCTGTCAAGAAAAACTATTTGGTATTAACTTACAAAATAATTGCTCTGCTAAGGCAAAGGCATCTAACACATTGGCTGTGTTTGCTAATGCAATACTTTTTTCATTTAAAAAAAAAAGTTCTAGTGTAATTGCTATATCAGTCCTATGGAAATCTATCTCACTGACAAGTTAAAATGACTGTAGCTGTATCAGTGCTACTGTATGGCTGCACCACTTGGATCCTAACAAAGCGCCTAGAAAATAAGCTAAATGGAAGCTGCACAAGAATGCTGCATGAAATATTAAACAAATTGTGAAAACAGCACCCTACAAGAAAGCAGCTATATGGCCACTTGCCCCCTATCACAGAAACCCTTTGAGTGAGGCAAACAAAACATGCTGAGCACTACTGGAGAAGCAAGGATGAACTCATAAGTGACGTTCACCTATGGAAACCAGCACATTGGCAATGCCAGTGTGGGCTATCCTGCAAAGACCTACATTAACCAGTGTAAAATAATCATACAAGTTCAATTACCATCGAATTGGTAAGACAAGGCAGCAGTAGTCATAACTTAATACGAATCTGTCTTGCTGCAAATAATACTGCAACCTCATAACATCATAGAGACCAAGCAGCCAATCAGGACTCAAGGAATGGAATCACCCAAATGTATGAGTGGACTATTCTGGATCCCCATAAGTACCAATTGTTTTGGTACTGGTTCAGTTGTGCTTAGCTTGTTGCTCAAACCAACAGTATGCTAACTCACTTCAACAACCAGCTTTGCATGGATACTGGATGCTGATCAAAGGACCTCCCAAAAGTGATGAATGATAAAGACAATTGTCAAGAGATTGTCATGGATATCTGTAGTTTAGCGTCACATGATGATGATTAAAAAAAAGAAGGTAGACAAGATATATTTTTCATGTTATAGTTATAACTGTTATTTTCACAACTTGTGCAGTGGCATATAAAAAAAACAAAAAAACAATCAAGGTTTGTCCAGAAAAGATATTTGGTATTAACTTACAAAATAATAGACCCCCTCCCACCCCTTAGGGCAAAGGCGTCTTAACATGCATACTTATTCACTCCCAGCATCATATTCCAACTTGTATGACTCCAGTACCAAGCCAGATATGCAAGTGAAAGGTTGGGTGCAGCTTTGCAGAGGTGAATCCTTTCGGACGTATATTTGCAAAGCTGCAGAAAATACTTTAATAATTTTTGTGAATAATTTGAAGGCATTGAACTAGAATTCATTGAAATGCAAGGATGTGATTTTTTAAGATTATTTTGTCATTTTCAGTTAGAAATAAAGATTTTCTGTTATATCGTTGTTCATTTTGAACACTCCTTAACAGTATGAATGTTTTGTATTTTGAAATTTGATGATTAAAACTGATTTATGGCATTTTTAATAATATATATTCAGTGATTTATGAGGAAGTGCGTCCCGGTCTCCTGCCTCAAAAATTGCTACCCGGTGACTATTAAAATAATCTCCACAGCTATGTTGTCTCGGTGGTGTTACTTGAAAGAAAACAACCAACTTAGGGTGTTAAATGTATTTTTTGTCGTAATTCTTATTTATTTATCATAATTTGTTTAGAAATTTATTTATAGAAATTTGTTGTAATTCTTGTTTATTTATAGAAATTTGTCGTAATTCTTGTTTAGATATGAAGATGGATATCTATCTATCTATCTATCTATCTACTACCTACCTCAATTTGTTCATTTTTTACTTTGTTTATATATATCTATCCACCCATCTCCATTTGTTCATAAAGAGAAGCCCACCCCCTCTAAAATACTTTTAACGCCCTAAGTTGGTTGTTTTCTTTCAAGTAAAACCGCCGAGACAACATAGCTAGGACGTTATTTTAATAGTCACCAGGTAGCAATTTCTGAGACAGGAGACCGGGACGCACTTCCTCATAAATTACCATATATTCTTTTATAAGTGTGTACCATATTTGGTGCATATCATGGCCACTGTGTTAATCCTCTCCACTTTTTCACACTTATCCCCCTACTCTGTCAATGGGGCCCACAATACACTGATTGAATCACCATCAGAAGGGTAAGACGCCCTCCCTCACTAAAAGAAATGTCCTATGTATGATACTAAACTACATCCAGTGGTGAGGTTTAAATTCTGGAGCTCTGAGGAGTGTAGAGTCACCCCTTAGTTGCCATTACTCCCAGGTCCACTTGGACTCGGGTGGTAGCGCTTGTTAGGATCCCATCTATGGGTCAAATATATCTATTTAAAAATATTTGTATTAGGTAGGAATACTTGAAACTATATAACTTTAAATAGATTGTATTAAAAATAGTTACTTGAAGGTATAATTTTTTTTACAAATGATTATTATTAGTTACTTGATACTGTTAATTCCTTGTTAAAAAAGATAGTGGCCATATAACTGCTGTTTTGTAGGGTGCTGCTTCCAGGATTTATTCCGAACAGCATGCATCATCTTTGTGCAGTTTCCATCATTTTCTTAAAGCATTAAGTGGTGCAACCATACAGTAGTATCAATATGGCTACAGCTTAGAAGAGTTTCTGTTTTATTTTATAGTATATTACAAATTCAGAATTTTCCATCTTTCATCTAAGAAATGTTTTGAAATAAATTATAACCATTTTGTAGTGATACTATCATGATAAATTTCTTTTATATATGATGATCCATCTGTGAAGATATTTACCATTCCCACCAGGCAAAGAATGGTAAATTAAATTTGAGCTGAACCACACCAAATATCTTTAGAAAAAAAACAAAAAAACTTCCCTGATTTAAATGATACCTTGTAAAATGAACAAATAAAAATAACATATAAATGGCTTTAAAGATTTTATCTGAACTTTACTGCATCTCTCTTAAAGATATAAGGCAACATTACAATTTACAAAAGGTCAGATAACATTTGATTTATTCAATGAGTTGTTCAGACTAACCTAGTATCATCATCTATACAGTTTTTTATGTTATTATAGCCAATGCATTTTTGGTCCTTTTTCAAAAACTTGGTAACATACATAAGTCTTGCACAAGTGGTCAGAAACACTAGTTCTATCGTATAAAAGACTATAGCACAATGTCTTTGATATTATATGTTTATCAAGTGTGAAAGCAGAGGTGTAGCCGAGTTCTCAACTTATGGGTGAGTTAGTGGTTATATCCATGAGTGTTGTACAAGTCGTAGAAACATTACAATAGTTCAATTTCTCCAATATCATAATTATCAAGTGTAATAAGTAATTGAGAGTTACCTCCCCTATTTTATGATTACCTCCCCTTTGGAGAACTCTCTAGTGAATAGTAGACTATAAAAACTCTAAATAAGTGTACCAATTATTCTAAGTAGAATAAAGCTTTCCAAAGTCTATCGGTGTCATTGTCTGTCATTATATCGTGTTAGGTTTTAAAGTTAGGGGTATCTAGCATATACAAGAGTATAAAACAATGTCTCCAATATTACATTTTATTAAGTGCGATTTAAAGTTGGGGGTAGATATATTTTTTAGAAATTTATAAGAATCTATATCGGCACTTTCTGATTGGTTCTTTTTGTATTGGTCCTTTCTGATTGGTTGCTTTTATTTTGGTTCTTTCTGATTGGTTGCTTTTGTATTGGTCCTTTCTGATTCGTTGCTTTTATATTGGTCCTTTCTGATTGGTTGCGTTTGTATTGGTACTTTCTGATTGGTTGCTTTTGTATTGGTACTTTCTGATTGGTTGCTTTTGTATTGGTACTTTCTGTTTGGTTGATTTTGTATTGGTCCTTTCTGATTGGTTTCTAAGAGATGCTTTAGACTGTAAAAGGAATACAAAATTGTTTGTTGAGTTTATTGTAATAGAATAAGATGATAAATGACATTAATTAATTTTCCTGATCTCTTGAAGAAAAAGAGATAATAATCTTTTTGCAATGAAAAATTCAACTGATGATTCAATATGGAATTTTGATCATACAGCTTTAGTTTTGTTTTAAAATCAAGCTGGCCTTTTTATTATTTGCTAATTTGATTATGTAAAACAGAGAATTTGTGAACTGATAAAGACGATACAAATTATCTGTGAGGTTTGTTAACAACTGTTGTTAAGATAACAGAAAGAATTATGAACATATAAATAAATGATGATGAAGCATATTATTAAAGATAAAGTTAAGATTAGTTTTGAAACTAGGTGACTTGGGAAATTGTTGGTTTTCTCTTGTAAATTTTGTCCATGATGATACTGGTACTTCTATTTAGGGAGGAGTCAGAATATTTTAAGTGTATTGTGTTAATAAAGCTCTCACTATGAGGGGCCATTTTTGCTGGGTTTGAAGTGTATTATTAAAGATAAAGTTAGGATTAGTTTTGAAACTAGGTGACTTGGGAAATTATTGGCTTTCTCTTGTAACTGTGGTCCATAATGATACTGGTACTTCTATTTAGGGAGGAGTTAGAATATTTTAAATGTACTGCTTTAATTAATATGTCAATGTGATATACCTTTATGGCTATGTATATATATATATATATATATATATATATATATATATATATATAGAGAGAGAGAGAGAGAGAGAGAGAGAGAGGGGGGACGGGCAACACAAAGTTCTACAATGAGCTATTGTCCCTATGCAGAGAGATTCCTAAACAATGTCCTGATCATTGGGAGTAAAATGAATGCACAGATAGGCAAAAACAAGAACATAGATACTGCCTACATAACATCCCAAATAGAAATGCTGAACTGCTAGCTGAATTCTCTCTTGAGAACAGGCTTGTATATTCAAACACCAAATACCAAAAACGAAAGAGCAAACTATGGACCTACACCTACCCAAATAATACAAAAGCACAACTAGATTACATCCTAATAAATAAAAAGTGGATAAACAATGCAATGAACTGCGAAGCATGCTCCACTTCTGAAGGAGTATCCTCCGATCACAGAATAGTCACAGCAAAAGTACGCCTAAGCCTACATAGAAACAAAAGGTAAACCAGTAAATATGTACGATACGACTGGTCGTCACTTGCCAACAGCGATATATGCAATCGCTACTCGGTAGCAGTTAGAAATAAATTCGATATCCCCCAGGAGACATCTGAAAGGCACAGTCCAAAAGAGGAATACAGAAACTTTGTCAGTGCCCACCTCGAAGCAGCAGCTGAGTGTGTACCGACCAAACTAAGAGCCAAACACTCTTTTCCCTGAGAGATAGAAGCAGTTAGAGAAACGATATTAAAAAAAGCAGCCCAACGTAATAAAACAAACCCAACTAACATCAATATACACAACTTTAAGAAAGCCCAGATACAACTAACCAAAACATACAAAAACAACAAATAGAATACATCCAAGAACAAATAAATAAAATCAGACATTCAGTGGAAGACAGACTGTCGCGATTAGCATGGCAAACAGTAAATGAAATTAGTGGTAGTAAAAGTACCTCTAGATCAAAGGTAAAGGCAACCAGATAGACTTCAGAAGTGGAAAGGCCACTTCCAGAAACTGATAGGACCCCCCCCTAAATCATAGAAAATAATCGTAGATAACCAACTAGACATCAAACTAGGAGATTGTACAACAGAGGAACTCAAAGAAAGTGCTAAGGAAACTAAAAAGGAGAAAAGATGCAGTTCTTGGCGAAACAACCACCCAGGTGTAGAAAATGAGAAAGTTTAATGACATACTGCTTAGGCTATGCAATTCATTATACAGACAAAATAAAATAGATAAATGGACGAAAGGCTATATCCTCCCATTGCCCCCCCCCCAAAAAAAAAGACCTCGGAATCGCTAAGAACTACAGAGGCATAACTCTTACTGTTATTGCTGCTAAGATATATAATGCCCTTCTCTTAATCGCACCCGACCCGAAATAGAGAAAATCCTTAGGAAAAACCAAAACAGATTCCACAGAAATCGATCCACAACCTCTCAGATCCTGACTATTCGTCGAATCATAGTAGGGGTTCGGTCAAAGAATCTAGAGAAATGCTGCTAATCGTAGATTTCTCCAAGGCATTTGATTCCATACACAGAGGGAAAATGGAACAAATACTACTAGCATACCGTCTCCTCAAAGAAACGGTTACTGCTATAATGATGCTCTACAAAGACACTAAATCAATGATACCTCACAGATTTCTTTGACATGGCTGCTGGAGTCCTACAAGGAGATACATTAGCATCATATATATTTATAATATGCCAAGACTATGTAATCCGAACATCATTAGATACCATAAAAGAAAAAGGCCTTACACTAAAAAAAGGCAAGAAGCAGGCGATATCCCGCACAGACTATCACAGATGCAGACTACGCATATGACCTAGCACCTTTTGCAAATACACCAGCACGAGCCGAATCACTTCTACATAGCCTGGAGAAGCCAGCAAAGAACATCGGTCCCTATGTGAACTTCGATAAAACTGAGTTCATATGTTTTAAAAAGAAACTCTCCACACTCGACGGTAAGCCTCTTAAGCCAGTGGAACAGTTCACATACCTAGGTAGTAATATCTCATCCACAGAAAGCGATGCTAATAAACGAATTGGGAAGACATGGTCTGCTATAAACAGATTATCAGTCATATGGAAATACGATCTCACTGACAAGTTAAAATAACAATCCTTCCAAGCTGTGGTTGTATCAGTGCTGCTGTATGGCTGCACCACTTGAACCTAAACGAGGTGCCTGGAGAATAAGCTAGATGGGAGTTGCAGAAGACTGCTGTGTGCGATCTTGAACAAGTCGTGGAAATGACAGCCCACAAGGAGCTAGCTGTTCGGCCACTTACCCCCATCTCACAAGCAATCAGAGCGAGACTAACAAGACCTGCTGAACACTGCTGGAGAACAAGGAAGAACTCATAAGCGACATTTTCCAGAGGAAATCAGCACATGGACCTGCCAATGTGAACCGTCTAGCAAGAACTTACATCGACCAGTTCTGCACGGATACTGGATGCTGTGCAGAGGACCTCCCGAGTATAAGGAATGATAGATAAGGTTGGCGAGAGATTGTCATGGATATCCGTGCTAATTGCGCAACATGATGATATATATATATATATATATATATAATATAATATATATATATGAAATGGTGAAGACTATGTCGCTTGGTAACTCTCAGTTGCTCGCCTATGTGATTTTCAAACTGTTGTAGGGGACTCACCTATGACCAGAACAATGGACTTACCCAAAGGGTATATTTAGCAGAGCAAAGCTACTCAAGGGAGAAATAGCAAATGCATGTCTTCGTGTACATTGTACCAGGGAAACCCTCCTCATTTTGTATATAGATATATGTTCTTTACTTTTATCTCCGTGTTGAGTATTTATTTATTGATCCTTAAACAGGTCATAAGACAAACTAACTTCGTTTGAAAATCTCATAACTCCATAAATGAGCCAAGTCTCATCAGGTGATGGCTATCTGATGAGACTGGGCTCATTTATGAAGTTACCAGCCGAAATAAATGTATAATACCCAAATGACGATTTGTTGAGTTTTTCTTTCTTATTGAAAGTGTAAATATTGCTCTGTATATAATTAATCTATTAATTATTTTACATTGAGCTCTCTTACGGATTTCAAATAATCTTGTATAATAATGCATAAATCTTTAGGTGTGCATCTGCATGGACATCCATTGTGGATATATACAGGATATAAATGATCTCCAATAGAATCCTTCCCAAGTTGAAATAAAAATATTGTTTTTTTAAAGCATGAATGGGCGGTGATTGTCCGTGTTAAAATAGACTAATATTTAAGAAATACTATCGACTTACCAATTGTATTCTAATTAATAGGGGCTGACTTCTGATTAAGGTCGGAAAATTAAAACGGAATGTTTTTTGGTGGTCCCCAATGTCAGTTTAACTACAGTCTATGAATTAACATTTTGCGAATTGGGTTACGTTTTTAGGGGATTAAGGTTGTTTTTAATTACGTATTGCTTAAAAGAAATAAACAGCAAAAGCCCAAATTACTATCTATACATTTAATGTTGAAAAATATTTTTTTAACTAAGTTTAATTGAAATTATACATTGCAATACTAACACAAACAACTGTCTCAATAATAGATTCAATAATTAATTTCAATGGTTAATTAAATGTATAGTAATTTGTTTTTTTGTTGTTTATTTTTTAAAAAGCAATACGTAATTAAAAACAACCTTAATCCTCTAAAACCGTAACCCAATTCGCAAAATGTTAATTCATAGACTGTAGTTAAACTGTCATTGGGTACCACCAAAAAACTTTCCGTTTTAATTTTCTGACCTAAATCAGAAGTCAGCCTTAATAGGATAGGTGATACTGCACTGTGGAGATACATATACTTATCATTTTTATTACCTGATTAAGGCAGTAAAATCGCTGATGTAAGTGCAGTATCTACCTACCCTATTAATTAGGACATAATTGGTAAGTCAACAGTATTTCTTAAATGTTAGTCTATATATATATATATATATATATATATATATATATATATATATATATATATATATAGTAGAAATTTGAAAAAACACAGGTTTAAATAAAATGAGTGGTAAGTTATTAGCCGACGCTGCAGTGTTTCGATCTGTTAAGTAGATCTTCTTCAGGGCATTTGTTGATATAAGGAAGAGTTTTAAAAAATTATCACAGAATTTTCCTTATATCAAAAAATGCCCTGAAGAAGATCTACTTAACAGATCGAAACACTGGAGCGTCGGCTAATAAATTTATCACACATTCTATTTAAACCTGTGTTTTTTTTTTCAAATTTCTTACTATACTACATACCGTCGGATTCACTTCCATCTCTTCACACACACACACACACACACACACACACACACACACACACACATATTATATATATATATATATATATATATATATATATAAAGAGAGAGACAGACAGACAGACAGAGACAGAAGAACAGTCTGAGAGAGATAGAGTAGAGTTAGAAGGAGGAAGGAGGGCGAAGGAGGAAATAGAATTAAGTAAAACCTCTGTATTTTATTTTATTTCATATGTGTGAGTGAGTAGGCAAAGGTTTTGAATAAAATCCAATGGTATGAGAAAAGGAAGACAATATGGAAAATTAAATTGACATATTTTGCTGGAAGTACAGCTTCATCAGAAATGAAATTTTATTTCGCAAAAAACCAAGTGTACATGCGACAAGGCGGAAAGAAGTGGGCACTTGTTTAATTTTTTTTCTCCATATCTTATATTGGTTAAGTTTTATTTCGTATAGTGAAACCTGTCAATTTAATTTTCTATATTGTCTTTTCTCATATGTGTGTATGTATGTGTTTGCATGTGTACATATATATGTCTATGCATGTGTGTGTCTATGTGTATGTGTGTTTATGTGTGCGTGCGAGAGAGAGAGAGAGAGAGAGAGAGAGAGAGAGAGAGAGAGAGAGAGAGAGAGTGAGAAAGTGTGTGTGTGGGGAGAATATCCAAAAAGAGTAGAGAGAGAAAAAAAGGAAAGGAAGGAAAAAGACAATTGCTTTCTATATAGGCAGGGACAAAGAAATAGATAGATACACAGATAGATAAAGGAAGAAAGAAAGAGATAGATAGATAGATAGATAGATAGATAGATAGAGAGAGAGAGAGAGAGAGAGAGGGGGCATACAAAAGAGTAGAGTGAGAAAAAGAGAAGGAAAAGAAGGAAAAATCTCTTTCTATATAGGCACAGACAGAGACAGATAGATAGGGAAAGTAAGAGAGAGAGAGAGAGAGAGAGGGAGAGGGAGGGGGCAGGGGGACAGGGGTAGAGGAGGGAGGGAGAGAGAGCATACAAAAGAGTAGAGTGAGAAAAGGAGAAGGGAAAGAAGAGAAAAGATAATCCAGTAAAACCTAAGGATTTTATTTTGGGAAAAGTTCCTTGATCATATGGTAATCTGATCTCTCTGATAAGATAAAGTGAGAATGTTTCCAAGCTTTGACCATGTGAGTGCTACTGTATGGCTGCACCACTTGGACTCTAATGAAACACTTTGAGAAAAAGCTAGATGAGAACTTTACAAGGGTTCTGCGTGCTATCTGCAACAAATCCTAGAAGCAACAACCTCCAAAAGAACAGTTGCAGGGCCACTTATCTCTTATCACACAATCCATCCTGGTAAGACAGACAAGACATGCTGGACACTGCTGGAGAAGTAAGGACGAGGTCATAAGTGACGTTTTTCACTGGTGTGTCCATGTGCACATGGACACACTAGTGTGAGTTAGCCAGAAAAACCTACATTGATCAGCTCAATGCTGATACTGGATGCTGTGCAGAGGATGATCCAGGAACGAGGGCCAATTAATTTTTTTTTCTCATTTGGACGCCGCGTGCATTAAAACCTAAGCATGTTTTTGTTTTAAATATAAGTTCCATGTTATAGCATTCCATTGTGTGCTATGATATATATATATATATATATATATATTATAATGCTATAATATATATATATATATATATATATATATATATATATATCTTATTATAATGGAGATTGTGTGTTTTTCTGTCTGTAACCGAAACTATATTACTAATCGAGTCACAATTAACATAGTTATTTTCATCACATTCTTCATGATTTTATTTATATTTAAACCTCAATTATTAATAAAATTACTTCACCTTTTTATTAGTGTTTTCCATATCTACATGCAAATAACATGCAATTGTATTTATATATACAAAAAATAGCGGTTTGCAGTGTGAACGGGAAGGCTAATTTGCATATTGATATTAAAAATGTGATTTTATTAAATATGTGCTTAGTATTATTGATTTCTAACTGTTTGGTTTTATTTTAATGGATATAAGCAAAAATCTCTCCAATGAATCTTAAATGAAATCCATTAACAAGATAAAATAACTGTCATTTTATTATTTACTTCCTCTTATAACTAAATACTTAAATTAGAAAAAATAACAATGAAAGACGAGAGTGATGGAAGAGTAAGTTTCAGTTGTTCCATTTGTTATTATACTACCTCTGTTTCAAATCTTTTTATCTGTATTCTTATTTAGTTTCATTGGCCTTTCTAATTCAATACAATATTTTATTACATTAAAACTTAAATACTTGCACCCGGAGGGTGCATATATTTGCTAGTATATATAATGCTATAATATATATATGCTCACTGAGCATGCTTCATGCTATATAAACGCTGAACAAGCCACTGTTTTAATATTTTATAATTTTTGACCGTCTGCAGATTGCATAATATGCATGAAACTGCAGTTACGGAATATTAACACCATCAATCTAATTTTCAACTCTTCAAATACTACATAACTATATATATATATATATATATATATATATATATAATATATATATATATAATATTCTTATACCTTAAAATCCTCCTTGACATATTTTAACAGTGACATAAGCAATATCTGTTAATAAAAGACGAATGATAACTAGACTCTGACTTGCAATATTTAATGACTTAGAAATTAATTCAGATCATATCTTTGTTGCTTTTAACACACGTTTTAGCTGATTCGCGCTATATTCTTTATTTAGTATGTGATATTTTAACCCCAAACTCCCAAGAGGTTCCTTTAATCTAAAACCTCCAAGAAGCAAATTTGTATAATAAGTTAATATTCTTCTAAACTAAAGTAAAACTAAACTTGCAAACTTTTGAAATTAAAATTAATTTTATTGGTAGTGGGAGGTTGTAGAAAATTAATTTTAAAAATCCGATTAAAAAATGTCAAAAAAATCTCACGAACTTTTCTTTTTAAATTAAAAAAAAACTTTCTCTTCTTTCAAAATTTATTTGTTTACTTTTTTATTTTATTTTATTTTATTTTATTTTTTTCCTACTTGACTTTTTTTTTTTTGTAAGTCAGGTTAGTAATTGTTTTATTTCATCTATTTAACGAATCTTGAAATATTTTCTAAACTGCACATAAATATTTTAGTTTAGAAAATATTTCTAGATTCGTTAAATAAATGAAATAAAACAATTACTAACCTGACTTACCAAAAGAAAAAGTCAAGTGTTTTGAATCGGATTTTTAAAATTAATCTTAATTTCAAAATTTAGTTTGATGTGATGCAAATCGTCGTCAAAATTTTCCGTTTTAATTTTGACGACGATTTGCAAGTTTAGCCCCAAAGTAATACCAAAAAATTATCATTTCTAGTGGAAAAGTATACAGTCAAAAGATACATAATTAGGATATTATTTATTATCAAGGGTCCAGTTTTACTCAGTCGGTAGAGTATCCGCCTCGGAACCACAAAGTTCCAGGTTTGGTGATGGCCCTTGCCAACTCAGTGCAGCACAGCTTGGATCTGTGTGGTAAAGTGGGAACTGGTGGTAGGTGTGGTATTCCATCTCAGATGCAAAATAATGTCCCTAGTCTAGCGCCAGTGAAAAGGAGATAGACTCTCTCGCTGTCTGGCTGATATCAACAATAGGCCATACTGCCTACTTTACACTTACAATATTGTCAAACTCTATAGCATTGAAACTTCTTACATATATACATTTATACAATTTTATTGTTAGTCACAATGCAAACTCTTAAAAAAATATTTGTAAAGCAAATACAAGACAAAATTATTTTAGTAACAGAGTGGTGAATACATGGAATAAACTACCATTATCAATAGTGAATGCCCCATCTCTAAACTCCTTTAAGGCAATGTTAGATAATCGGTGGAAAGAGTATAAACATTTTGTGGAATTAAGATGAATGTTTATAAGGAACAGCTGACAGGTCTCAGACCTAATATACTAGCTGAAAAAGATATTATTATTATTATTATTATTATTAATTATTATTATTATTATTATTGTAGAATTTGATAACGAATGATACCCAATCATATCAATTTTAAAGAGAAATAAGGAAATCTAACTTTTTATCAAAAATTTTTAGTTGTGCATTTTTTATTGGAGACACTGTATAAGATTGACAGAAAGGAAATCTTCGTCATCCTCGTGCGTATCAACTTGAATGAGGTAACCAGAACCCTCTTCATTGTCACTGGTTTCTCGGCCATTTCCAGACCCGTCGGCTTGAGTGACCTTCAAAGGACTGGGGAGGGGTTGATCTGTGGGTGTTATCTGTAAGATCTGCAGCTGAAAAATGAAAAACACATAAAAATATTGAATCACTCCCACCATATAACTGTGTCACAATATTGAAAATATTGCTTCCTCACGCTCACCCCCTCTCTCTATCTTTCCCCTACCCTCTTTTCTTTCCTATTATATTTAAGGGTGCTACTAATTACCAGATATTTAAGAAATATTGAATTGATTTTTAATACTATATGTAGTAAATGGAGGCACTCAATGCGTAATGGTTATCGCCGAAGAAATGGACATGGCAATACGAGTTCAAATCCTGTACAAGGCTGTTTGCATTTCACATAATGCTAATACTCATGTGAAAAGTATGCATTCAACTATTCTCCCTCCAGCTATGGGTAAATAGTAGCTCTTTAATCTTGGTATGTCAACCGATCTAGAAGGAAAACTCTGAATTCAAATCTGCTTAAAAATTGACCTTGTGTCAAATCCTGCCCGTGCGGAGGGGTTGGTCATATACATCTATGTATCAATATTCGTGTTCCTTAAAAATACGACCGTTATCATCTTGCAACACCTGGTTAAAAATGAGACCGTACACGATGAAATGTAAAAACAAAAAATATTTCTTATGAGTGTCGTCACCTCAGCTAAATAATTGACCATTTCGTTTTTATTATAAAAATAAAAAAGAAGAAAAAAGGACATGCAACACAGAAAAAATATAAAGAAGAAAAAGAAGAGAAAGAGAGAGAGAGAGAGAGAGAGAGAGAGAGAGAGAGAGAGAGAGAGAGAGAGAGAGAGAGAGAGAGAGAGAGTTAAATATTATTATACTTTTTCATATAGAACTATTTGTCAATACCTTTTAAGTAAACATATCAGACGTTGTAATAATTAAATTATCATACTATGGTATTTCCGCTAGTCCTGCTAGTATATTCTGATTCTGCTAGTATATTCTGATTCTGATTAATAAAAATTGTAAGATTGTTTAACTTTGTTCTTAAGTTAAGGTTAGTAAATGACTAGTAAATATCAGACATTGTAATAATTAAATTATCATACTGTTTTATATCCACAAGTCATGCTAGTCTATATAGTAAATATATATACACATTAAATATCACCAGGGCTTGGTTTTTGAGCAAAAATTATGAAGATTTGATTTATATTTGTGAAGATTGTAGAGGCCTATGTGTAGAGCTTCGCAAAGAATATTAAATGACGAATAAAAATATGACACAATTTAGGTAGAAAATACGGAGAAATGATAAAACAAATGCATATAATTATAAAATAACAAATAAATTTATTCAGAGAATAAATTTGCAACAATATGTGAAATGTTCAAAAGGAATAGTGTAGGTGATATGTGTAATGTAAAATGTAAAAAGTTCGTATATTAAGTTTGGAAAAGTTCGTTTTGATGTGGACAGAAATGAGAAATAAGTTTGTGTATCTGACCGGCTGAAACGGATTCCTGATGTTGACTGCGGTGGTATGATTGAATGGTAATAGTAGTAATTGTGTTGAGGACGGTGGAATCGTTGGGTCTGACACCTGTTTCTTGGTCGGGTTCTATGTGGCAGCGAGACGAGATCTCTGTGTTTGTTTGTCGTTGGGTATGTCCAGTTTGAGTGTGAGGTGAAGTCTGTCTCGTCTGCTAGCGAAATGAATTCTGTCTAATTGTTGATTTCATTTTCGTCTTTTATGATACTTGATCGGATCAAAAAGTAATTACTTTTTGTCGCAAACGCGCGGACGTAGTAGAAAGCAATACTAACCTAGCCAATCGATTCTGATTTTTGTGTAAACATTTGCCCTAATCTCTTTTCCTTAAATCTAGAAAAAGGATTGTGTTCGTGTGTAATCTCTTTTCCTTAAGCTTGGGAAAAGGATTGTGTTGTGTGTTTGTTTTAATTTCTTTCCCTTAATTTTGGGAAAAGAAATGTGTACGTGTATTTATTTAAAAAAAATAGAATTGTATTCTATAAGATAATTAAAAAAATAAAATTTAAATGATAACAGCATAGACTTTTTTTTCATTTAATATTTTTTCAATAGTTGACATTAACATTTCTTTTCAGAGTAGCTGGATCAATGCAAGGTCTATTTTTTACATATGGATTTAAATGGGGCATCCCACGACGATTCAACTCACGATTCAGTAATAATGGATCTGCGGGACTAACTTTAAAATATCCACCTCTACCCAGGCGATGCCGTGTAGCCGCTGCTAGTATGTTATAAATCCATCTTTCATTACAAAGAAATTAATATTCGTTACTTCATTTTATCTTTTATTCCTATTAACTGAATTTTCTTCACCTCATGTTTTTCTTTCTTTCTTTTCATTTTTCTGATAAAATCCGGTTTTTATCTTGTGACAAAAATGTTTCTGAATTTGTGTCAATTTTGGTTGTGCAAGTTAAGTACAGAATCAATTGTCAGAGTGTTGTATTCATTGGCCAAACATTTTTGGCACTGAACAAGGCAAAAGCTGGCTCACCTTTTGAGTGATTTGTTACGAGTTGATTGATCTGAGATAATACAAGATATCCAAACATCTGGTTCTCGTTTGCAAGGTGCTCGCCAATCTGTATCAATTGATTGGATCATCGCCCAAAATTTCGCTTCCTCTTTCTCTCCGACATTCTTCGGATTGTCTTTGGAGTTCTACTTCCATGCTTAAATTCTTCCTTTTTTCTTTTTTCTTTTTTCTTCTTTTTTTCAGCAGTTCTTAGAGGTAGCTGCTATTTTTTTCTTCTTTTTAATTCTTCACATTTGTAAACGTTGTTATACATTTGATCAAAGATCAAATTTCAGCTTTTTTTTTCATTGAAATGATTTATGTTTCATGTTTACAATAAATCATTACGATGAACAAAATGGAAACTGATCCTATTCTTAATTTTATGTAATTCTATAAAAAATGTAAAAACAAGTTTCATTCAAGAGTGATATCTAATAAGCCGATACTGCAGTGTTTTGGTTTGTTTAACAAACCTTTCTCAGGGCCTTCGTTTGTTTAAAGAAAAAGAAATTATTAATGAACAAAAGTCTGCGAGCCTCTTCTTTTGGTATGTGGCTGGTTTTTTTTTTCATATTCAAATATGTAAAAGAAAAAGACATGCTTTAAAACGCCGAGTAACGTCGGCGTCCCCATTTAAACTACGTGACGTAATTTTTTACTCGAAAATTGTTGGAAATAATTTTAGTGAATGGAAAAATGCCATATTTGATTGAGTATTAGAAAAGAACCGAAACACTGCAGCGTCGGCTTATCAAACATTTCGTGAATGAAACTTGTGTTTTTTCATTTTTTTATAAAATTACATATTGTCGGATTTACTTCCACTTTTCTTCTTAATTTTATATAATTGTGTTATCAATACTAGCAAGAATATTCACCCTCCGGGTGTAAGTATTTGAGTTTTAATGTATTGAAATATATTAAATTAGAAAGATTAACGAAATTAAATAAGAACGCATATAATAAGATTATACTTATTTTTATTAGATTTCAATTGGTTTGTAAATAAAATCATTTATAAGATTGATTTTAATACGTTGGATAATAAAACAATAATATCAAAGATCAATAACACCAAGTAAACATCTATTGAATCCGGTTTCACGACTTTTGATTTTTAAAGAATGAATGACTTGGTTAATAATACTCATATTTTCAAAGAGTAAGCTTCATTTATAACCAGAAGCGGCAACCCGGCGACGCCTGGATAGAGCGGGGGGGGGGAGTTAGTCTCGCGGACCCATTATTACTGAATCGTGAATTAGATCCTCGCAGGATGCTCCATTAAAGTCCCTACGTAAAAAGACTTTCTACCTGAGGTCGGTTCACTTTTCTTACCCTTTTTTGTTAATTCTTATCTCCTAAATGTACATATGAAACAAAATAAGATAACACAAGGGTTGGCATGCCGTTAAATCCAACCAACCAATATCATCTCCCTTTCTTCTTCATACGTTCCTTTCTAGCTTTTCTTCCTTCATTCTTCATTTTCATCTTCTTTCTTTTTTCCTTCATTTATTCTTATTTTCACTTTGATACTTGCCTTCTCCTCTTTTGTAAGGTTCATAGTTAATATATGAACATAAAACTCCGACACGCTTGTGGGACAAAACATTTTATATATCACAGCACAGAAATAAGACATTATACAGTAACAATAAAATACATGTACATAAACATACAAGAGTAGAGATAAAAGGACTGGAGAGTCCGTACATACAAAATCACTTACTGGTGATGGGGGGGGGGAGCCTCCAGGAGAGTAGCATAGCGTTGGAGGAAGAAGCCCCCACTGAGAAGGGTGTGACAATGGTCTAATCCATGTGCTCGTACGAGAAGATGTAGCTAAAAGAGGAAGAAGCGTTTGAATCAGGCGCTTAAATACTATAGCCCCTGGTGAGAACAAGCAGCCACCCAGCGGGAAGATAACTCTTCCAGGCCAATGTAAAGATAATCCCAACACTTTCCCCCAAGATTCTCTGTCCTTTTTCCTTCCTACATATCTTCCTCGTATTCTTTCATTCATCATTTTCTTCATTTATCTTCTTTTTCAATCTGCCTTTTTCCCCACTTCTTATCTTCATCCCTTCTTCTTCTTTTCTTTATCCCACTATCACACATCCATTATTTCTCTCTCCTCCAGGATTCCTATCCTTTCTTCTTCCTACGTTCCTTTCTAGATTTCCTTCCTTCATTCATTCTTCTTTGTGTTGATCCGGCCTGGTATGGCGTCAGAAAAAAGAAAGTGCACAGAAACACAGGAAATAAAAATCAGTGTTTCCTAAATCCATGCTGTTATCATTTCAGTTCCATTTTTTTAAATTATCTTCACGAATATAAATCAAATCTTCATTATTTGATATGGTGATAGTGAATATATATATATATATATATATATATATATATATATATAGTTTTTTCCGTAGTTAGGGTCTTTCCATGTGTGGTTTAACCAAGCTGATGCAGGTAGACCATAAGGAGAGCTCAATGTGCCTAATACCAGTGAATAAAAGGACAGAGCAAGATATTTAGTAAATGAAGAAAAAACTCTAAACTTGCTTCATTACAATAACATTTTAACCGTATTAATACGTCATCTTCAGGTAATCACAAGAACATATTAAGAAATTTGCAAAAACAAGTGTTCCAAAATGAGATGAATTTATTCATCGACGCTTAAACATTTCGGTTTCTTTAAACCTTCATCAGGATGTATTAAGGGGTGAAGAAATTGATGGATGTTTTATAGATGAATAAATTCATCTCATTTTGGAACACTTGTTTTTTCAAATTTCTTAATATTGTCGGATTTATTTCCATATTTACTCCCATATATATATATGTGTGTGTGTTTACTTTGTCGTTAATTGTTTTATTTTCGGAGTTTCCTCTGGACATACACCCATACATACAACTGCCCTTTATGTATGTATAGATAGATAATACATGAAGGAGAGAGTCAGCCAAATTTTGTTTCTGTCTTTATAGTAAATGATTTTCATAATTGTGTAATAAACAATTCATTGTTCTAACAAACAACTGCTTGTGTGTTATGTATGTTCCAATATTGCCAAAAAAATTGGATTTATAACTTTATTTCTTGTCATTTGAAAAGAGGCTTAGCTTGGAAGTCAGAAGTTTTAAGTCACTTGTGATGACAGGAAACACTTTTATAGAGAAGGGGAAATCATCTTGTATCTTTGATGTTAATTTCTTTTGGTCCCTTCTAGAAACTCAATCTCCATGTATCTCTTTCTCTCTCTATTTCTCTCTATCAATCTATCTATCTATCTATCTATCTATCTATCTATCTCTTGCTCTCTCTCTCTCTCTCTCTCTCTATATATATATAATATATATATATATATATATATATCCCATGTCTATCTCTCTCTATCCTTCTCTCTCTCTATCTATCTATCTATCTATCTCTTGCACACACACACACACACACTCTCTCTCTCTCTCTCTCTCTCTCTCTATCCATGTCTATTTCTCTCTATCCTTCTCTCTCTATCTATTTATGTTTACCTTTTTTTCAACCCCCCACCCCTCTCTCTCTCTCTATCTGTCTATTTATCTCTATCTCTCAATCTATCTATCTGTCTATTTCTCTCTATCTTTCTTTATCTATCTATGTCTCTTTCTTTCTCTCTCTCTCTCTCTCTCTCTCTCTCTCTTCATCTGTATACTTATCTCTCTCCCTCTATCTATCTATATATCTATCTCTTTCTATCTATCTATCATTGTATTTACCCCCTCTCTATCTCCCTATCAATCTATATTTATCTCTTTCTCAATCCCTCTACCTACCTACCTACCAATCTATCTATCTCTATTTCTCTCTCTCTCTATCTATCTATCTATCTATCTATCTATTTAGTACACTAATTGAACTTAGTAGGCTTCTATTTATATCCAGTGCAGTTTTTTCTGACATGTCACTGAGTTGACATTGTTATAACACACCCTTCTCATTCCAATTCTGAATATTTTGAATATAAGTATCTTTGTTTACATAGTATCACCTGTCATCAGGTGACCTTGGTATTCCTTTTCATCATTTCAACAACCATGTTTGTTTACAAAACCAGCTGCTGGACAACAGAGAAAAGATATAGTTTGTTGATATTTAATTAATAGGATCCCTTTATACATCTGTGGATAGTAAGGTGATTTATCATAGCGGAATTCATTTTTTTGTAATTTATGAGAAGTGCGTCCCGGTCTCCTGCCTCAAAAATTGCTACCCGGTGACTATCAAAATAACCCCAGCTCGTCGTAATTCTTGTTTATTTATCGTAATTTTTCGTAATTCTTGTTTAGATATGAAGATGGATATATAGTTTGGAATAGACTGAGATAGATAGATAGATAAACAAACAAAATAATATAGATAGATATGAACAAATGGAGATAGATAGATATTTTCGACAAGTAAATGTATTTGGGGAGGGGGTCGTATCTTTTTTTGTCATAATTCTTGTTTATTTAAACTAAGAACAAGACATTAAACAAACACGAATAAAAACAATCTTAGTATTTAAAGTAATATAGATAAATATGAACAAATTGAGATAGATAGATAGATATGAAGATGGATAGTTTTGAATAGACTGAGCTGGGTCGTTATTTTAATAGTCACCTGGTAGCAATTTTTGAGGCAGGAGACCGGGACGCACCTCCTCATAAATTACCTATTTTTTTATGGTAAGTCCTTCAAACCCCAAATCATTATAGACATGATAGCTATGTAGAAAGATTTGAAATATTAATTGATCTATGAATAGTTAGGTAACTGGTGGCAGCTGCATTAGTGTGTTTTAGCGGCAAGTATAATGCTTTAGGCACATTATTGATAAAGTGTATTAATACACAGAAAATACAAATAAACTGTAAAATACAATTTCTAATAATTTATTATTATAAGTTACAGTTTATAATACATAGAAAATATCATTATTTCATAGAAAACATTAGAAAACATTATCATTACTAACAAGAATATGCGCCCTCCGGGCATAAATATTTAAATTTTAATGTAATGAGTTAAATTAGAAAGACTAATGAAATTAAAGAAGAACACATATAAAAAGATTACACTTATTCTAATTAGATTCTAATTGATTTCTATATAAAAATCATTCATATGATTGATTTTAATACATTGAAGGATAAAACAATAATATTAGAGATCAATAATACCAACTAATTAATCATTAAACCCAGTTTTGTTAAAACCAATATGCAAATTAACCACAACATATATTGCATAAACTTTTGTTTCTTAGTAATACATAAGACACGTTGCATGATTTTAACTGCACTAATAACATGGGCTGTTTTGAGGCAAATCTAATTCAGATTTTCATAGACACATTGTTAATAAATAAGATTTACTCTAAGTATTAATAATTTTGACTATAAATTAAATACTCATTGATAAACTTACACCATTCCTGGGGGTATTGTGATGTAAGCAATGGATAGTTTTGGTTACAAACAGGCAGATACCGAATCTCCATTATGATAAGATATAGAAAACATAATAGCAATGAGGGAGAATAAATAGGACAAAATTTCTTTGGCATAAAATAACCTAAAGTATGACATACCATAAAATCAACCAATCAGCCAACCAACTATTCCAGACATTTGGCACATCCTTTCCAAAATTTATTCAAACCTTCATTTTCTAATTGGTTGGGTTGCCCTATCAGTTGTGCCTAGAATACACGGATTGCATCCCCTGCAGGGGGGGGGGAGGGTAAGAACCCACATCAAAAGGGGCATCCTAGGTATGACACTAAACTGCATCTGATAATGAGGCTTCACTTGTGAAGATCTGAGGAATATGGAGTACCCCTTCATTGTTATTGCTCCTAGATCCACTCTGACCTGGAGTGTTAAGGCTGGTTGGTTGTTTTGTTTTATGACAATCATTTAATACCAAATCAAATCCTTTTGATATTAGTTTTCTTACAATACCTGCTGTTGCTTAAATGGTAAAGCATTTAAATATAAATAAGCTCATTGCTGCTTAAATTTGGTGATCTAAGCAGGAACTGGTGTTTCAACGTGACTTAGTGACCTAAGTATGATGTAAAACTGCATCTAATGGTGAATTTCAAATTTAGGAGATCTGGGGAGTGTGGAGTACCCTTTCATTGCAATTACCCCCAGGTCCACTCTGATGTGGACTGGTAGTACCTGTTAGGGTCCCGTCTATTGGTTAAATAGAAAAAATGAATTTAAAAAAATTTGCTTTAAAAAAAATTAAGTTAAAATTTTTATTAATACCCATCAAGCATGAATAGAACAAAATGTCTTTGACATAAAATAACCCAACAAGGGTTGACATGCGGTAAAATCCAGCAAAGCATACCAAAACAAACCAATGGGACTTGACCATGAATGAATTTAAAAAAATGTGCTTTAAAAAAATTAAATTAAAAAAATTTCAATACCAATCAAGCATGAATAGAACAAAATGTCTTTGACATAAAATAACCCAACAAGGGTTGACATGCCGTAAAATCCAGCAAAGCATACCAAAACAAAGCAATGGGACTTGACCATGAATGAATTTAAAAAAATGTGCTTTAAAAAAAAAAGTTAAAAAAATTTCAATACCAATCAAGCAGGAATAGAACAAAATGTCTTTGACATAAAATAACCCAACAAGGGTTGATATGCGGTAAAATCCAGCAAAGCATACCAAAACAAAGCAATGGGACTTGACATGAATGAATTTAAAAAAATGTGCTTTAAAAAAATTAAGTTAAAAAAATTTCAATACCAATCAAGCATGAATAGAACAAAATGTCTTTGACATAAAATAACCCAACAAGGGTTGATAGCGGTAAAATCCAGCAAAGCATACCAAAACAAAGCAATGGGACTTGACCATGAATGAATTTAAAAAAATGTGCTTTAAAAAAATTAAGTTAAAAAAATTTCAATACCAATCAAGCATGAATAGAACAAAATGTCTTTGACATAAAATAACCCAACAAGGGTTGACATGCGGTAAAATCCAGCAAAGCATACCAAGACAAACCAATGGGACTTGACCGTAAGCCATACGATATTAAGTATTAATGGATCTGTGTACAGTATAGTATCTCGTGACCATTGGATCAATGTACTTTAGAGGAGGAGAATATGATGTTTTGAGTACATTGTTGGTAAGTTTGCAAGTAGCTAAAGTTCTTGAAACCAAAGTGTATTGACACATAAAATGTAAATGTAAAACTTATTTGCTGCTGTGTCTGAGCACATCGTTCCTTGAAAGTTCCGATCATCATCATCCATAAAAGGAGTGACAAGGCATATCCAGTTACGATCATTGCCAAACCAAAGAACTGAAAAAGGATAAAGATCTTGGCCTGATTCCTCAAATATATCTCTTCTGGTCACCTTCCATTTTTCCCCCTTCCTCGTCTTTCAGATATCCTAATTTCCATTTTATCTTCAACACAAAACCGCCATGTTTGCTTATTTCATGGTGCAATGCTCTTTAACACTAACTTATAATAAAGTCAGATTTACACAATGGATATCAAATTTGCTTATTTAGCAACTACTAAACTATTGGTCAAAATATACCTAATCCTCTCGACCACTTTCTCTCACCCTCTCTCTCTCTTTCTCTCTTTTTCTTTCTCTCCATCACCCTTCTCCCTCTGTATCTCATGTGATATTAATGATGGCCTTGGTACATGTGATCTATTACTCAACAATCTCCATCTCCAAGGAACACTTTGTGTTGTATAATGGCTAATAATCTAGGCTATCAGTACATTGTTAGTAGGTTCTATTCTAAGCGCTCTATACTTCTGGCCTTGTGCTAAACTATGCTGAGCTAAATTTTCTCTCCATCACCTTTCTATCTCATGTGATCTACTACTTTACATATCCAAGGAATACTTTGTATAGTAAATATATATATATATATATATATATATATATATATATATATATATTTACCAACCCTTCCACATGAGCAGAATGTGACACAATATGGTAATTTATGAGGAAGTGCGTCCCGGTCTTCTGCCTCAGAAATTGCTATCCAGTGACTACTAAAATGACATCCCCAGCTATGTCGTCTCGGCGATGTTACTTGAAAGAAAACAACCAACTTAGGGCGTTAAATGTATTTTAGAGGGGAAGGGCTTCTCTTTTTTGATATGAACAAATGGATATGGGTGGATAGATATATATAAACCAAGTAAAAAATGAACAAATTGAGGTAGATAGATAGATATCCATCTTCATATCTAAACAAGAATTATGACAAATTTCTATAAATAAACAAGAATTATGACAAATTTCTATGAATAAATTTCTAAACAAATTATGATAAATAAATAAGAATTATGACAAAAAAAGAGAAGCCCCTCTCCCCTCTAAAATACATTTAACGCCTTAAAGTTGGTTGTTTTCTTTCAAGTAACACCAACGAGACGACATAGCTGGGGACATTATCTTAATAATCACCGGGTAGCAATTTCTGAGGCAGGAGACCGGGATGCACTTCCTCATAAATTACCCACAATATTGATTTCTTAAGCAGTGTTTAACAGGTTTGAATTCAGAGTTTTCCTTCTAAACTGATTCCCTAACCAAGGTTAAAGAGCCCAGTCTACCCTATTATTTACCTATAGCTTGAGGGAGAATAGTTGGATTCATACTTTGTGTAGTATAATGGTTAATAAACTAGTCTAGCAGACCATTGTTAGTAGGTTCTATTCTAAGTGCTCTATACTTCTGGCCTTGTGGTAAACTAAGTTAAACTTTATCTCCCACATTTTTCTCGCTCTCTATCCCAAGTGATATTAATGATAACCTATGATAACCTACATCTCCCTGGGGCACTTTGTGTAGTATAATGGTTAACAAGCTAGGTTTGCAGACAATTGTTAGTAGGTTCTATTCTCACTAAGTGCTCTATACTTCTGGCCTTGTGCCAAACTAAGCTAATCTAAGCTCAGAGTTCAATCATCACTTCATACTTTTGGATTTGTGCTAAAATATGACATCTGTCATCCAAGGTATACAGGGTGTCCACAAAGTCCGTGTGCATCTTACAGTTACAAATTCTTTAAAGTGCACACATATCTTATGGACGTATCATCTTTTGAGATTTCAGATGTGTTTGTACTGTAATGGTTATTGTCATAGGAAATGGACATCTGAGTTCAAATCCTGGATGAGGCTGTTTGTATTTTACCCTTAGGAGAGATAGGAATCCAACTATTCTACTTCCAGCAATGGGCTCATAGTAGGGCATACGGGGCTCTTTAACCTTGGTATGGCAACTGCTCTAGGAGAAGGAAAACTCTGAATTCAAACCTGTTAAACTCTGCTTAAAAATTGACCTTATGTCACATCCTGCTCGTGTGGAGGTTTTGGTAAATACATGTTATTTTGAGATTTCAGAGATTTTGTGTTCCATAGATGATCATTTGGAATTAACTTAAGTGTCATCTTTTTTTACTAACATCATTAATTTAAAACCAATTTTAATCTAATTTGTTCTCTTAGGTCATTACAAAAAAGTGCGTTTGCAGTATAAGAATTAGTGAGGTGTTAACTGGTAGATAACACCTGTTTCTTATAATGTAATAGAAGCTGCTAACCAGTGTCGTCTGGGTAGAGGGGAGAGGAAATCCCAGTGGATTGATTTGTATACTTTTGAGATTTACAAATGCTGGACATTTTTAAGTAGAATTTCAATGCTATTTCTATATATATCTTAATTTTTAAAAATATATCTATATATATTATATATGTAGTATATTAGGAAAAATGAAAAAACACAGGTTTAAATGGGTTAAGTGGCAAGTTTATTGGCCGACGATGCAGTGTTTCGATCTATCTTCATCTTCAGGGCATTTGTTGGTATATGGAAGGTGATAATAAATTATTTATCACAGACTAACGAGAAAAGTGAGTGGTAGTCATGTGTTATTCAGTTTAAAAATTTTTGAAGTTTGAAAGAAGAACGGTTTTGAAATGTGACGTCAAATGTTCTATTTTATGGCGTTGGTATAAGATAGATCGAAACACTGCAGCATCGGTCAATAAACTCGCCACTTAACCCATTTAAACCTGTGTTTTTTCATTTTTCCATATATACTACATACCGTCGGATTCACTTCCTTTCTTCACATATATATATATATATATATATATATATATATATCAAATCTTCATAATTTTTGCATAAGAAGCAGGAACCATTGATATTTAATGTGTATGTATATTTACTTTGTCATTAATTGTTTTATTTTCGTAGTTTCATCCAGACATACATACATAAATATACATCAACTGCCCTTTATGATTAGGTTATCTAAAAAAGAGTAACCCACAATGAACATATACATTGAACAAATCTCAACAAAGAGTTATAACAAACTGACTTTATTGTCCAAGGAAAGTTCGACCGAAGAAATATAAAACAGGATATATAAATATTCTAAAGAAAAGAGTCTTCGTAGCTAGTCTGAGTCTATAAAATGAAGTTTTCACTTACTGTGAAGAAAGCTTTGAGTAACTGATATGTCTATTCCTGTAGCTGGGGAGGCTAACCCACACCCCAGCCCAAATTGATAGAGACACATCTTGTGGCTATACTGACGGATCGAGAGTCCAGGGGAAAGAGAGTTTGACTTTCTCAGGACTGCCCTTATATATTCTGGTCCAATGCCACCTAACGGCAATCCATAGCAAGTAAGGGAAGATAATCCCTTGAGCAGGTAGCTTCTTTGATACTTCAATAACACAGTAATGAAAAATATTCTGATCTTTTCTCGATAGAAATAATACTTCCCTTCTAATACAGCTACATGTTACAAGTCATGTTAGATCAAATTTTGGGTAGAGCTTCCATTCTGTGACATTAGCGCCAAGAAAGAAAATGTCCTATCCTAATATCTTTAGCAACTATACGATATTTGATATTACATCAACCAGACCCTCAAATCTAATATATTTGCATGGGAGTCAAATATTTATCTCTGCTTCGTATGATAATATCAGCAGGGTTAGCATGAGATGATGCAGCTAATTGCTCAAATCAGCTATTGCTGTTTTCCTCATCTTCATCAATTTGATCTGTCCATGTTGCGATAAACTGATTGAGTGTGAGAGAAATACAATCCACTGAGAAGCTAATAACTACAACTTCTATTACAAATCAAATCAAGAACTGTTGGCATTCAAGATCTGTCCAGAAAGGATCCAACCTTTTAATATTCAATATTAATATTAATGAAAAAAAAAAAGGCCTGCCTAGGGAAATGGCGCCTTAGTTCCCTTCAAAGTTCTCTATTTTGTACTTTAAACTCTTTTGTGGCATCCTTTCCTCTTCAGAAAAAAAAACCCAAACTATTTTTAAAGTTCTCTTTTTGCATGTGGGTTGGTGTAAGTAAGTAAACATGTTGGGGGTGGCCATAAGTCAGTATCAGCCAGACAGCCAGACAGTCTATCCCTTTTTCACTAGCGCTAGACTAAGGAGATTGTTTTGGCCTCTGGAGTGGAGCACTACACCTACCATCAGTTCCTTACTTTACTGCACAGATCCCTGTGCTACTCATACTCTGAGTTGGCGAGGGCTAGTATAGGACCCAGAATCTTGTGGTTCCTAGGCAGATGCTTTGCCGACTGAGCTAAACTGGTCCTTGGCCTTAAATATGTGTTTCTTTTATAGCCTTCTTACTTCATTTGTTAAACAGCAAATAATAGTGAAGTTCCAATTTTGGAGCTGTGGGGAGTGTGGAGTACCTCTTCATTGCCATTAGTCCCTGGTCCACTCTGACCTGGAGTGGTAGTACCTGTTAGGGTCCCATCTATGGATTAAATAGAAAAAATGAGTTAAAAAAAACGTGTGTAAAAAAAATTGAGTTTGAAAATTTTTTTTTAATACATATCAAGCATGAATAAAATAAAACAAAACATATTCAGCATAAAATAACCCATCAAGGGTTAACATGCCATAAAAAAACAACCAAACCAAACCTTACTTCTCTTCTTATCATATTCTTAACTTATATGCTGGTCAGATTCTTTATCTTCTATGTTGGTTTCACTTTGACTTCTGATCTTCTTTCTGAGTTGATCTTGGACTTTTCTTCGTTTCTGTGTTCATATTTTTGTCTTTATTGATGAACACAAAGACATAGCTTATTCTTTTTTATGTCTGTTTCTAAACACAAGGTAACCAACATGCGTGGAGAGAAATAGCTCACCAGAGAGATGCCATTTTGCATCTGTATCCTTTGCTCATTGAGCTTACTCTGACTCTCTAACTCTACTAACCAGTTCTCATGATTGGATTAACCAACCAGAGAAAACTAACAAGATCAACTAAAGAGTAAGCCTTGTCTATCATACTTATATGAACCCATGTATTGGTTCTTACTGGTTATTTTTCATGACTTTTCTTTTAACAGAATTCCCTGTTACTTTTTGAATGCTACACCATTGTACATAATCAATAGCTCACCTATTGATTATGTAACATTCTGTTAGATATTTCAATTAAGACATATAACTAAGGACAAGCACCCATGGTCTAATGGCTAATCATAGTAAGCAACATCATAGTAAGGAAGTTTAAACTCCAGTTGTGCTATTACATTCACTTTTGGACTAATACCCTTGTGAAAGGCATAGACCCCCTTATTCCCCCAGCTATAGGTTGAATAGTACCCCTATTATTCTTCTATAAGGATGGATTTGGCATTAAGTAATTTACAACGGTTGATATGCCATTAAACAAAGAAACCAAATCAAACCAAACCAAACAAAAATATAACTAAAGAAATTACTTTAAAGGAACAAATAATTAATATTCAAACTCAACAGAGAATATTTATTGAGAATAGAACAGAGAATAGAACAGAGAATAGAATATTGGGAAAGGCATAGACCAGCGCCTTCAGGGCCTTGCATAGACCCTCTTATTCCCCCAGCTATAGGTTGAATAGTACCCCTATTATTCTTTTATAAGGATGGATTTGGCATTAAGTAATTTACAACAGTTGATATGTGTTATGAATTGGAAATACAGTAACGAGAAGGTTGAGTGGTTGTAATAATAGTTTATTACAAATAATACAAATAACAAAAAAAACGGCTTCCGGCCGGCAAGGTAAAAAAGTCTCTGCACGTAAAAAGAAGGATTGGTAAGATTACTTATCTTGAAAAAGTTGTACACGTGTGTTTGCAATCTGAGAATACGAAACAACGTTCGTGGTTGGAGATCAACTCGCAGCACTCTGAGCTAATACTCTGTTGCTCTTTTATACGTATCTCATTTGCATACATGAGGGTTACTTCCCTTTACAACAATATGCCATTAAACAAAGAAACCAAATCAAACCAAACCAAACAAAAATATAACTAAAGAAATTACTTTAAAGGAAGGAACAAATAATTAATATTCAAACTCAACAGAGAATATTTATTAAATAAATTTTATGCATCTTTCAAAGGGAAATGTAAACCAGTTAAATTACAAGAGCATAGAAAAATAATGTCCTGAGAAATTATGTCAACACAATTTTTTTTCTTTACCAGTCTAAAGCATCTCTCAGCAACCAATCAGACAGAACCTATACAAAAGCAACCAATCAGAAAGGACCAATCAGAAAGGACCAATATAGGTTCTTATAAAAGCAGAAATTGATTCTTCTTATCTCTAGCATCAGTGAAATACTCCAAACATGGACAAATCCCACAAAGAATTCTCTCAGTTAAACAAAGGTTCTTCCAAAGATCCAAATATAAGAATCTTTCAAATTAATCTGTATCTTATTGCACCGAAATTAAAACTTATAACTTTTAAACTTGGAATAAAAATAATAAAAACTTAGATAGTAAAGTTTTAAAGACATAAAGCGGTGGGTGGTGTGTAAAGAAGATGAACCTAGCAATTGCTAATTACCCTGTTCACCTTGTATATTTGCTTAGTAAACCTTTTCCCCTATCCTTAATACTCATTGCGTTTCTTATTATTATTTCTCAGTTAACTCTGATACTCGAGTTACAACAGTATTATTTCTCTGAATGTTTGAAATGAGGCTTGAAGATTAATATTATCTGCTTTATTCGGACTATTGTGCCCATCTTCATTGTTATTTGTACAATGTTTTGGCCGATATGCCCTCCGGCCGTCTTCAGGTATTTCTTGTCTGACTCGGGAACCTTCTCGGACTCAGGAACCTTCTTTTCGAACTCGGGAACTTTCCTGTCGTAATCTAATTGGACACATGGCCTAGTGGATAAGGTAGTTAGGTTAAGACAGTTCTAAGTGACAGTTATCTCTGGATCCTGAGTTCAATCCTGAGTAGAGGTAGTTAGATAGAAAAATAATTAACACAACTCCTACCCCAGCTATGGTTAGCGGAATGAGAACAGGATACCCCCGTGGACTAAATAAAGGGTTAGGTTCAAAGTTCCGTGATGGCTCCCAATTACGACAAGAAAATTCCCGAGTTCGAAAAGAAGGTTCCCGAGTCCGAGAAGGTTCCCAAGTCTGAGAAGGTTCCCGAGTTCGACAAGAAATACCTGAAGACGGCCGGAGGGCATATCGGCTGAAACATTGTACAAATAACAATGAAGATGGGGACAATAGTCCGAAATAACACAGATAATACTAATCTTCAAGCCTCATCTTAAACATTCAGAGAAATAAAGCTGTCTTGTTTGTCCTTTATTTTTTAAACAAGAACAGGGTCATAGAATGGATGATAGAATCAGGTCATCGTTTTTAAATATGTGATAAAATATAATTCTACCTTCAATAATTATATAGTTGGCACTGAAGAAATATAATATTAATGCATGTAATTACTGATGACCCTTTCGATTTGATTTGTTATTGACATTTTGAAAATAGCATATTGTAATACAAAAGGAACCAATCAGAAAAGGCCAATACAAAAGCAACCAATCAGAAATGATTCACTGATGTCCAGAGAAATTATGTCCAGATATAATTTCAGATATTGTATTTTCCTAGAAGAGACATATTTGTCTTTTCATAATGAAAAACAATATATCTACAAGAGACAAGAGATTAGAGAAAAATCAAAAAAAAAAAAAAATTGAGGATGCTGGGCAGAATTTGGTCTATGAAGAACATCAGTTGAAATTCTTATGTTAGTTATTTACTCACATTTTTCAAATGGTTGTCAGCTTTGATATGGAGCTCTCATATTTTGCTTGTAATATTTTTTTTTGTTGACATGTATGATTGGTTATAGTCCAATTTATCTTGTTAGGTTGACTTTACTTTGACATATCTACATGAAAGATGTTGAAATGTGAAATGTGGCAGTTTTTAATTTATACCATAAACTTCTGCTAATTTTGATTGTCACAGAAACAGCTTCCTATACTCAAATGTCCTCATGACAAAAATCTGTTCAGGGGAAGAAATTTGGAATTCTAAATTCTAAACTCAAATACTATCAGAAGTTTTGAAAGGGGTTATTATTAGAGTTACTTTTCTCTTATATATCATTGGCAATTCAGTCTCGAAAGACTATGATAAAAGTTTTTGTGTACCCCTGAAGTTGCAGCGCCTCCTGTGACTATGAAGTCCTATGTTTGAGAAACATTCTCGACCACAGATTTTGCATTTGTAGGTTGTCCCTGTAGATGATGATGTTCCGATGCTTTGTTGCCGTTGCTTTCTTATGGACCTCTTAGCTTCATGATGTTGTATCAGGGTGACTTCTGACATGTACAGTCCTCTATGGAGATTCTGTCGCCACCGAGGGCGGTCTTGAGCCAAATTTTCCCAGCTGGAAGGGACAATGCCAAAGCACCTGAGATCATTTTTGCAGACATCCTTGAATCGCAGTAGGGGGCGACCAATCTGTCTTTTACCAGATGTTAGCTCTCCATACAGATGTCTTTCGGGATTCGTCCATCATCCATCCGACGTACATGACCCAACCATATATATTTACAAACTCCTCCACATGAGCAGGATGTGACACAAGATCAATTTTTTAAGTGGAGTTTAATAAGTTCAAATTCAGAGTTTGTCTTCTCTTAGAGTGGTTGCCTAACCAAGGTTACAGAACCCAGTCTGCCTTACTATTTACCAATAGCTGGAGGGTATTAGCACAATGAGAAATGCAAACAGCTTCATCCAGGATTAGAACTTGTATCACCAAGTCTATTTCCTACGATGATAACTATTACACCACTGGCTCCTCAGTGTTATATTGTTGTGGGAGAGGGGGCGGTAAATACATGAAATATAAAACTGAATATTTCCTCTGTAAATATGATGACTGATATATATTGCCAATTCCAAAGTTGATCATTCGAGTTTACTTAACTTAGATTTGTTGTTGTCAACATTTTTTTATCTTAATCTCTGAGACATAAATTTCTAAGTAACAAAATGCTCAAATATGGAATCGACATTTTTGGAATTTTTTCTTCTTTTATTTCTTGTTATTACGTTGATCTAAATCCACAGTTTGTTTACAGAATTTTGATTTTTATTCAAATATAAGTTAATAATATAAGTTAGTAAGTAGATATAAACTTATATAAACATTTATAGAAAGATTATTATAAGATGTATTTTTAAAAAATTGTTTATATTTTATTTATTTATTCCTTCCTTTTTCAATTCAAAGAACACCTACTCCATGTCAGTGAAGCTTAGAATACACTGGTTGTATCCTCTGCAGAGAGATAAGATCTCCCTACTAAAAAGGGGTGTCCTGGTTATCACTCTAAACTGCATTTAATGATAAGGCTTCATTCAGTTCTGGAGACCAAGGGAGTGAGAAGTCCTCCTTCATTGCCATTACTCTCAGGTCCACTTCAACCCTATTAGGGTCTTTAGTATTTTAGAAATTATTTGTAATTGATAAGTGTGTGAAAATGAAAATCTTTTAAAGAAACAACTATGCAAAAAATGTAAATATTAACATACAATGAATGTGATTCTCCAACTTCCAGGCATAAAATAACCCTAGATAAGTTGACATGCCATTAAGATCAATCAATCAATCAAAGAACACCAGAAAGAACAAAAAATATTCATTAATGTTTAGATTAATGAAATAGAAACCTTTTCTGATGTACCTAAATTAGAATTAGTTTTTTTTGTCTTAATTGTAATTAATTAGATCAATAATTTTGGGGCCTTTTATATTTATAAGGGGCTGGTTTAGCTCAGTCAGTAGAGCACCCACCTAGGAATTGCAAGGTTCCTGGTTTGACACTGGCTCCTGCCATCTAAGCACATGAGTAGCATAGATTGGGTAATCTGATCTTTGGGGTAAAGTGTGGCACTCCACCTTAGCAAAAACAATCTCCCTGGTGTAGTGCTTGTGAAAAGAGGATAGACTCCCTTGCTGTCTGGCTGATGCGAACAATAGGCCACTCTGCCAACTTTAAAAAAAAATTATATTTATGTTATTTTGGGAGTTTTTTCTCTTCTGATGTATCAAACTTGGAAGATTTTGTCTTAATTGTGATGTAGGTCAACAATTTTTTTTGGGGGGGCAAGGAAACACAAGGTTCCTGGTTTGATATCAGTCCCTGCCAACTCAGTAGTAGCACAGATTATGTAATCTGATATGTGTGGTAAAGTGACGCTCTAGGTCAGCAAAAAAATTCATCCCTTTCCCAAGGGTATTAATGCTATATATCTCCTTGGTCAAGCACTAGTGAAAAGAGGAAAGACTCCCTTGGTGTCCAGCTGATACCGATTATGCCAACTTTTTAAAAACTTATATTCATGTTATTTTTAGCGAAGCGTGTGGTGTAATGGTTAAAGTCACAGGAAATGGACTCGTCGCCCCGAGTTCAAATCCTGGATGTGGTAATTGCATTTCACTTAGCGCTAATACCCTTGGGAAAGGTATGAATCCTACTCTCCCTCCAGCTATGGGCAAATAGTAGGGCAGACTGGACTCTTTAACCTTGGTTAGGCAACCGGTCTAGGAGAAGGAAAACTCTGAATTCAAACCTGTTAAAAACTCTGCTTAAGAAATTGACTTTGTGTCGCATCCTGCTCATGCGGAGGGGTTGGTAAATATATATATATTCATGTTATTTTGGGAGTTTTTTTCTCTTAAAAACTCAACTTAGAATTAGGTTTTTGTCTTAATTGTAATGTTGGTCAACGATTTGGTGGGGGGGGGGCTTTATATTCATGTTATTTTGGTAGTTTTTTTTTTCTTCTCTTCCCTGGCTTTATATCCTTATTCAAAGTTATTATCCTGTTTTAATCAAAATTTAATTTGTAATGAATATCCGATGCCAAGATTAAAGAATCTAGTTGGAAATATTCATAAGGCTGAGTTTTGTGAGGAGAGTCTCTCCTTTTCACACATCATTAAACAGAAGAGAAATTCATGTCTAGACTCATGTTAACAATAGACAGTTTCTCAAATGCATCTTTATCAAAATATCCATGTGTAAATAGAAGTCTTAATCAATGGGAATAACATCACAGAGTTTGCTGTTCCACTCTATGAATAATTCATTTGATCTTCATTGTGTTCGTTACTGAATTTATGATCTATGACGAGTGAACGGCCATCTTGTTGATGACATTATTGTAAAAACAACAATATCACTTACACCTAAAGAAAAAAGAAAAAGAAAAAGAGATTTCTATGAAATGAAAACAAAAAAGAAATGACTGAATAAAAGAAATGAACTATACAATTTGACCTTTTTTTATTATAAAGTTTATTGACATTACAATTTAAACAACCTTATTCAGAATATGTATATTTAGGTGATTTATTTGCAACTGATTGAGATTCAAAAGCAAAAAGAAATTTAAAACAAAAAATTATTGTATCTTTATATATCTTTATATATATATATATATATATATATATATATACACACACACACACACACACACACACACACACATACATATATATATATACGAGGGTTTAGAGTGGTGATTGATAAATAAGGTCTTCAATCTTATAAAATAAGTTTCAGACCAGGTAGATTAACAATAATGGTATGAAAATTAAGCAAATTTATTTCTCTTCTATATTACAAGCTTACTTTTCAAAATTGTGTAATCTTAGTAGGTTTACCTCAGCAAAAAAAAAAACAATTTCCCTGGTCTAGTGATTTTAGCCCTGAAGAGCTTTATGCGAAACTAATAGTAGGTTCGTCTGACTCAGTAGATTATCCTTATTACTTGGCTCTACTTAGGTATCGAGCACTTTTTACATATTAGCTTCTCCTAGCGGTTATATGAATATATATATATCTTATATACATATATACATATAAATTGTTTTTTCTTTTGGCCAAATACTGTACCAATAGATTATTTTTTGTTGGTACGAATATCTTGGTCCTTTCTTTTTTCAAAAATTTTTTTCTTCCTGGTTGATGTTTGGTAGTATATTTTTACAATCAAACTCTCTGCTGGGTTTTTCTCTCCGCAAGGATCTACCAACACGCTTGGTATATTAAATTATATATATATATTATATATATATATATATATACACACAAACACACACACACACACATATATACGATGGTTTAGAGTGGTGATTGATAAATAAGGTCTTCAATCTTATAAAACAAGTTTCAGACCAGGTAGAATAACAATAATGGTATGAAAATTAAGCAAATTTATTTCTCTTCTATATTACAAGCTTACTTTTCAAAATTGTGTAATCTTAGTAGGTTCACCTCAGCAAAAAAGAAAAACAATTTCCCTGGTTAGTGCTAATGAAAAGTGGCTAGACTTCCTCGCTTTATGGCTGATAGTGATAATAGACCAATAAGCCATATATAATTAATCTTTTGTGAAAAATGAAGAAAGTATTGACTAGTATATTCCTTTATCTTTTTTTCATTTTTTCATAATATTCAAAGTTATGTTTGAGCATTTACTGAGACTATTCTCAGTAATATTATGATATCACCTCTCACTACTTCAGTGTGGCTCAGGGCCAGGGTGTATAGATGATTGGCAGTTGAGTTATTTCAATAACCCATATGTTTCAGATCATTATCATGCTGAAAAATGTAACCCCTCACTAGTTGAAGATATTTTTACAGATTGTTGCAAGTTCTCCAGTATTTTGAGATACATTAATCACTCTATTGCTGGATGCCCTAATACTTGTGACCTGATTTTATTTGCATCACATTGCACTGATACTCTTAGAAAAGGCATGAATCTATTTCTTCTTTACACAACTATAGATAATGGAAAGGTGTGATAGGTTAGGGCCCAGCTCAGTCGGTAGAGCATTCGGCTAGAAACCACAAGGTTCCTAGTTCGATCCTGGTCCTCGTCAACTCAGCGTATGAGTAGCACAGGGGTCTGTGCGGTAAAGTAAGGAAGCTGATGGTAGGTGTGGCATCCCACCTTAGACGCAAATTAACAATCTCCTTGGTCTGGTGCTAGTGAAAAGGGGATAGACTCCCTCACTGACTGGCTGATACCGACATTAGGCCGCCCCGACGACTTTACTTTTACTTTACTCAACATGTTTTACAAATCTTGGGGAAGGTCCTGCAGTAGGTTGAAAGAAAAGTTGATTGGATGGGTTGATTGATTGATTGATTGATTTTAATGACATGTCAATGCATCTAGGGTTATTTTATACTTAGAGTTTAGGCAATTGCATACATTATACATTTATATTTACATTTTTGTTAGTTTCTTTTAAAAAAATTTACATATAGTTATATGATATCAAACAATTCTATCTAATACAAATAATTTTAAATAGATCTATTCTATCTATAGATAGAACCATTAATAGGTACTACCACTCCTGGGCAGATTGGACCAGGGTGTAATGGTAATGAAGTGGTACCACAGAGTGGTAGTACCTATTAGGGTACCATTATTGGGTAGAATAGATCTATCTTTAAAAAATGGCAATGAAGGGGTACACTATACTCCCCAGTATCACCATCAGAGGCAGTTTAGTGTCATACCCAGGGCGCCCCATCTGCAGTGGATGCAGCCACCATATTCTAAGACCTGTCAACAAAGCAATGAACTTCGATGAACAAAAATGTTTTATGAAATCCTTTCCCTGGGATTAATATAAGATTTAATAACCCTGTATTAAACCCGACAAGGTCTTCCCTATGATCCGGTTTAGCTCAGTCGGTAGAGAGTCCACCTAGGAACCATAATTTTCAGGTTTGATTCTGATCCTTGTCAACTTAGCATATGAGTAGCATAGTTTTAGTCTAGGGATGGATATATATAAAATAATACCTTTGGGAAAGGTATGCATTTAACTACTCTCTCTCTCTCTCTCTCTCTCTCTCTCTAAACAGTAGGGCAGACTGGGCTCTTTAACCTTGGTTGGCAACCAGTTTAGGAGAAGGAAAACTCTGAATTCAAATTTGTTAAACTGTGCTTAAGAAATTGACCTGGTGTCACATCTTGCTCATGGGGAGGGGTTGGTAAATATATATATATATATATATATATATATATATATATATATATAAAATAATCAGAAATAATCTGTAATTCTTTCATATGAAAATATCAGATTTCAAAATGACCATTTTTATAACATCACAGAATCTGACAGTTGATCAGATTGTTCATTTGGCAATAACAACAACAACAACAACAACGACAACGACAATAGCAAAAACAGCAACAACTACGACAACAGCAGCAGCAACAACAGCAATAACAACAACAGCAACAACAACAACAAAAGTGCCAACCAAAGAAATGGGTGCCTACCAAGAGAAAATCTATCAATGAATGAATATGGTAACAAACTGAAGTAATGGAACCAGTCACCAATTCTCAGAGGAAGAATGACAAATGAAATGCAGGAATTTTGACCTTCTCATATTCGCAATCTAATTCTAGACAAGCAATGGTCAGAATACACAACAGCTTTCAATGTAATGAACAGCATAACACAACACAGTGTCTGTGTTGCGTCAGTGATAATAATGGACGAAAGAAAATAAGATTTTCACTTTTCTGTTAATGGTCTTTTGGGCTGGAGAAGGAGAGAGAGAGAGGGGGAAGGGGTGAAAGAGAGAGTAAAAGAGAGAAAGAGGAGAGGGAGAAAGAGGGAGAAAGAGAAAGAGTTTGACAGAGTGAAAGAGAGAGAGAGAGAAAGAAAGAGAGAGAGAGAGAGAGAGAGAGAGAGAGAGAGAGAGAGAGAGATCTTAGCTCAACCAATAAATGGACATGATTTAAAAGAAAAAAATTGAAAAAAAAACCCCAAAAAAAAAACAACAAAACAAAATAAAACAAGGATAGGATTTGAAATTTTAAAGGTCAAATTCTAATTGTACAAAATAAACTTTATAATAAAGTTAAACTATTTCATTGAAAAAAAATAAAGGAAAAATAATCAGGGATTGATACTTAATACTAGTGGGTCATTGGGTCATCTCCAATGGTATACTAATGATATAGCATGTTCATCAGGAGTTGCAGGCTATCATATAACAAATATTTTATTTCATTTTGTATAAATTCATACAAAGTGATCAGTATTCATCTGTATTGCAAGCTGAATCTGCACTGAGCCTCATAGTGTTGGTCAATGGTTTAACTACAGGTTTGGGCTGTTTCACTATGTACCTTGGCCAAGCTCATTCCCTGGAGTCTTGTTGGCTGCTGGTTTTCAGTGTGGATACTGATCTATAAATACACAACACATGGCTTTGATCTGGTAGTTGGTAAAGTGCCTGCATTCGGTTACAGTTTGTATTTTTTTGTCAGGTGACTGGACTCAAGTCACAGCATTCCTTTGATGGTGAATATGATGATTTTTACATCTCCCCTTCCCTTCACATTCTACACTTTACTTTTATTTCTGCTGGCTCAAATAAATCGTTAGAAAATTTAAAAAATATTCAGATTTAAATGAATTTTAAAGATAAAGCATAGTCATTGTTCATTTTTGACTAGTTATTCCTTCATTTTATTTTTGTTGCTTTTTTTCTGACTAGTAGTTATGAAATATAATAGTCTTTCATTGTTAGTCAGATATGTTAGTCAGATATCTAGTTACATGAAATGTATAGTTAAGGAAATAAAAGTTTGTATAAGTAAAATGTTCTTGTGGTTGATGAATGTCTTGGTAACAAAACTAAGAAATGAATCCAGGACGACCAGCCAGCAGGAACATAGCAATAGAAGACCAGACCCGAAGTCCCCAAGAAAGTCCAGACCTTAGAAGATTCCAGACCAAGTCAAGATGATAGAAGAAATACAAAGACGATCAGAATACTAAAGATGGCTAAGAAATAGAATTAAAGAAAGAGGTATGCAACATTATAATTATTTAGTGCCAGTGAAGAAGGCACTATGCAAAATTCTTTCATTTTCTTTTTGTTTCTTCTTTCTATTTGGTATAAGACATTATAGTCTTAAATTTATACTTGTATGTATCTATGAGATGGGACTTGATAGGAATAATTTTGATATTTTGGACTGTTGTTCTCATCTTTATAACCATTAAATCTAAATCCTACATTTCAATACAAAAATGAGCGGCTATGCCTCTTCATATTTTGCAAGTTATGCTCAAGCAGGAATATCACCCATGGTGTGGGACATGCCAAACACTCTACTCTATCAAACTCAAATTTTACTTCAACCAGAAAAAAATATTTCAACACAAATAATATGAGGGATCTGTTTGAGGATACTAACATGGATGACATTTTATCCTTCTTGAGAGAAATAAAAATATTACGAAAATTATGATCAGATATAAAATATGAAATAAATCTTCAAAAATACATCTGTAGAGGAAATTTGACTACCAACTTTTATCTCACACTCAAACAGCTTTTGTGATTAAATAATCTGTTACGTTTGTCTATCGTTTTCAAATGTTTACACGCTGTTCCATCAGAGACCAAAGAAAAATGAGAGGTGCACATGCAAAAATTGGCAAAGAACAATAAGACATAATATATTATTTTATGACATGGTTTTATCAGAATGTTGAGAGTTGGGAGGAGAACAAAAGGTGGGAAAGTCCATAAGCATGTATGTATTTATATGTATCCGCAATGGGAATATTCGTCGAGACAATTCGAAACCACATATATACATGTAAATTGAAGGAAATATGAGGTGGTAATCTGTATAAGAATTCGTGACAGAATGGGACACTTATCTTAATTTTGCCGACTCATCCGTGGACTTGCGTTTGGTAAGCTTCACTTATTTCGTGGTTCTGACCCTGGCTGGGTGGATGACTATTCTGGGTCTAATTAATTCTGTCCGCATGAAGATGATATCGGGATTCCGACTGGCCATAGTAGTAAAGATTTCTTCTAGGCCGCATAAAGACGATTTTCGCCCACCCTCAACAAAGGTGAGGAGTCCCACTGTGTTTGCCGAAAGGGTCCGGAGTGAAAAACTAAAATCTAGTGATACGGATCTCTTCCCTTCCCTCCAAAAAGATAGTGATGCATATTTCCGTTCATCTCTTTGCCTCCCTTTTCTCCAGAGGCTGGCTGACGTGACAATAACTGGTCAAAGAAATTCTGCTCCAGATTGGGGTCATTTAGTGGGACACGTACCTCAACTCTGACGTCACAGAGTTTCAAGAATGTACTGGGGTGTTCCCTTTCAACTTTTGAGTTTCGTTCTATAATCAATACGCAACAAATCCATAGGGTTATTCGACCCTTAACCAAACCGATTCAAATGAAATTAATGAAAATTATTTATACCAATTTGAAGAAATTAAGAACTTGAAACATTTTATTTCTCTGAATGTTTGAAATGAGCTTGAAGATTAGTATTATTAGTGTTAATCGGACTATTATCCCCATGTTCATTGTTCCCGAGTTCCTGAGTTCGAAAAGAAGGTTCCCGAGTCCGAGAAGGTTCCTGAGTCCAAGAAGTTCTCGAGTCCGACAAGAAATACCTGAAGAAGGCCGGAGGGTATATCGGCCGAAACGTTGTACAAATAACAATGAAGATGGGGACAATAGTCCAATTAACACTAATAATATTGAAACATTTTTATCAAAATGACTTGTTTTGGCATTAAATGACCCAAAAGGGTTGATATGCCATAAAACAAACAATCCAAACCAAGTTAGTCTTCCAAATTAATTACTATTGAATTATATGTTTGATCCTCACTAAGTGCCCTATACTTTCAGCTTTGTACCAAATCTATACTTAATTTTAAAAAAAAAATTTTTTAGTGTGATGTAGTGATTAGAGAGCTAGGCTATCAGACAATTACTAGTGAGTTTGATTCTAACTGGGTGCCCCATACTTTTCAACTTTAGAGGAAATTATGTTGAAGAAAATAAACATCTCAATTTGTTTCCAAAGCTTGAAACTTTCTGATAACTCATCACAAAAGTAGACAGTATTTTATTGGGGCCTTTTTTTCTTTTCTTTTCTTCTCTTTGTTTTTTTATTTTTATTTTTTATAAATATATATTAATTCCTTCATGTTTTTCTAAGGAAAGCTCTACTTGTCTTTTTCCCCCTTGCAGGAACTTATTTCCTTTCACTACAGAAGCTATTTACATACTGATTTACTCAATAACACGAAAAATGTTATAAAAGAAAAATCTCTGACAAGGCAAGAACCTAAGACATAGTCCATACATGAAAAGAAAAAAGCATTATACTTATGTTCTTATTTAAATAAGAAGCTGAAAATAACAATTACTTGATAGTACCATTTTGCGGGGATTTTTTTTAAAGTACCATTTCTATTTCTAAATATACTTAGCTATATAAGTAAATGTACTTAACTATTTAGGGAAATGTACTTAGCTCGATAGAGGAATCATATTTAAACATCTAGGGATGAAGTCTCCATGCAATTCACTAGGAGGGCCACCTATTTTATGCAATTGCGAAATTGTCTGAATCTTTAAAATGGGGCTTGATAGTATGTATTATTTTGATTTTTCGGACTGTTGTCCTCATCTGTATTGTGAAATACACATGCACATTTTGGACGATTTATCCTCCAGCCTTCTTCAGGTGTTTCCTGTAATCCATTGGGGCATATTGTTCTCATTCTGTTACAAGTGTTAAGATATTGTTTATCTGAGTTAAGTAATGAATCGTTACAAAAAAAAAAAAAAAAACACCTGAAGAAGGCAGGAAGGCACATCGAAATGTTGTGTATATGTATTTCACAATAAAGATGAAATGTGTTTTTGAAAAATGGATAAAAATCATTTGTCTGAATTTTTTAAATGAGGCTCGATAATATGTATTATTTTAAATTTTCAGAGTTATCCTTATCTTTATTGTGAAATACCATCCACAATGTTTCAACCGATGTGCCCTCTGGTCTTCTTCAGGTGTTTTTTTCTTGTAATGGTTTCCCAATTTTGAATTGTTATTAAACTCAGATAAACAATATCTTAATACTAGTAATGGAATGAAAACAATCTACTCCAATGGATTACAAGAAACACCTGAAGAAGGCTGGAGAGTATATCGATCGAAACATTGTGTAAGTGTATTTTGCAATAAAGATGAAGACAACAGTCTGAAAAATCAAAATAATATGGACATAAAAATCATTTTTATTGATAAATGAATAAAATCTATCCTCATTTTTTAAATAGTTAGCGTATGATTCTGAGCAATATGGCAATTATTTTAAAAAAAGATTCTATATAAATAAGTAGACCCTTAAAAATTTGTAATATTTTTCTAAACCAAAGATACAAATATTTTATAAATTCTTAGAAGCAAACAGAGATGATGTTGGTTGGTTGGTTGGATTTATGGCATGTCAACCCTTGTTGGGTTATTTTATGCCAAAGACGTTTGTTTTAAACACATTTTTTCAAATTCATTTTTTCTATTTAATCCATAGATGGGACTAACAGGTACTACTATTCTGAGTCAGAGCAGATCTGAGAGTAATGGTGATGAAGGGGTACTCCTATTCCCCATAGCTCGAGAATTGGAACTTCACCATCAGATAGAGTTTAACGTCATAATCAGGACACTAAGTCCCTCAGCCACTGCATTTAGCACATATATGATAAAAAAGGTTGCAGCTTGCCACAAGGATAATAGGGCTGAGATAATCATATAGGTGCTAGTGCTTGATGTGACCAAATGATTGATCAGAGGGGGCCTCTCCGATTGCCCATCTACCTAAGTAAGGGCCAAAGTAGAGTGTTGCATGTCATGGACTGCTCAGCCATCAGGGTTCTATCCTTAAGCACCCCGGGTCACCACCCACAGCCTACAGGTAGCCCCACTGAGGGGATCACTCCTTTGCAGAGGTGTATACTAAAGCCCCAGCTAGCAGGGCGGACTGATATTTGGTAAACTGTTCTGACTCTGAGAGTTTTGATCAATAGATCTACAGTATTAAAACATATTTGAAAATGAATATGTATTTAGTATGTGTCTCTAATCTTCATTGGGATAATAAATATCAATGTTGGTTTTGGTTTATGTTTAAATGAGTAATACGAAGAGGAAATATACATCAGGGATTCGGTAAATAAACAGACCAGAATTGGTACAGGAAAAACAAGAGACAAAATTTTGAGATAAAAATGAACCACCCAATCCAGAATCCCAAACTGTAATGTCAAAAATTTACATGTTCTTATTTGCTGTATGTATTTTGGCACCAGCTGTAAAAAATGATAGTGTTGGGAGATCAAATAGAATTGTCTCCCATTTTAACACAGAGGGATGGGCTTTCCCATGTCACATGTATGTGGTCTTTTCACTTCCTCAGCAGCTACATACATGGTGCCTGTTTTTGTTCCCAGACCTCCTTAAAAATAGTAAGTGGTTTCCACCATTTTGTTGTTTAACCTTTCTTCATGTTCTTCAGAACACCTTGTGACTCTTTTATGGTTAGTTAGCAAGAAGAAAAGAACTTGTCAGCTGATTGACTTCACCATTCCAGGAGATGACAGAATAAAATTAAAGGAAAGGAAAATACTGGATAAATACATTGGCCTTATCAATGAAATGAAAAAACAAAAAAAAAACAAAACAAAAAACAAAAAACTATTCTACATGAAGGTGATTGAGAGAATCCTTTATTCAATCCATGGGGGTAGACTATTTTTATTCTGTAAACCATGACTGGGTTCAAGTGTTAAGCTATTTTAAGTATTCAATGTTATTATCAGCCTTGATCAGGATTGAACCTGCAACCTACAGATGATTATCAGTTAGAACTGTATTAACTCAACCCTTATATCCATTTCACCATGTGTCCAACTTTATATCTATTAATAATGGAATTCGCTTCCGGTTTTTGTCTGTAACAAAAATTACGTCATTGCTTACGTCACATTACCCAAAATCGTCATAACATAGAATAAATATACTCAAAATTTGAACATGCAACATTAGACAGTCCTCATTGTTTTTTAAAACAAGTTTTAATAAATACATGACTGGTATTATATATCTATATATAGTTAGTTTTATTTTAATACATATTTAAAGTTTACATTTCGAATTGTTTTATTACTTAATCCTTTAATGAATTTGATGATTTTACTTACTTAGGGTACAAACTAGCTGACATTGATTTTTTACTCCCATCCTCAGGCAATATGTTTTAAAAATCTATTTTTACATCGCCTGCAGGTGTTTTTTATTTTGTACTAGTAACAATAAAGACAATAGTCTGAATAATCCAAATGATACAAATTATCAAGCCACATCTCAAAAATTCAGGAAATAAATTTGTAAATGTTTACTGTGTCCATTTCCTTTAACAATAAACAAACATAAGATATACAGATGTTTGAACTAAGACTTGGCTATTGAAAATTTTAGATAATTTATTGGAAATTAATTTGTTAGTCTTATGGCTGGTATTTTAATATTATAGCTACCTTAGTATATCCAAATGAATAAATATCTATGAATGATTAAAAAGTTCATAGCTTCAAATGATGATTAATATTAATATGATAAATATGTCCTGATTGGTACAGTTTAAATAGTATAGGAAAGTATTTGAAGAAAGAAGTTCTAAAGTTTTATCTCAGATTTTTGTAGAAAAAATATATACTGGAAAATCTAAGAGACTGGAAGATCTAAAGTTCTATCTAAAAAGTTTTGGTGTTTATTCTTATAAACGAAACTAGGAAAAGAAAAATTCTGATTTTGTTCAAGAAACATGATGCCAGTCTTATCTTTTTAAATTTGCTGTAAATTTTAGATGTAAGATTTGACTAATTCATGAGATGGTAATATGGATATGTGAATATTTTTGTTGAAATCCTATTTCATAAAAATATATTGTTTTTTGGTAAAAAAAAAAAAAAAAAACCCAATGAAAGCAGTTTTGAATTCAATTGTTTAATGTTACTTTTACACTAGAAAAAAGCTAAGAAAAAAAAAAAAAAAGAAGAAAAAAAAAAAAAGAAATTAATTAAGAAAACGACACATTTTTATTGACACTAGAAAACATATCTATTGATTAAAAGTAGATTCAGCTATTGTGATTGTCTGAAAAGTAAAGTTTACACAAGAATATAAGATTAATCTGAATTTTTGCTGAGAATTCTAATCTAACTTATGGATTTGTTATATTTTTCTTTTGATTCCACATGAAATACATACAAAAGTTTGTTGCACTTTGTTTTATTGTGTCTATTTGTAAATTGGCCACTTCCTGGAAACTCGGTGATTTCCTGCGGGAGATTTTCCCCTGATGATTTTGCCTCTATCAACACCCCCCTCCCACACCTAATTTTTGCTTTAAGTAACTATACTAACACACTCATTGTTTCAAATTAACAAGAGTTTCTCATTTGTTACAATAATTGCCAAGAGGGAAAATATCTTCTCTCAGATTGCCTTTCCCAATGAGTGTCGTCTGTGGACAATTGCAAAGCATGGTTCCTCTTCAGGATTTGCATCTTTGAGGAATACTTCTGGCAATATTCTCCTCCAAACTTTCAATTGGTACCATTGTCTTCATTTGTCAATGGATTCCAAGAACCCTTAGCAATTTCCTTAAGAACATCCTTCAGCCTACATTTGCAAGAGAATTCACAAATGTCTTCTATTTAACCTGTAATTTCCGGCTCAGAAGGCATTGGTAGAAGAAATAGATGAATATTTCAATAAACTTTATCAATTTCAAAAGGAAAAGTGCAAGTCTATAATAGTTTGAGAAACAAAGAAACTTCAATGGCGATCATTGGGTCAAATGATTATTCTTTGTTGTTGGTTAAGAAAGATTTGTTGATATCAAATTGAATATCTGAAAATTATTGGAAAAAAATCAATTGTGGCAAATATATTGGTGATTAAGTGAGAAAAAAACTATTTATGCTTAAAATTTAAAAAAATATATGTTTGGTGTAGAATTGTTTTGATTATATGAAAGTAGGCTGAAAAGTTGATAGGCTGAAATATTCATATGCTGACTTAAAAGGTATGTTTGGTGTGGAATTGTTTTCATTATATGAGTGAGTTATTTGGATTTTATGGCATGTCAGTACTTGTTGGGTTATTTTATGCCAAAGACTTTTTGTTTTATTCATTCGTGATGGGTACTCAATTTTTTCAAAACTCAATTTAAACAAAACAACATTTTTTTAAAACTCATTTTTATTGTGGCAAACTCAATTGTGTCAAATTTATTGGTGATTAAGTGAGAAAAAACTGTATTTATTCTTAAAATTCCTTAAAATATATGTTTAGTGTAGAATTGTTTTGGTTATATGAGAGTTGGCTGAAAAGTTAAATGGCTGAAAAATTCATATGATGAAAAAAAAAGGTATGTTTGGTCTGGAATTGTTTTCATTATATGAGTTAGTTAGTTGGATTTTACGGCATATCAATCCTTGTTGGGTTATTTTATGCCAATGACATTTTGTTTTATTCATTCTTGATGTGTACTCAATTTAAAAAAAAAACTCAATTTCTAAAAAACATTTTTTAAAACACAGTTTTTGTTCTATTTAACCCATAGAAGGGACCCTAACAGGTACTACTATTTGGAATCAGAGTGGACCTGGGAGTAATGGGGATGAAGAGGTTGGGGGTTGCTATAAGGGCAATAGGGTTGGGACAATTATATGAGTGGGCTGCAAAGTTAATTGGTTGAAAAATCAATTGGCTGAAAAATTCATATGATGACATCATATCTGCAGTTGGTGACATTTTTTACTAATTAGATCAAAGCACATCAACACTGATGCAAGAAAGTGCAAGCCTATGAATTTTTAGGCCAACCTCATATGTTTTCATAAATATCTGAAGACAACAACTGAAATTCTTATATATATATATATATATATATATATATATGGTAAATGGACTCGTCGATTCGAGTTCAATTCCTAGGCGAAGCTGTTGGAATTTCACATAGCGCTAAGACCCTTGGGAAAGGTATAAATCCATATATTCTCCCCCCCAGCTATGGGTTAAATAGTAGGGCGGACTGGGCCCTTCAGCCTTGGGTAGGTAACCAGTCTAGGAGAGGGATAACTCTGAATTCAAAATTCCTGAGGTCGGTCGTTGATTGGGTTTGTGGCAACCCCTGATGCACCAATTCTTTCCTATCGACTGTGCCAAAAAGTGTGGATGGTCCAACACAAGCCTTCACCACTATAAACAAATCACTGTGTGGATGTTCATTGTATGAACACTCATACGTTGAAATTGACGGGAGAGTCCATCATATATATATATATAGATAGATAGATAGATAATTGAAGAGATTTGTTTATCCTCTATAGATAGCTCAATAGGTATACACACACACACACACACATATATATATATATATAATTGAGGAGATTTTATTTGTCCTCTATAGTTAGCTAAACATTTTAATGCAGAATTACCTAACTTGCTATGGTTACTTAGTAGACCCAGGGGAAGGTTTTAAAATAAAGATATTTTTGTTCCCCATGGAGACAGAGGTGTATCATTAAAAATAGATCTCTAACAATGAATAATAATCAACAGGAAGCCATGTTGCTGCAATACATAAATGATCTCACAGAATTTTAATTTCTAAACATCAAAAGAGAAAATAAATTATTTCTTTTACTGAAATAATTATTCATATCTAATTCAACAATACTAATTAGGTTTATTGGAGATATTAATAATTATAATACATATTATTATTACTTGCTTAGAACTTACAATCCAGACAAAACTCCAAAATATTTAAATTAACAAATTTTTGAAATGTAACTCACTTAAATTAAAAAAAAAAAATTTTCTTAAAAGCTCTATAAGATGTAAAGTTCTTATATTAAATTTGGAAGGCTTAGAGTAACTTTCCAACAAGAGTACAAGCATGTACATAAAATATTCCGACAAAGTTGTAGAATAATAACAATATTTACTCTGTGAACGAAGGAGAAAATGCATTCATATACATATTACAAAGAAAATAGGTGTAGGACTTGTATTGTAAGGAATGTCACTTACTGGTAGCTGGTTGGGGACCCCCCACTCAATGAGATATAGACAACAAGCGTTTATACCATGTGTAGTTATTGCCGGACGGAGAGGAAAAAGAGAATTCAGAATTCCCGCCTTTGCCTACAACTCTTGCCACCTATTAGCGAACAAACCGCAGCAAGGGAAAAAAAACCTATTTGGACTTATGTCCACCCAGAATTACCATTTTACTGACCCAACAGCTCTGTGAAAAGAACAATATTAACTTGTCTAGCAACAATACAGCCAATCCGATGTGCATTTACTAAATTTTAGATAATAAATGACTTATAAGCAATAGATGATATGAGGAGGTGCTGTAAAGTTCTTGGCACAACCAGAAAGAGAATGACCTAGGGTCATGAAGCAAACACGCTATTCAATATCTTCATCCTGATATTTAAGACACTTGACACTTCTTTTCTCAACAAAAAACAAAAAAGCAAAAACAAACAAAACAAAAAAAACAAAACATAGGACTGAGATAAACAAACAATATTTTAGCTCATTCGGTAGAGTGCCTACGTAGGAACTACAAGGTTCCTGGTTTGATACCAGCCCTTGCCAACTCAGTGTATGAGTAGCACAGGGATCTGTGCAGTAAAGTAAGGAGCTGATGGTAGATGTGACGATGCACCACAGATGCAAAAACAATCTTCTTGAACTAGCGTTAGTGAAAAGGGGATAGATTCCCTCGCTGTCTGGCTGATACTGACTTAAGGCCATTATCACGACTTTATTTCTTATATAATCAAATAATACTGGTGATCCTTAAAAGTATGACTGTTATCATCCTGCAACACCCTCTGGTGAAAAATGAAATGGTCCAAATCATTCAAGATAAATGCAAAAATGTAAATCTTGATTATCTAGTTTTGCTTATCCGTCAAATTCTTATTTCTTATGAGTGTTGTCACCTCAGCTAAATAATGGACCATTCCGTATTTATTATAATGAAAGAAAGGGAAGAAAAAGGACATGCTGCACAGAAAAAATATAATAAAAAGAAAGAAAGAGTAGGAAAAAATTGGAGAGAGGGGCTGAGTGTGTGGAGCTATAATGCTAATCTGTTTCAATTGAACAGATGAAAAGATGAAAAGAAGGAAAGAAAAAAAAAAGGATGCAAAACATTTGAATATAAATATTATATTTTTTACATATTGAACTATTGCAATAGCTCTTAAGTAGGCATATCAAACGTTGTAATAATTAAATCCTCATACTGTGGTATATCTGCAGGTCCTGCTAGAGAAGAAATATTAGATACTTATTTCCAGTGAAATGAAAAGAAGGAAAGAAAGAAATAAAAGAGTGATAGAGACAAGTTAAATCAAGATTATTATACTTTTTACATATTGAAGTATTTAAGTAAAAACATATCAAACGTTGCAATAATTAAATTATCATACTTTGGTATATATACAGGTCCTGCGAGTTCTTATATAATCAAACAACAACTTTAAATTTATCAGAGAAAAGCAATTGTCAGAATTTTCTTTCCAACTTGATAATTCACAATTGGAATTGCTGAAAGGTTAAAAATTTATTTCCTAAAATATCTCGATTTAAAAAAGAAAAAAATTAAATGAATTATTAACTTTTTGTAAAATAGTTGAAGCTTTCTTTCTGATTTATTATTGATTTTTGAAGTCAGAGCAGAATAAAAAAAAATAAAAAAAGATTGGCTTTAGCTTCTTATTTGATATTATATCTGGATAATAAATAATCATTTTATTCCTCATAGATTCCTTTGTAAAAAAAAAAAAAAATGTCATTTCAAATTTTATGTCATTTCAACCCAAAGATATTTTATAAATTATCTCCGGAAAAGTCTGAGGAAGATTGAATAACTGCTTTAGGGTTTGAACCTGAGTCGACGGATATCTTTCTAGATAATATAGTTAGTTGAAGATCTAATATTATAAAGCTGCTAACTTTGGATATTTTTTTTTATTATAAGAATAAACTTTTGACGCAAGTTGCCATCTATCTATACATATATAAAAGGTAGTTGTGTGTATGTATGTATGTATGTATGTATGTATGTATGTAATTATGTCCAGAGGAAACTATGAAGATAAAACAATTGACGATAAATTAAATATATATATATATACACATTGAATATAACCAGTTCTTGCTTTGTGTGTAAAAATTATGAAGATTTGATTTATATTCAAAGATATTTAAAGATTAAAATATACATAGAAATAGCATTAAAATTCTACTTAAAAATGTCCAGCATTTTTAAATCTTAAAAGTAAATAAATCAATACACCAGGATCCCCCCCCCCCCCACCACCACCACCTTCAAGTCAGGTGATTGAATCACTGCTTTTTGGTTTGAACCTGAGTCCACAGATATTTTTCTAGATAATATAGTTAGTTGAAGATCTAATATTGTAAAGCTGCTAACATTAGATATTTTTTTTATTATAATTTTTTATGCAACTTTCTATTCTTTAATAAGGTACTTACTAAGAAGAGCTAAGTATATTCTGATTTCAAACCCGTATGATATTAGGATATTTAAAAAAAAAATCAATAACAATAATGACAGATGATAAGGTAACTTGGTTTAAACTCCTTTTGAATTTCGCTATAGCAATCATAGTAAACATCACATGAAATTTCATAAAAAGGAATTTTTATTCTTTTATTTCTTTATTTTTGCTTTTCAAGTAATCTAAAAAAAAAAAAAGAAAAGAAGAGTTCTTAGGCAGTGTCGATATAATGTTTTTAAAAACCTGTAAGTTAATATTTTGAATACTTAAAAGAACTCTGCAGGGAGACCTTACGGTTGAACTTACTGAACCTAAGAGTTACTTGTGATTTTTTGGAGATCAAATCTCTCGATTTTTTTTCTTTAGGATTTTAGCACGTTTTACAGCGGGGGAAAAAAAAAAAAAAAAAAAAAAAAAAAAAGGGGAGAAAGTTTAAATTCGGATTTTCTAAAGCCACACTTGCAGAACAAAAGATCAGCATGCAATTTAATAGGGACTTTTTTTTTTTTTTTTTTTTGTTACCCCTGAATTTTTTTTCTGGAGCTATGCAAAATTACATTATTTGACTGTTTTGCAATTTAATTTATTTCAGTTAAGAATGAATAAATAAATTGCGCAATCGCATCTGTTTTGTGCCTGAAAAATCCTGGTTGTGAGTTCTTTTTAAATTTACAAAATACAGTGTAATATCTGAAGTTTTTTTGTATTTATGCTTGCCTCTGTCAAGGTTGATAACGGGTGTAACAACCTTTTACAGTTATCAATGCTTGAGCAGCCCAAACCTACTCACTACTTTGTGGTTGTATTTACCCAACCCCTCCACCATGAGCAGGATCCAACCCAAGGTCAATTTTAAGCGTGTACAACTGGTTTAAATTCAGAGTTTTCCTTCTCCTAGACTGGTTGCCATACCAAGGTTAAAGAGCACAGTCTGCCCTACTATTTACCGATAGCTGGAGGGTGGGGAGAATAGTTGCATTCATGCTTTTACCTGGCTATTAGGATTATGTGAAATGCAAACAGCCTTGTCCAGGATTTGAACTTGGGTTGCCATGTTCCTTTCCAATAATGATAACCGTTTCACGATGAGTGCAACCATTGTAGATTGTTGGTAACAAAACATTTTACTGGTCTTTGTGTGGTTATGGTCTTAGATAAATATTCACCATTCTGCATTATTCTGGTAGCAATGCAGGTTCTATATTGAGTTAAAGCTTGCTTGTCTGCCAATTCGATGGTAATTGGAATCCCACTGTGAGTATTGTATTGCTTGTACAGTCATAGTATCACTGGTGATAGTACAGAATGCAGGGAGAAGTGGTTTCATGCCATGGCCAAGTGAACAAAAGCAATCTCAACTGAAATTACCTAAATGTTCACTCAGCCACCCACTCTCTGCACCATAGGGACATGCCAGTAATTAGACCTTTTTGTCAAGATGTCTTGATGTATGTATTATTAATGTATGTGTTAAGTGAATACAAGAAACCTTGGTTAAAATTTAAAATCCTGCTTTTCACACAAATAATCATGACATTACCCTATACCTCTTTTTATGAGCACTGGTGATTGGGGCTTTAGAATACACCGACTGCACCTCTGAATACGGATAAGAACCCCCTCCCCTCAAATGGTGCCACCTGTTGACTGTGGATGGCAACCTGTGATGCTTAAGGATGGAACCCTGGTGGCTGAGCAGGCCATGACATGTAACACTCCACTTTGGTCTTTACTTAGACAATTGCTGGTCATGTCAAACCCTAGCATCTATATGATTGTCACAAACTTATTGCCAAACCCCAACCCCTTTTTATCATATATGTGCTTGAAGGCAGTGGCTGTTCAACTCTATCAATTTCTGGAGCTCTGGGAAATGTGTTGTACCCCTTCATCACCATTACTCCCAGGTCCACTCAGTGTTTGGGTCCCATCTATGGGTTAAATAGAAAAATAATTGAGTTTAAAAAATTGAGTTTAAAAAAAAAGTACCCATCAAGAATTAATAAAACAAAATGTTGGTGCTCTTCCAATATGTGATCTACCAAAGGTTTGTGATTTACTATTGATCTACAATTCATGGCATGTGATCTACTAGGAAAAAAGAAGATAGGGTTAGGGTTAGGGTTTAGGGTTAGTTTAATGGGAAAATAACGAGTAGTTAATGGGTAGATCACATATTGGAATGTAAACAACTCGGTAGATCACATATTAGATTAGAAACCATTCGGTAAATCACATATTGGAAGAGCACCAAAATGTCTTTGGCATAACAAGAACCCAACAAGGGTTAACATGCCATAAAATCCTACAACCCAACAAGAAACCTTGGTCAAAATTTTTAATTTTGCCAATCCTGCTTTTTACACAACTAACCAAGACATTACATTTTATTCATATGCATGAAATATAAGTGTTAGTTATTATGTTATTATAAAATTTTTAAAGATATTAAAAATTCAGTAGAGCAAATGTTTTTCTTAAGTCTCCAAAGTATTTAGAAAGTTTTTTTTAATGAATATTCATTTCACTAATGTTTATTAGTAATAAGTTTGTTTATTAAAAAAAAATCATTTATTATTAATTTTTACTATTTTTTTTCTTTCTTTTGTCTTAATTTTGTTGTTTTTTTTATTCAAACAAAAAAAAAAAAAACACACAAAAATTTTTTTTTTAAACAAAATGGCAAATATTGCTGACATACAACCATAACTTAATTCTCATTCTGGGAGTAATTATTTACTAAGCTTATTTGTGACACAAGGTCACAAATATGGAGCATCGAGCGAGAATTTAATTCATTAGTAACAGTGTGCTAGCCTAGTTTGTTAACCATTACACCATGTAAAGTGCCCTTGTATTTTGTGAAAGTACCTGTTAGGGTCCCATATATGAATAAAATAGAATGAAATGAGTTTTAAAAAATGTGTTTATAACAACTGAGTTTTAAAAAAAAAGAGTACTTGGACAAAATTTCAGAAAAATTGAAGTGGGTGGGTGACATGGCCTGGATGATTAATACATAATTTTGGATGTCAATATAATCGAGAAAAAACCTTAAAAAAGTATTATTTTTTGCACTAAAATCAAAATATTAATTCAGTTTTAATAAAATTTCATAGAATTATGTAAAAATGGATATATTCTTAAAAAAACATTGTCGTGTATCATTAAAAAAAATTCCTACCTCCTCTGGCAATATCTTTCAAAAATTAATTTCTAATCCTGCTGGAGGATGGGATATTTTTGTAAGTATATTCTAAGACTGTTGTAAACTTAAATATTACTTATATTAAATTCTTTAATAAATATCTCAACAGGCTGGCTGGAATTAACCACATGTAACATGTGTTTTCATGAAAAGTGAATATTACTTAGTCTTCAAATTTCTTGGTAGATGTAGAATTTGTTGGTAAGTTTGCTGTGTAGACATTATTCTTTAGTTTTAGGATGGGCCAAACAGTTGTTCTAAATAAGAATTGTGGGCCAACCGATGTACAGTAGAGTTTCTATTAGAATATAGTTAAGAATTATATAATAAACAGTTTGAATTTATATCTAAATTAAAAGAGAAGCCAGAAAATTGAGGGTCTACCTGTAATATGTATCTTTATACTATATAGGTAATATAGGTGCTATGGTTATAAGTAAACAGTGTTCAATATCATGGATAGAGCATTTACATCTAATCAGATATCTTTATTCTATATAAATGATTTCTGTAACTTATTCAGGAATAATTGAGGTTGTCTCAATTTGAAAGACATTCAATCCTTAATACAATATAAAATGATGGGAATTTATGCATTTTTATTAGGTTATATATGCACACACATACACACAAACACACACACACACATTTGCACGTGCACACACACACACTCACACACACACACACACACACACACACACACACACACACACACACACATACAGGGTGTACGGGAAGCACATGGTGTAATGGTTAAAGTCATGGGAAATGGACTTGTTGCCCCAGGTTCAAATCCTGGACGTGGTAATTGCATTTCACTTAGCACTTGGGAAAGATATGAATCCTACTCTCCTTCCAGCTATGTGTAAATAGTAGGGCAACCGGTCTAGGAGAAGGACAACTCTGAATTCAACCTGTTAAAGTTCGCTTAAGAAATTGACCTTGTGTCGTATCCTGCTTGTGCAGAGGAGTTGGTAAATATATATACAGGGTGTTTTCAAAAATTTGACATAATTTCTTAATCTAACACTATAGCCGATTCTTGCTCAAATGATCTCAAATTTTAATAAAATTTGTATAATCAAAGTTTAACATAGAGCATCTGACTAGAAGCCACAAGGTTCCGGGTTCAATATCGAAGCTCGCCAACTCAGTGTATGAGTAGCACGAGGATCTGTGTGGTAAAGTGAGTAGCTGATGGTAGGTGTGGCGCTCCACCTCGGACGTCAAAACAATTTCCTTGGTCTAGTGCTAGTAAAAAGGAGATAGACTCCCTCACTGTCTGGCTGATACTGATACGACTTTACTTTTTTTTATGTGCGTTAAAATTTTCTTAAACACAGATAAGAGTGAAATTGGTTTTGTTTCTTTTTTTTTTAATGACATATCAATTTTCTATGGTTATTTAATGCCAAAGCTATCCTTGTAGAAAAAACACTAACTAGTGGTACTATTTAACCCATAGCTGGGAGGATGAGGAGGTTCATACCTTTCCCAAGGGTATTAGTCCAAAAGTGAACATAATAGAGCTACTGAAGTTTGAACTCACTTACCGCAAGGATATAGTCCAGCACATTAAGGGATGCCCCCCATATCCCTCTGAGTATCTTGTTTAAATTTTGATAAATAAATATTTTATTATTCAGCATGAAGCCTCTTTAACTCTTAAAGTCCTATACCACCTCATTCCACCCAGTCTCATTCATTTTCTTAATCCACCCCAAATGATAGCCTTTGTTTAAATGTAATATTAAACATATTTAGAAGTCTTTGATTTAAGGGAAATAACAGGTAACTTTAGATGCAAAGGTCATTTTTAACCAGTTTTTAATATATCCTTAGAGAAATGCTATGGACTTAGAAAATTCTCAACAGGATGTTAAGGGTTAATTTTATTTGCTTAGGAATTATAATTACTTAGATTTTCAAATTTCAAATGATGTCAATTTTTTCTGGACACCCTGTATATGCATAGATTGACGTATTTGTTGTGTGTGTTTAGGTAGCAGGTTCACAGTCAAATATATTTCATTAAACATGACAGTCCAGAATATCTTAACAATGGCAATTTTCTTCGTTTAATAATTGTTGACACCTGTGTCCAAAAGAGCATAAACTGAAATGGTTGGAGAATTCTCTCAAGAGTTTTTAGCAATCTTTTATAGCATCAGTGAAAATAATAATAGACTGGTTAGAATGTTTAGTTGATTTTAACTGGCAGAGTTAATGTGACAAACTCTTCTCTCTCGCTCTCTGCTCTCTCTTTCTCTTGTTATATATATATATATATATATATATATATATATATATGAGAAGTAAACAAACAATGTGTTTTGATATGGCTTTTTTAGCCGACAATTTTTAGGAGAATATGTGCTTAATTGAAGTCGTACCTAATTTTGAAAATTAATTAATTCATAATTAATGAATTAGGCGGGCATACCTATTCAAATGTAAGGCTAAACAAATCGAGAAAAATCAATCTCTGTATGTACATTTCAGCCTATTAGGCCTCATCAGCAGATATATATATATATATATATATATATATATATATATATATATCGAGACTTTTTTTGACACACCTTGTATATATATACATATATATATATATACACACACACACACATATATATATATATATATCGATACTTTTTTTGACACACCTTGTATATATTTTTTGACACACCTTGTATACATATATACATATATATATATATATATATATATATATATATATATATTTTTTGACACACCTTGTATACATATATATATATGATTTGACACACCTTGTATACATATATATTTTTTGACACACCTTGTATACATATATACATATATATATATATATATATATATATACATATATATATATATATATATCTTGATACTTTTTTTGACACACCTTGTATATATATATATATATATATATATATATATATATATATATATATACACATACAAGGTATGTCAAAAAAGTATCAAGATTTTTGGTACTTTATGACACACCTTGTATTCTGAAATAAATTAATGTTCCATTCATTGTTCATTTCTATCTTGGTAAATACAACTTCAGTCTTCATATTTTTATGACACACCTAGTATATATATATATATATATATATATATATAAATATATTTACATATTTATCAACCCCTCCACATAAGCAGGATGTGACAAAAGGTCAATTTCTTAAGTGGAGTTTGACAAGTTCGAATTCAGAGTTTTTCCTTCTCCTAGACTAGTTATGTAGTCCAGGTTAAAGTGCCCAGTCTACCCTACTATTTACCCATAGCTGGAAGGATAATAGTTGTATGCATACCTTTACCAAGAGTATTAGCGCTATGTTAAAGGCAAATAGCCTCGTCTAGCATTTGAACTTGGGTCGATGAGTCCATTTTCTATGACTAACGGTTACAACATGCACCTCCAATATATATATATATATATATATATGAGAAGTAAACAAACAAACAATGTGTTTTGATATGGCTTTTTTTAGCCGACAATCTTTGGGAGAATATGTGCTTAATTGAAGTCGTACCTAATTTTTGAAAATTAATTAATCAATAATTAATGCCCGCCCAATTCATTAATTATTAATTAATTACTTTTCAAGAATTAGGTACGACTTCAATTAAGCACATATTCTCCCAAAAATACATATATATATAGTATAGATTAATGAAAAACTTTACTTCATTGTAATAATTTATTTCAATCTTCAGACATGAGCAAAAACCTAGTTATTACTGCAGGAATTGCCCAGAATACAAGGATTTAAATTTTTAGATCTTGTGTGTGTGTGTGTGTGGGGGGGGGTCAGTTTGGGAGGGTAGTAGGTGGGGGTCTAGTAAGTTTGGATGAGGTGAAGGGAAGTGGGTATATTTTAGTTATATGGGTGATTACACATCTGGGGGTGGCTAAACATTGAGGTTGGGAAATAAACATAACATAGATACAGAGAAGAGCAATTCAAAATTCAAATAAAAGTTCACCTGTGAACCCCCCCATACCCAGGTGACACTGGGTAGCCGCTTCTAGTTGGTAATAATAGCAATCTAAATGGAAAGAGTACTGGCATATGGAATCATAGACAGAATTCAAAATTCAAATAAAAGTTCACCTGTGAACCCCCCATACCCAGGTTACACTGGGTAGCCACTTCTAGTTGGTAATAATAGCAATCTAAATGGAAAGAGTACTGGCATATGGAATCATAGACAGTTCCTGGGATTCAGCAAAATTTTTAACCTTTCTTGTATCTACATTGGTTCCAATGCTCTGTCCAATCTTAAACGTTGTCATGGATGACATCAAGATCCATCATGCACAGCAAATCAGGGAGTTTCTTCAAGAAGAAAATGTCTTTGCAAAATTCCTTCCTACACTTGTCATCACAGTTCGATCAAAGATGTTTTCACAACGCTAAAGCAAAGGTTTAATTTGATTACAGCAAAAGCCACGAGCGGAATAGAATTTCAACAGAATGTACATGTTGTAGAAAACTCAATTAGAAATTGTCATTTACATAACATTTATAATCAGATGATAGATTTTTTAAATGAAATTTTCCACCATAAATTACCTTTTGATTTCATTCAAAGTTCTACGATTTTTCCTTACGTAACAATCTGTACTTTCTCATCCCTTTATTTGTAGAATCATTTAAAAAATAATCAGATCTACAGGGTGATTGTAACGTAACTCCCTATTTTTAAGATTTTATAATTTATTCCTGAATCATTATTTTTACAAAACATGAATATGAGAAGAACACACATAACATGGAATTTGATTTAAAGAAGGAATAACAATTAAATGATAACAATTTACAATTCTATTCTATATTTGATTTTGTTTTGATGGAAAAACTCTATTTATACTATCCATTGACCCCAAGGATACATCTTTAACAAGGTTTTAAAATACAGGGTGATTGTAAAGTTATTCCCTATTTTAAAAATCTTATAATTTATTTCTGAATCATTATTTTTACAAAAAAGGAATATAAAAAGAACACAGGTAACATGGAATTTTATTTAAAATTATATATGAGTACCAGTATTCTCCTTCAGCCTCTCAAGCCATTCAGGAATCACATCAACTGATCTTCCCAGAAACTCCTGTGGAATTGCAGAAATAAATTTTCGTATTCGTCCTTCAAGTGCTTCCAAAGTTGATGGTTTTGTAGAGTAGAAATGTTCTTTCAACAAGACAAAACGTTGCAGGGTATTAAATCAAGGCTTCTGGCCAGCCACTCATGCGGACCACGTCTACTCATCCGTCTTCCAGAAAATGGTGATTTACCCATTCATGAACAACAATAGCAAAATGTTGAGGAGCACCACCAACAACACCACAGATTTAATTGCCATATATTAAGGAACTTACATTAAAGAATTGAGAAAAATGTAACTGCATATAAAAAAATTATAGTTTAAAATAAGGAGTTACTTTTCCATCATTCTGTAGATATGAATAAGGATGTTTCTAAGGTGAGGAAATAATATTTTTTATGTTTCATTATTGGTATTATTTCTATTTTTAATAACATAATGAGGGGGGGGGGAGCTACAAAACATAAAATTTGGGCAGATTTTTAATTATCTCATTTCTCTGTTAAACTTGTAGATATGTACATTACATACTGTTAGGTACAGACCTAACCAAAATAGAGTTGCTCCCCTTGATTAGTAGGGGATTGATGGGAACCCGGAAATGGGGTTTCCGCCATGTTACTTTTGGATTGGGGTTCTTACTGAGTGGACGCAGCTTACAACACGTATGAGCTAGTTAAGTCACTTTTAGGGTAGAAGCATTCTCTATACTGTGTTAAATAAAACCTTGTTAATTTTCCAACAACCGGATCTTGCATTTTCATTCAGTGTTCCATATATTTATCTATATGTAATATATATAACATATACATAAAAAAAAAACCTTCGTTTGACCCACCTATGTAGACTTTCATTTTTTCTTTTTACTGGCAAAATAAAAACACCCTCTGGGCAATGTAAAAAATAAATTTTTGAAAAATATTGCTTGGAATGGGTGAGAGTTAAAAATTTAATGTCAATAAACTAAATTTTATTCAGTTCAATTCTGTAGAAAAATAAATTCTTAAGAAATTCTTTTCAATAAATAGAATTTATTTGAAATATGTGTGTACAATCAATAAATGAATGTAATATGAACTGTGTATGAACATATATATGGTAATCCCAAACATAAACTGGTTACAGTATATGCATGGTGTTTGAACATTGCTGATACACACCTTATTTTATGGGTTAAAATCTTAATGTGTCCCTCGTGGTTTCTGTGCATATATCTATATCAAGTCATGACTTTTAATTTAGAAATGGACTTGGTGACCTGAGTTCAAATCCTAGACAAGGCTGTTTGCACTCCACATATCGCTAACACTCTTGGGAAGGATATGGATACAAAGCTTGCTTTTGATCACTTAGCAGTAATGTCCATGGCCAAGGCATGAAACCACTTCTCCCTTCATTCTGTACTCACACCAGTGATACCTTAAATAAAAATGTTTTCTTACCAATATACCACAATGGTTGCTGTCATGGTGTAATGGTTATCATTGTTAAAAATGGACATGGTGATCTGAGTTCAAATCCTTGACAAGGCTCTTTGCATTTCACAGAGAACTTATATCCTTGGGAAAGTTATAAATCGAACTACTCTCCTCACAGCTATGGGTAAATAATAGTGCAAATTGTGTTCTTTGGTATGGTATGGCAACCAGTCTAGGAGAAGGAAAACTCTGAATTCAAACCAGTTGTACTCTACTTTAAAATTGACCTTGTGTTGCATCCTATTTGTAGTGGAGGGGTTGGGTAAATAAATTTAATTTAGCTAATATATACCAGGTAATACCTACCAGGTAAAATAAATTAAATGAGCTTAGCTTCAGAGAGTCATCCCACCCAGGCAGCAGCTATATAAAAGGGGTAGGGCCAGTTTCATTTCCTGATGTCTGAAGTGCCCCCATAAAGGTGAATATTAATGAAGCTGAGCAATTTTTGGCACCACCATGGCTTACTATAATTGATTGGCTGGTTGTTTAGATTTTATGGTATGTCAATCCTTATTGGGTTATTTTATGATGAAGATGTTTTGTTTTATTCATTCTTGATGGGTACTTGATTTTTTTTTAAACACGTTTTTTTAAACACATTTAAAAAAAAACAACATTTTTTTTCTATTCAACCCATAGATGGGACCCTAACAGGTACAGAGTGGAACTGTGAATAATTGTGATGAAGGGATACTTTACATTCCACAGAGCTCCAGATTTGGAACTTCACCATCAGATAGAGTTTAGAAACATACCCAGGACACTAAGACCCTCAGCCACCGACTTCTTGCAAATATATCATAAAAACGTTGGGGCTTGCTATAAGAGCAATAGGGTTGGGACAATCATATAGATGCTAGGGCTTGACGTGATGAGTTGATTTATTGAAGGGGTCTCTTCGACTGCCCGTCTAGCCTAAGTAAGGGCAAAAGTATGTATACTATAGAATAATATAGTACTATATTATAGTATAGTAGAGAACTATAGTATAGTATAATATGCCGTGGGCACTACACACTCATCTGAGGGAAGGTCTCTGTTGTACAAAAAATGACCTTGTGTCAAATCCAGTCTACATTGGGGAATTGAGCTAAATAATTCTTTATGAATTATAAGAGTTGTTTTTTTTTAAAGGAAGCTTCATTTGTTGTTTGTGCATTTGGTGATTTTTTTCGTTGCATCTAAATTTGTTGAAGCGCAGCAAGTCATGTATGCGACTTTGAAAACATTGCGCACAAAAATAAAATAGAAATTACATTGCAAGAAAAGAGACAAAAAAATTCAATTGATCTTTTGTAGAGTTTATGAATTTCATTTCTTTTTGTGCATTTTGCGAATGCCTCATTTGATTTCATTATCATATTTATTTTCTTTTTTTTTTTTTTTAAATATTTGGAGCAAAGCGTGTGCATATGTGTGTGTAGATGTAAACAATTTCCTTTAATATAAATCAATAGTTTTTTTTTTTAATATATATAATATATATCTTTATATATAATCATATAGGATTGTGCATAATATAAGCGCAAGTTATTTTAGTACAGTTTCAAGTAAAGTTGAGAGATGTCTGAACTTTAAAAAATGACTTTATTCTGGTCACATGTTAACTCCTCTTACTTTAATAAAACTTAACCTATTAACTCTTTGCCTACTTTAAACCGCTTATAGTGGATCTCCCAACACTGTGAGGCAAATTACAAAAACTGATGGTTAGTATATTATAACTGATTAGAAGGACTAAGATTACAATAATAGGACTTTATTTGAATAGAATGAGTTCTGAGGTGAATAGATATTTGAACTTTGAAATATCCAATCATACAAGTAAAAAAAAAATACCAAGAATATTTGGTACAATCATGGGGAAAATTTGGTAGGCAAAGAGTTATGCTGGTAAATATCCTTTCAAATAATCCATCCCCCTTCTCTCTCTCTCTCTCTCTATTTATCTATCTCATTTTTATAATTGAGTTCAATACTAGTTTATACTAACTGAGCAGAAGGACTTAGATTACAATAATAGGACTTTATTTGAATAGAATGAGATCTGAGGTGAATAGATATGTGAACTTTGAAATATCCAATCATACTGGTAAAAAATACCAAGAAAATTTGTTACAACCATGGAGGAAATTTTGTAGCCAAAGAGTTAAAAGTTTAATAAAACTCAACCTATGAACTCTTTGCTCTCCCACTACTGCATTTCTGCCATAAGCAAAGTACAAAAACTGATGGTTAGTTCATTATAGTAAAGTAAAGTGAAGCCAATCAGCGAGGGAGTCTATCCCCTATTCACTAGCGCTAGACCAAGGAGATTGATTTTGTGTCTGAGATGGATCGCCACACCTACAGTCAGCTCCTTACTTTACTGCACAGATCCCTGTGCTACTCATACACTGAGTTGGCAAGGGCCGGTATCGAACTATTAACCTTGTGGTTTCTAACCAAATGCTCTACTGACTGAGCTAACCCAGACCTGAAGCAGAACTCTGAATATAATAATAATAGGACTTTATTTGAAGAAAAGGAATTCTGAGGTGAATAGATAACTTTGAAATATCGCATCATACAGGTTAAAAAATAAAATATCAAGAAAATTTGGTAAGTGTGGGAGTGTCAAATGCACCCACCTCCTCATAACCAGGCATGCAGGTTGAAAACTATACTCTACATCCTTTGCATGCCAGAACATCAGAATAATACTTCAAATTATGAATTATAGAAAGCCATAAACAGGATGCAACATAAGGTCAATTTTTAAACAGAGTACAATTAGTTTGAATTCAAAGTTTTCCTTCTCTTACATAGGTTGCCATATCTATTGCATGGAGGGAAACTCTGAATTCAAATGTGCTCATTTGGGGGTTGTAAATACATACTTGTGGATAGGTAAGAGGTTAATTGTACACGTATAGATCAATTGATCCCCAAGTGAGGATTAATGTCAGTCTTGTTAAGTAGTTGACACAATATTACAACTACAAAGAAAATTGATTCTTTGTTAACTGGAGTGAGAAGTTTTTATCTATAAAAGTATGAATCCAATTATTCTCCCTCCAGCTATGGGTAAATAGTAGGGTAGACTGGACTCTTTAACCTTGGTTAGGCAACTGGTCTAGAAGAAGGAAAACTGAATTTAAAGCTGCTCATGTAGAGGGGTTTGTAAATACATACATATGAATAATTAAGAGGTTAATTGTACACGTATAGATCAATTGATCCCCTAGTGAGGATTAATGTCAGTCTTGTTAAGTAGGTGACAACACATTACAATTACAAAAATTGATTCTTTGTTAAGTGGAGTGTGACATTTTTTATTCTTATTTATTTATTTTGTGATTTTGTAAATTATGTTGGCATTATAAAGATGAAAGAAAAGAAAAAAGTAAATTAACAATTTTTTGACTTGTTCCACTTCCTGTGAATTAAATCTGTGGAACATCATTAAAATTGATGCTTCATTTCATTCTTCTTGTCATAAGTTACAAGAAATTCATTTCTTTTTCTTTTCTTTTCTTTTTATTTATTACCATTATTTATGCTACATTGAAATAAAATGGATTTCTAAGAGAGAAAAAGAAAAATAACCGATGACATTAATATGAACTTAAATTAACATAACTTCAGTTCATTATATAAAAATCATACATATACCAAATATATATGAAAATATAAAATATATATATATAAATCATATAATATTATAACTTAAATTAACATAACTTCAGTTCATTATATAAAAATCATACATATACCAAATATATATGAAAATATAAAATATATATATATATAAATCATATGCATACCTAATATAAATAAAAATATAGAATATATATAAAAGTAAAGTAAAGTCGACGGGGCGGCCTAATGTCGATATCAGCCAATCAGCAAGGGAGTCTATCCCCTTTTCACTAGCGCCAGACCAAGGAGATTGTTATTTGCTTATGAGGTGGAGCGCCACACCTACTATCAGCTCCTTACTTTACCGCACAGATCCCTGTGCTACTCATACGCTGAGTTGGCGAGGACCAGGATCGACACCACTCAGAACCTTGTTGCGTTCTAGCCGAATGCTCTACCCCGACTGAAGCTAACCCGGCCCCTAGGCGTGAGAATATATATAAAATCATATTGGTAAAGAAACAAGCTTAATTAATCAGTCATTTTTGCAGTATAGAGTCTATTTCCACCCACTATTCATATGGGCTTTCTTCTTACCACTGCTTTATTGAAATGGCGATCAGGGAAATGCGTGTGGATTTCTTTATATATATTCTTCTTTTGGCAGATTCCTAGAACCCACTCTGGCTTCAGTTCCTTTAAAGTCATCACTTCTAGGGGGCAGTTGTTTATATCGAGAGTCCTTAATTTAGGCAGGTGGTCCAGTGTATTGAGATAAATGGACTAACTGCCTAATATGTCCGACATCTTAAGTCTTTCTTTACTCTTACCAAATACAGACGGTTCTGCCTATATATTTCACCGGAAATTATGCTTATTATTTGAGCTCTCAAATTGACCCAAACCAAATTTAACCATTCAATTTGCTAAAAAAGTTCCAGCTTAGAATCATTCCAAACACCCAACTAACCTAAATGATTTATCTATGATATAAAAGTAAAAAAAGAAAGTCGTCGGGGCAGCCTCATGTCGGTTATCAACCATACAGTGTAGTGAGTATATACCCTTTTCATAGTGCCCTAGACCAAGGAGATTGTTTTTTTGCATCATGAGGTGGGTGCTCACACTTAACCATCAGCTCTCTCACTTTACTGCAACAGATCCCTGTTGCTAACTCATACGCTGAGTTGGCGAGGGCCCGGTTCTACCGACGAGCCATTTATAAAAATCAAAAATAAATCAAATAATAACTTTACCACTCAATGACTTGAGGCGCAGATGGTTTTCATGTCGTCATTACAGCCAGAAAACTTACATGCCAGAAAAATATATCATAGTTTCTGAATTCTTTTAGATGAAAGCTGACTATTTGTTATTATTCAGATTTTTCTCGGACTGTTGTCCTCATCTTTATTTGTTATACAACATTTCGTTTCGGTTCAAATTTTCTGTGGGAAGGCTTCCTGGATTTTATGACCAGAAACACCTGGGGTACACATCTAACTGAAAACAATTGTATTACGATAACAAAACAGATTTTAGCAGGTAACAATAATTATATAACTTATATTATAAGGATGAGACTAGCTTGCATTTTCACATTAGCCGCTAACACTCTTGGAAAGGTATGCATCAAACTTATCTCTCCCTCTCCAGCCATGGGCT
>CM042142.1:59026200-59078861 GCA_023376005.1 Doryteuthis pealeii | reverse complement strand
CTCCCCCAGCTTCCTTCATTCATTCATTCAATCTTCTTCTTTTTTTCTTCTTCTATCCCTTTCTTTCTTTCTTTTCTTTTTCATTTGCATTTCTCATTCACTAATTCTTTTTGTTCATTCATTTATTCTATCTTCTTCTTTTCTTTCTTCATCTTCCCTTTCTTCTTTTTTTATTTATTTTAAAATTTACTTCTTTATTTTCTTTTTTTTATTCATTCAATTATTCATTCATTCTATTTTCTATTTCTTTCTTTTCTTTTCTTTCTTTCTTCTAATTTCATTCTTATTCTTTCTTTCTTTTTATATCATTTGTTCATTCACCAATTCTTTAAATCTTTCTTTCATTTACTCATTTTTCCTTTAAATAATTCCTTCATCCTTTAAATCTTTCTTTATTTCATTCATTTCTTCATTAACTTTTTTCTCCTCTATTTTCCCCTGTTTTATTTTTCCTTTTAATATTATCTTAAATATTCAATCTGAAGATGGGAGAATTTGCATTGAAATATATAAATTTAATCTTCCTTGTTTTTTAATCTAATTTTCATTAACCAATGAAATGTTTTTTCATATCAACTTTTATTCTCTACAGATTAGATTAAATTTCAAGTCGACATATATATATATATATATATATATATATAATATAGATATAGATATAGATATGATATAGATATATATTCAAGTTTTATTTCTATGGTATTCCATGTTTCAGAAACTTAATTACCCAACAGTATTGCATTTTGAAAGTAAATTAATGTTCCAAATATTAGAATCTGTTTAATATTTGCATTTTTTTTAATAACAAGAAATTCTAATTTGAATCTTTAAAATATTTCAACATCTTTTTCTGGATTTTCCAGACTGTTTCCTCATGTTTATATATATATATATATATATATATATATATATATAATATATATGAAAAAATAGATGGAAATTAATCCGACAGTAATGAATTGATATTTTTGAAAAAAACAAATGATGTTTATAATTGCTGACAGAAATCTGTTTTGACCGCTTTAATAGATTGGTCATCATCAAGAGCAACATATAAGAGAAAGACGGGATGAAACAACCGTTAGAAGAAAGGGTACAAACAAAATGCCATTATTCAATGCTGAAATTAAAAAAATGCAGTGTTCTGTGTTAAAAATAAAATAAGTTTTATTTTTAAAAAATCAAAGCATTATAGTTCATAATAAAACTCAAAAAGAGTTTGATGTAAAATTATATAAAGTGTATAATGAGTATCAAAAATTGTTCATGATATATTCCAGCTATTAAAAAGTAATTTACAAGTCCACAGCATAATTGAATAATAGCATTTTGTTTGTACCCTTTCTTCTAACGGTTGCTCTTGATGATGACCGATCTATTTAAAGCGGTCAAAACAGATTCTGTCAGCAATTATAAACATCATTTGTTTTTTTAAAAATATTAAATTCATATATATATATATATATATATATATATATATATATATACCAGCCTCTCTGCACAAGCAGGATGCAACATAAGGTTAATTTCTTAAGCAGATTTGAACAGGTTTGAATTCAGAATTTTCTTTATCCTAGACTGGTTACCTAACCAAGGTTAAAGAGCCCAATCTGTCCTACTATTTACCCATGGCTGGAAGGAGAATAGTTTGATGCATACCTTTCCCAAGAGTGTTAGCGCTATGTGAAATGCAAGCAGTCTCATCCTTATAATATATAAGTTATATAATTATTTTACCTCTAAAAATCTGTTATTGTTACATATACAATTTTTCAGTTGATGTGACCCCAGGTGTTTCTGGTCATAATCAGGAGCCTTCACAGAAATTTGAACCAAAACGATGTTTGTATAACAATAAAGATGAGGACAACAGTCCGAAAAATCTGAATAATACAAATTATCAAGCTTCATCTAAAAAATTCAGACAAATGATATATTTTTCTGGCATGTAATTTTTCTGGCTGTAATGACGACATGAAAACCATCTGCCCTCAATCATTGAGGTAAAGTATTATTTGATTTATTTTTGATTTTTATATGGCTCAGTCGGTAGATACCGGCCCTCGCCAACTCAGTGTATGAGTAGCACAGGGATCTGTGCAGTAAAGTGAGGAGCTGATGGTAAGTGTGGCACCCCACCTCAGATGCAAAAAAACAATCTCCTTGGTCTAGCACTAGTGAAAAGGGTATATACTCACTTGCTGTATGGTTGATACCGACATTAGGCTGCCCCGACGACTTTACTTTTTTTACTTTTATATCAATAGATAAATCATTAGGTTAGTTGGTGTTTGGAATGATTCTAAGCTGGACTTTTTTAGCAAATGAATGTTAAATTTGGTTTGGTCAATTTTGAGAGCTCAATATAGCATAATTCGGGAAATATATACAGAACCTTATATTTGGTAAAGAAAAAAGCTTAAATGTCGGACATATTAGCAGTTAGTCCATTATCTCATACACTGGACCACCTGCCTAATTAGACCCTGAATATAAACAACTGCCCCCCAGAGTGATGATAAAAACTGAAGCCAGAGTGGGTTCTAGAATCTCCAAAGAAATATATATAAGAAATCCACAGCATTTCCGATCCCATTTCAATAAAGCAGTGGTAAGAAGAAGCCCATATGAATATGGGTGGAAATAGATCTATAACTGCAAATATGACTGATATTAAGCCTTTTTCTTTACCAAATATGATTTTTATATATATTCTCCCCCTAGGGGCCGGGTTAGCTCAGTCGGTAGAGCGTCGGCTAGAAACCACAAGGTTCCTAGTTCGATCCTGGTCCTCGCCAACTCAGCGTATGAGTAGCACAGGGATCTATGCGGTAAAGTAAGGAGCTGATAGTAGGTGTGGCGCTCCACCTCATAAGCAAATAACAATCTCCTTGGTCTGGCGCTAGTGAAAAGGGGATAGACTCCCTTGCTGACTGGCTGATACCGACATTAGGCCGCCCCATCGACTTTACTTTACTTTTATATATATTCTATATTTTTATTTATATTAGGTATGCATATGATTTATATATATATATATATTTTATATTTTCATATATATTTGGTATATATATGATTTTTATATAATGAACTGAAGTTATGTTAATTTAAGTTCATATTAATGTCATCGGTTATTTTTCTTTTTCTCTCTTAGAAATCCATTTTATTTCAATGTAGCATAAATAATGGTAATAAATAAAAAGAAAAGAAAAGAAAAAGAAATGAATTTCTTGTAACTTATGACAAGAAGAATGAAATGAAGCATCAATTTTAATGATGTTCCACAGATTTAATTCACAGGAAGCGGAACAAGTCAAAAAATTGTTAATTTACTTTTTTCTTTTCTTTCATCTTTATAATGCCAACATAATTTACAAAATCACAAAATAAATAAATAAGAATAAAAAATGTCACACTCCACTTAACAAAGAATCAATTTTTGTAATTGTAATGTGTTGTCACCTACTTAACAAGACTGACATTAATCCTCACTTGGGGATCAATTGATCTATACGTGTACAATTAACCTCTTAATTATTCATATGTATGTATTTACAAACCCCTCTACATGAGCAGCTTTAAATTCAGTTTTCCTTCTTCTAGACCAGTTGCCTAACCAGTGTTAAAGAGTCCAGTCTACCTTACTATTTACCCATAGCTGGAGGGAGAATAATTGGATTCATATTTTTATAGATAAAAAGTTCTCACTCCAGTTAACAAAGAATCAATTTTCTTAGTAGTTGTAATATTGTGTCACCTACTTAACAAGACTGACATTAATCCTCACTTGGGGATCAATTGATCCATATGTGTACAATTAACCTCTTAACTATTCATATGTATGTATTTACAAACCCCTCAACATGAGCAGCTTTAAATTCAGTTTTCCTTCTTCTAGACCAGTTGCCTAACCAAGGTTAAAGAGTCCAGTCTACCCTACTATTTACCCATAGCTGGAGGGAGAATAATTGGATTCATACTTTTATAGATAAAAAACTTCTCACTCCAGTTAACAAGAATCAATTTTCTTGTAGTTGTAATATTGTGTCAACTACTTAACAAGACTGACATTAATCCTCACTTGGGATCAATTGATCTATACGTGTACAATTAACCTCTTACCTATCCACAAGTATGTATTTACAAACCCCCAAATGAGCACATTTGAATTCAGAGTTTCTCTCCATGCAATAGATATGGCAACCTATGTAAGAGAAGGAAAACTTTGAATTCAAACTAATTGTACTCTGTTTAAAAATTGACCTTATGTTGCATCCTGTTTATGGCTTTCTATAATTCATAATTTGAAGTATTATTCTGATGTTCTGGCATACAAAGGATCTAGAGTATAGTTTTCAACCTGCATGCCTGGTTATGAGGGCGGGTGCATTTGACACTCCCACACTTACCAAATTTTCTTGATATTTTATTTTTTAACCTGTATGATGCGATATTTCAAAGTTATCTATTCACCTCAGAATTCCTTTTCTTCAAATAAAGTCCTATTATTATTATATTCAGAGTTCTGCTTCAGGTCTGGGTTAGCTCAGTCAGTAGAGCATTTGGCTAGAAACCACAAGGTTCCTAGTTCGATACCGGCCCTTGCCAACTCAGTGTATGAGTAGCACAGGGATCTGTGCAGTAAAGTAAGGAGCTGACTGTAGGTGTGGCGCTCCATCTCAGACACAAACACAATCTCCTTGGTCTAGCGCTAGTGAATAGGGGATAGACTCCCTCGCTGATTGGCTTCACTTTACTTTACTATAATGAACTAACCATCAGTTTTTGTACTTTGCTTACGGCAGAAATGCAGTAGTGGGAGAGCAAAGAGTCCATAGGTTGAGTTTTATTAAACTTTTAACTCTTTGGCTACGAAATTTCCTCCATGGCTGTACCGAATTTTCTTGGTATTTTTTACCAGTTGGATATTTCAAAGTTCACATATCTATTCACCTCAGAACTCATTCTATTCAAATAAAGTCCTATTATTGTAATCTAAGTCCTTCTGCTCAGTTAGTATAAACTAGTATTGAACTCAATTATAAGAATGAGATAGATAAATAGAGAGAGAGATAAATAGAGAGAGAGAGAGAGAGAGAGAGAGAGAGAGAAGGGGGATGGATTATTTGAAAGGATATTTACCAGCATAACTCTTTTCCTACCAAAATTTCCTCCATGATTGTACCAAATATTCTTGGTATTTCTTTTTACCTGTATGATTGGATATTTCAAAGTTCCCATATCTATTCACCTCAGAACTCATTCTATTCAAATAAAGTCTTATTATTGTAATCTTAGTCCTTCTAATCAGTTAGAATAAACTAACCATCAGTTTTTGTAATTTGCTTCACAGTGTTGGGAGATCCACTATAAGCGGTTTAAAGTAGGTAAAGAGTTAATAGGTTAAGTTTTATTAAAGCAAGAGGAGTTAACATGTGACCAGAATAAAGTCATTTTTTTAAAGTTCAGACATCTCTCAACTTTGCTTGAAACTGTACTAAAATAACTTGCGCTTATATTATGCACAATCCTATATGATTATATATAAAGATATATATTATATATATTAAAAAAAAACTATTGATTTATATTAAAGGAAATTGTTTACATCTACACACACATATGCACACGCTTTGCTCCAAATATTTAAAAAAAAAAAAAAAGAAAAGAAATATGATAATGAAATCAAATGAGGCATTCGCAAAATGCACAAAAAGAAATGAAATTCATAAACTCTACAAAAATCAATTGAATTTTTTTGTCTCTTTTCTTGCAATGTAATTTTTATTTTATTTTTGTGCACAATGTTTTCAAAGTCGCATACATGACTTGCTGCGCTTCAACAAATTTAGATGCAACGAAAAAAATCACCAAATGCACAAAACAACAAATGAAGCTTCCTTTAAAAAAAACAACTCTTATAATTCATAAAGAATTATTAGCTCAATTCCCCAATGTAGACTGGATTTGACACAAGGTCATTTTTTGTACAACAGAGACCTTCCCTCAGATGAGTGTGTAGTGCCCACAGCATATTACTATACTATAGTTCTCTACTATACTATAATATAGTACTATATTATTCTATAGTATACATACTTTTGCCCTTACTTAGGCTAGACGGGCAGTCGAAGAGACCCCTTCAATAAATCAACTCATCACGTCAAGCCCTAGCATCTATATGATTGTCCCAACCCTATTGCTCTTATAGCAAGCCCCAACGTTTTTATGATATATTTGCAAGAAGTCGGTGGCTGAGGGTCTTAGTGTCCTGGTATGTTTCTAAACTCTATCTGATGGTGAAGTTCCAATTCTGGAGCTCTGTGGAATATAAAGTATCCCTTCATCACAATTATTCACAGTTCCACTCTGTACCTGTTAGGGTCCCATCTATGGGTTGAATAGAAAAAAAATGTTGTTTTTTTTTAAATGTGTTTAAAAAAACGTGTTTAAAAAAAAATCAAGTACCCATCAAGAATGAATAAAACAAAACATCTTCATCATAAAAATAACCCAATAAGGATTGACATGCCATAAATCTAAACAACCAGCCAATCAATTATAGTAAGCCATGGTGGTGCCAAAAATTGCTCAGTTCCATTAATATTCACCTTTATGGGGGCACTTCAGACATCAGGAAATGAAACTGGCCCTACCCCTTTTATATAGCTGCTGCCTGGGGGGATGACTCTCTGAAGCTAAGCTCATTTAATTTATTTTACCTGGTAGGTATTACCTGGTATATATTATCTAAATTAAATTTATTTACCCAATCCCTCCACTACAAACAGGATGCAACACAAGGTCAATTTTAAAGTAGAGTACAACTGGTTTGAATTCAGAGTTTTCCTTCTCCTAGACTGGTTGCCATACCATACCAAAGAACACAATTTGCACTACTATTTACCCATAGCTGTGGGGAGAGTAGTTCGATTTATAACTTTCCCAAGGATATAAGTTCTCTGTGAAATGCAAAGAGCCTTGTCAAGGATTTGAACTCAGATCACCATGTCCATTTTCAACAATGATAACCATTACACCATGACAGCAACCATTGTGGTATATTGGTAAGAAAACATTTTTATTTAAGGTATCACTGGTGTGAGTACAGAATGAAGGGAGAAGTGGTTTCATGCCTTGGCCATGAACATTACTGCTAAGTGATCAAAAGCAAGCTTTGTATTCATATCTTTCCCAAGAGTGTTAGCGATATGTGGAGTGCAAACAGCCTTGTCTAGGATTTGAACTCAGGTCACCAAGTCCATTTCTAAATTAAAAGTTATGACTTGATATAGATATAGGCACAGAAACCACGAGGGACACATTAAGATTTTAACCCATAAAATAAGGTGTGTATCAGCAATGTTCAAACACCATGCATATACTGTAACCAGTTTATGTTTGGGATTACCATATATATGTTCATACACAGTTCATATTACATTCATTTATTGATTGTACACACATATTTCAAATAAATTCTATTTATTGAAAAGAATTTCTTAAGAATTTATTTTTCTACAGAATTGAACTAAATAAAATTTAATTTATTGACATTAAATTTTTAACTCTCACCCATTCCAAGCAATATTTTTCAAAAATTTATTTTTTACATTGCCCAGAGGGTGTTTTAATTTTGCTAGTAAAAAGAAAAAATGAAAGTCTACATAGGTGGGTCAAACGAAGGTTTTTTTTTTTTATGTATATGTTATATATATTACATATAGATAAATATACGGAACACTGAATGAAAATGCAAGATCCGGTTGTTGGAAAATTAACAAGGTTTTATTTAACACAGGATAGAGAATGCTTCTAACATAAAAAGTGACTTAACTAGCTCACATGTGTTGTAAGCTGCATCCACTCAGTACGAACCCCAATCCAAAAGTAACATTGTGGAAACCCCATTTCCCTACTAATCAAGGGGAGCAACTCTATTTTCGTTAGGTCTGTACCTAACAGTATGTAATGTACATATCTACAAGTTTAACAGAGAAATGAGATAATTAAAAATCTGCCCAAATTTTATGTTTTGTAGCCCCCCCCCCTCATTATGTTATTAAAAATAGAAATAATACCAATAATGAAACATAAAAAAATATTATTTCCTCACCTTAGAAATATCCTTATTCATATCTACAGAATGATGGAAAGTAATTCCTTATTTTAAACTATAATTTTTTTATATGCAGTTACATTTTTCTCAATTCTTTAATGTAAGTTCCTTAATATATGGCAATTAAATCTGTGGTGTTGTTAGTGGTGCTCCTCAACATTTTGCTATTGTTGTTCATGAATGGGTAAATCACCATTTTCTGGAAGACGGATGAGTAGACGTGGTCTGCATGAGTGGCTGGCCAGAAGTCTTGATTTAATACCCTGCAACGTTTTGTCTTGTTGAAAGAACATTTCTACTCTACAAAACCATCAACTTTGGAAGCACTTGAAGGACGAATACGAAAATTTATTTCTGCAATTCCACAGGAGTTTCTGGGAAGATCAGTTGATGTGATTCCTGAATGGCTTGAGAGGCTGAAGGAGAATACTGGGTACTCATATATAATTTTAAATAAAATTCCATGTTACCTGTGTTCTTTTTATATTCCTTTTTGTAAAAATAATGATTCAGAAATAAATTATAAGATTTTTAAAATAGGGAATAACTTTACAATCACCCTGTATTTTAAAACCTTGTTAAAGATGTATCCTTGGGGGTCAATGGATAGTATAAATAGAGTTTTCCATCAAAACAAAATCAAATATAGAATAGAATTGTAAATTGTTATCATTTAAATTTTATTCCTTCTTTAAATCAAATTCCATGTTATGTGTGTTCTTCTCATATTCATGTTTTGTAAAAATAATGATTCAGGAATAAATTATAAAATCTTAAAAATAGGGAGTTACGTTACAATCACCCTGTAGATCTGATTATTTTTTAAATGATTCTACAAATAAAGGGATGAGAAAGTACAGATTGTTACATAAGGAAAAATCGTAGAACTTTGAATGAAATCAAAAGGTAATTTATGGTGGAAAATTTCATTTAAAAAATCTCTCATCTGTTATAAATGTTATGTAAATGACAATTTCATTTAAAAAATCTCTCATCTGATTATAAATTTATGTAAATGACAATTCATTAAAAATCTCTCATCTGATTATAAATGTTATGTAAATGACAATTTCATTAAAAAATCTCTCATCTGATTATAAATGTTATGTAAATGACAATTTCATTTAAAAAATCAATTTCATTTAAAAAATCTCTCATCTGATTATAAATGTTATGTAAATGACAATTTCATTTAAAAATCTCTCATCTGATTATAAATGTTATGTAAATGACAATTTCATTAAAAAATCTCTCATCTGATTATAAATGTTATGTAAATGACAATTTCATTTAAAAAATCTCTCATCTGATTAAAAATGTTATGTAAATGACAATTCATTTAAAAAATCTCTCATCTGATTATAAATGTTATGTAAAGACAATTTCATTTAAAAAATCTCTATCTGATTATAAATGTTAAATGACAATTTCATTTAAAAAATCTCTCATCTGATTATAAATGTTATGTAAATGACAATTTCATTTAAAAAACTCTCATCTGATTATAAATGTTATGTAAATGACAATTTCATTTAAAAAATCTCTCATCTGATTAAAATGTTATGTAAATGACAATTTCATTTAAAAAATCTCTCATCTGATTATAAATGTTATGTAAATGACAATTTCATTTAAAAATCTCTTCATCTGATTATAAATGTTATGTAAATGACAATTCATTTAAAAAAATCTCTCATCTGATTATAAATGTTATGTAAATGACAATTTCATTTAAAAAATCTCTCATCTGATTATAATGTTATGTAAATGACAATTTCATTTAAAAAATCTCTCATCTGATTATAAATGTTATGTAAATTTTCATTTAAAAATCTCTCATCTGATTATAAATGTTATGTAAATGACAATTTCATTTAAAAAATCTCTCATCTGATTATAAATGTTATGTAAATGACAATTTCATTTAAAAAATCTCTCATCTGATTATAAATGTTATGTAAATGACAATTTCATTTAAAAAATCTCTCATCTGATTATAAATGTTATGTAAATGACAATTTCATTTAAAAAATCTCTCATCTGATTATAAATGTTATGTAAATGACATTTCATTTAAAAAATCTCTCATCTGATTATATGTTATGTAAATGACAATTTCATTAAAAAATCTCTCATCTGATATATAAATGTTATGTAAATGACAATTTCATTTAAAAAATCTCTCATCTGATTATAATGTTATGTAAATGACAATTTCATTTAAAAATCTCTCATCTGATTATAATGTTATGTAAATGACAATTTCATTTAAAAAATCTCTCATCTGATTATAAATTTATGTAAATGACAATTTCATTTAAAAAATCTCTATCTGATTATAAATGTTATGTAAATGACAATTTCATTTAAAAAATCTCTCATCTGATTATAAATGTTATGTAAATGACAATTTCATTTAAAAAATCTCTCATCTGATTATAAATGTTATGTAAATGACAATTTCATTTAAAAATTCTCTCATCTGATTATAAATGTTATGTAAATGACAATTTCATTAAAAATCTCTCATCTGATTATAAATGTTATGTAAATGACAATTTCATTTAAAAAATCTCTCATCTGATTAAAATGTTTATGTAAATGACAATTTCATTTAAAAATCTCTCATCTGATTATAAATGTTATGTAAATACAATTTCATTTAAAAAAATCTCTCATCTGATTATAAATGTTAGTAAATGACAATTTCATTTAAAAAATCTCTCATCTGATTATAATGTTATGTAAATGACAATTTCATTTAAAAAATCTCTCATCCTGATTATAAATGTTATGTAAATGACAATTTCATTTAAAAAAATCTCTCATCTGATTAAATGTTATGTAAATGACAATTTCATTTAAAAAACTCTCATCTGTTATAAATGTTATGTAAATGACAATTTCATTTAAAAAATCTCTCATCTGATTATAAATGTTATGTAAATGACAATTTCATTTAAAAAATCTCTCATCTGATTATAAATGTTATGTAAATGACAATTTCATTTAAAAATCTCTCTCTCATCTGATTATAAATGTTATGTAAATGACAATTTCATTTAAAAAAATCTCTCATCTGATTATAAATGTTATGTAAATGACAATTTCATTTAAAAAATCTCTCATTCTGATTATAAATGTTATGTAAATGACAATTTCATTTAAAAAATCTCTCATCTGATTATAAATGTTATGTAAATGACAATTTCATTTAAAAATCTCTCATCTGATTATAAATGTTATGTAAATGACAATTTCATTTAAAAAATCTCTCATCTGATTATAAATGTTATGTAAATGACAATTTCATTTAAAAAATCTCTCATCTGATTATAAATGTTATGTAAATGACAATTTCATTTAAAAATCTGATTATAAATGTTATGTAAATGACAATTTCATTTAAAAAATCTCTCATCTGATTATAAATGTTATGTAAATGACAATTTCATTTAAAAAATCTCTCATCTGATTATAAATGTTATGTAAATGACAATTTCATTTAAAAAATCTCTCATCTGATTATAATGTTATGTAAATGACAATTTCATTTAAAAAATCTCTCATTGATTATAAATGTTATGTAAATGACAATTTCATTTAAAAAATCATCTGATTATAAATGTATGTAAATGACAATTCATTTAAAAAATCTCTCATCTGATTATAAATGTTATGTAAATGACAATTTCATTTAAAAAATCTCATCTGATTATAAAATGTTATGTAAATGGACAATTTCATTTAAAAAATCTCTCATCTGATTATAAATGTTATGTAAATGACAATTTCATTTTAAAAATCTCTCATCTGATTAAAATGTTATGTAAATGACAATTTCATTCTCATCTGATTATAAATGTTATGTAAATGACAATTTCATTTAAAAAATCTCTCATCTGATTATAATGTTATGTAAATGACAATTTCATTTAAAAAATCTCTCATCTGATTATAAATGTTATGTAAATGACAATTTCATTTAAAAAATCTCTCATCTGATTATAAATGTTATGTAAATGACAATTTCATTTAAAAATCTCTCATCTGATTATAAATGTTATGTAAATGACAATTTCATTTAAAAAATCTCTCATCTGATTATAAATGTTATGTAAATGACAATTCATTTAAAAAAATCTCTCATCTGATTATAAATGTTATGTTAAATGACAATTTCATTAAAAAATCTCTCATCTGATTATAATGTTATGTAAATGACAGATTATAAATGTTATGTAAATGACTGATTATAAATGTTATGTAAATACAATTTCATTTAAAAACTCTCATCTGATTATAAATGTTATGTATGTAATGACAATTTTCATTTAAAAAATCTCTCATCTGATTATAAAATGTTATGTAAATGACAATTCATTTAAAAAATCTCTCATCTGATTATAAATGTTATGTAAATGACAATTTCTAATTGAGTTTACTACAACATGTACATTCTGTTGAAATTCTATTCCGTTTTGGAATATTTATTTGAGGAATTTTCTCTAAAACCAAGCTGCTTAAAATTCATAGTTCTCATAAAAATCTATTAATTTTTGCTTTTAATGTACTAGTGCTTTGAATGCATTGCTGATTTTATTATAGAAAAGCTTGTCATATGATTTTATAATACAAAAGCTTTTCACATGATTTTATGATAGAAACGCTAGTCATGTGATTGCATTATATAAAAAGATTGTCATATGATTTTATAATAGAAAAGCTTGTCATATGATTGTATTATATAAGAAGCTTGTCATATGATTTTATTATAGAAAAGCTTGTCATATAATTTTATTATAGAAAAGTTTCATATAATTTTATTATAGAAAAGCTTGTCATATGATTGTATTATATAAAAAGATTGTCATATGATTTTATAATAGAAAAGCTTGTCATATGATTTTATTATATAAAAAGCTTGTTATATGATTTTATTATATAAAAGCTTGTCATATGATTGTATTATATAAAAAGCTTGTCATATGATTTTATTATAGAAAAGCTTGTCATATGATTTTATTATATAAAAAGCTTGTCATATAATTTTATGATTAAAAAGCTTGTCATATAATTTTATGATAGAAAAGCTTTTCATTTGATTTTATTACAGAAAAGCTTTTCGTATGATTTTATGATAAATCCAAGTTGTAGAACCCAATCTTTAGCGTTGTGAAAACATCTTTGATCGAACTGTGATGACAAGTGTAGGAAGGAATTTTGCAAAGACATTTTCTTCTTGAAGAAACTCCCTGATTTGCTGTGCATGATGGATCTTGATGTCATCCATGACAACGTTTAAGATTGGACAGAGCATTGGAACCAATGTAGATACAAGAAAGGTTAAAAATGTTGCTGAATCCCAGGAACTGTCTATGATTCCATATGCCAGTACTCTTTCCATTTAGATTGCTATTATTACCAACTAGAAGTGGCTACCCAGTGTAACCTGGGTATGGGGGTTCACAGGTGAACTTTTATTTGAATTTTGAATTCTGTCTATGATTCCATATGCCAGTACTCTTTCCATTTAGATTGCTATTATTTACCAACTAGAAGCGGCTACCCAGTGTCACCTGGGTATGGGGGGGTTCACAGGTGAACTTTTATTTGAATTTTGAATTGCTCTTCTCTGTATCCTATGTTATGTTATTTCCCAACCTTGATGTTTAGCCACCACCCCCCCAGATGGGTAATCACCCATATAACTAAAATATACCACTTCCCTTCACCTCATCCAAACTTACTAGACCCCCACCTACTACCCTCCCAAACTGCCCCCCCCCACACACACACAAGATCTAAAATTTAAATCCTTGTATTCTGTGCAATTCCTGCAGTAATAACTAGGTTTTTGCTCATGTCTGAAGATTGAAATAAATTATTACAATGAAATAATGTTTTTTCCTTAATCTATACTATATATATATGTATTTTTGGGAGAATATGTGCTTAATTGAGTCATACCTAATTTTTGAAAATTAATTAATTAATAATTAATGAATTGGGTGGGCATTAATTATTAATTAATTAATTTTCAAAATTAGGTACGACTTCAATTAAGCACATATTCTCCCAAAAATTGTCGGCTAAAAAAAGCCATATCAAAACACATTGTTTGTTTGTTTACTTCTCATATATATATATATATATATATATATATATATATATATATGAGATGCATGTTGTAACTGTTTATGTCATAGAAAATGGACTCATCGACCCAAGTTCAAATGCTGGATGAGGCTATTTGCCTTTAACATAGCGCTAATACTCTTGGGAAAGGTATGCATACAACTATTCTCCTTCCAGCTATGGGTAAATAGTAGGGTAGACTGGGCTCTTTAACCTGGACTACATAACTAGTCTAGGAGAAGGAAAAACTCTGAATTCGAACTTGTCAAACTCCACTTAAGAAATTGACCTTTTGTCACATCCTGCTTGTGTGGAGGGGTTGATGAATATGTAAATATATTTATATATATATATACTAGGTGTGTCATAAAAGTATCAAGACTGAAAAAAGTATTGAGATTTTTGGTACTTTATGACACACCTTGTATTCTGAAAAAAATTAATGTTCCATTCATTGTTTATTTCTATCTTGGTAAATACAACATTTACCAAGATAGAAATGAACAATGAATGGAACATTAATTTTTTTTCAGAATACAAGGTGTGTCATAAAGTACCAAAAATCTCGATACTTTTTTTGACACACCTTGTATGTATATATATATATATATATGTGTGTGTGTGTGTATACAACGTGTGTCAAAAAAAAAAGTATCGATATATATATATATATATATATATATATATATATTGTATATATATATATATATACAAGGTGTGTCAAAAAAAAGGATCGATATATATATATATATATATATATATATCTGCTGATGAGGCCTAATAGGCCGAAATGTACATACAGAGATTGATTTTTCTCGATTGTTTAGCCTTACATTTGAATAGGTATGCCTGCCTAATTCATTAATATGAATTAAATTAATCAAAAATTAGGTACGACTTCATTAAGCACATATTCTCCTAAAATTGTCGGCTAAAAAAGCCATATTCAAAACACATTGTTTTTTGTTTACTTCATATATATATATATATATATATATATATATATATATATATATATATATATAACAAGAGAAAGAGAGAGCAGAGAGCGAGAGAGAAGAGTTTGTCACATTAACTCTGCCAGTTAAAATCACTAAACATTCTAACCAGTCTATTATTATTTTTTACTGATTGCTAAAAAGTATTGCTAAAAACTCTTGAGAGAATTCTCCAACCATTTCAGTTTATGCTCTTTTGGACACAGGTGTCAACAATTATTAAACGAAGAAAATGCCATTGTTAAGATATTCTGGACTGTCATGTTTAATGAAATATAATTGACTGTGAACCTGCTACCTAAACACACACAACAAATACGTCAATTCTATGGCATATACAGGGTGTCCAGAAAAAAATTGACATCATTTGAAATTTGAATATCTAAGTAATTATAATTCCTAAGCAAATAAAATTAACCCTTAACATCCTGTTGAGAATTTTCTAAGTCCATAGCATTCTCTAAGGATATATAAAAACTGTTAAAAAATGACCTTTGCATCTAAAGTTACCTGTTATTTCCCTTAAATCAAAGACTTCTTAAATATGTTTAATATTACATTAAAACAAAGGCTATTGTTTGGGTGGATTAAGAAAAGAATGAGACTTCCATCTGAGTGGAATGAGGTGGTATAGGACTTTAAGAGTTAAATAGGCTTCATGCTGAATAATAAAATATTTATTTATCAAAATTTAAACAAGATACTCAGAGGGAAATAGAATTTATAATGAATTTATCAAAGCCTCACACTCTTTTTTTTTACTGTGTTTGAGAATATTCTAACATACAAAATGTCTTTTTATTGCTAGTGAATGTCATTGACTTAGTCAATTTTTGGAGAACACCCTGTACTTCATTTTTTAGAATTTAAAAATTATACCCTTAATTTATTAACCAGAATTAATTAGAAGGATGTGGTGTATCCCTTAATGTGCTGGACATCAGTAGCTCTATTATGTTCACTTTTGGACTAATACCCTTGGGAAAGGTATGAACCTCCTCATCCTCCCAGGTATGGGTTAAATAGTACCACTAGTGTTACTGTTTTTTCAACAAGGATAGCTTTGGCATTAAATAACCATAGAAAGTTGATATGTCATTAAAAAAAGAAACAAAACCAATTTTATTCTTATCTGACTGTGTTTAAGCAAATTTTAACACACATAAAAAAAAGTAAAGTCGTCAGGGTGGCCTAATGTCAGTATCAGCCAGACAGTGAGGGAGTCTATCCCCTTTTTACTAGCACTAGAACAAGGAGATTATTTTGACGTCCAAGGTGGAGCGCCTCACCTACCATCAGCTACTCACTTTACCACACAGATCCCCGTGCTACTCATACACTGAGTTGGCGAGCTCCAATATTGAACCCGGAACCTTGTGGCTTCTAGTGAGATGCTCTACTGACTGAGCTATGTTCAACTTTGTTTATACAAATTTTATTAAAATTTGAGATCATTTGAGCAAGAATCGGCTATAGTGTTAGATTAAGAAATTATGTCAAATTTTTGGAAATACCCTGTATATATATATTTACCAACCCCTCTGCACGAGCAGGATACGACACAATGTCAATTTCTTAAGCGGACTTTAACAGTTTTCCTTCTGCTAGACCGGTTACTTAACCAAGGTTAAAGAGCCCAGTCTGCCCTACTATTTACTCATAGATGGAAGGAGAGTAAGATTCATACCTTTCCCAAGGGTATTAGCGCTAAGTGAAATGCAATTACCACATCCAGGATTTGAACTTGGGGCGACGAGTCCATTTCCCATGACTTTTACCATTACACCACGCGCTTCCTATACACCCTGTATATGTGTGTGTGTGTGTGTGTGCACGTGCAAATGTGTGTGTGTGTGTTTGTGTGTATGTGTGTGTGCATATATAACCTATAAAAATGCATAAATTCCCATCATTTTATATTGTATTAAGGATTGAATGTCTTCAAATTGAGACAACCTCAATTATCCTGAATAAGTTACAGAAATCATTTATATAGAATAAAAATCTGATTAGATGTAAATGCTCTATCCATGATATTGAACACTGTTTACTTATAACCATAGCACCTATATTACCTATATAGTATAAAGATACATATTACAGGTAGACCCTCAATTTCTGGCTTCTCTTTAAATTTAGATATAAATTCAAACTGTTTATTATATAATTCTTAACTATATTTTAATAGAAACTCTACTGTAATCAGTTGCCCACAATTCTTATTTAGAACAACTGTTTGGCCCTCCTAAAACTAAAAGAATAATGTCTACACAGCAAACTTACCAACAAATTCTACATCTACCAAGAAATTTGAAGACTAAGTAATATTCACTTTTCATGAAAAACAATGTTACATGTGGTTAATTCCAGCCAGCCTGTTGAGATATTTATTAAAGAATTTAATATAAGTAATATTTAAGTTTACAACAGTCTTAGAATATACTTACAAAAATATCCCATCCTCCAGCAGGATTAGAAATTAATTTTTGAAAGATATTGCCAAGGAGGTAGGAATTTTTTAATGATACACGACAATGTTTTTTAAGAATATATCCCATTTTACATAATTCTATGAAATTTTATTAAAACTGAATTAATATTTTGATTTTAGTGCAAAAAAAATACTTTTTAAAGGTTTTTTATCTCGATTATATTGACATCCAAAATTATGTATTAATCATCCAGGCCATGTCACCCACCCACTTCAATTTCTGAAATTTTGTCCAAGTACTCATTTTTTTTAAAAACTCAGTTGTTATAAAAACACATTTTTTAAAACTCATTTTGTTCTATTTACTCATATATGGGACCCTAACAGGTACTTTCACAAAATACAAGGCGCACTTTTGCATGGTGTAATGGTTAACAAACTAGGCCAGCACACTGTTACTAATGAATTAAATTCTCACCCAATGCTCCATATTTGTGACCTTGTGTCACAAATAAGCTTAGTAAATAATTACTCCCAGAGAGAATTAAGTTATGGTTGTATTCAGCAATATTTGCCATTTTGTTTTTAAAAAAAAAAATTTTTGTGTGTTTTTTTCTTGTTTGAAATAAAAAAACAACAAAATTAAGACAAAAAGAAAAAAATAGTAAAAATTAATAATAAATGATTTTTTTTTTATAAACAAACTTATTACTAATAAACATTAGTGAAATGAATTTCATTAAAAAAAACTTTCTAAATACTTTGGAGACTTAAGAAAAAATTTGCTCTACTGAATTTTTAATATCTTTAAAAATTTTATAATAACATAATAACTAACACTTATATTCATGCATATGAATAAAAGTAATGTCTTGGTTAGTTTGTGTAAAAAGCAGGATTGGCAAATTACAAATTTTTGACCAAGGTTTCTTGTTGGGTTGTAGGATTTTATGGCATGTTAACTCTTGTTGGGTTCTTGTTATGCCAAAGACATTTGGGTGCTCTTCCAATATTGATTCTACCAAATGGTTTCTAATCTAATATGTGATCTACCGAGTTGTTTACATTCCAATATGTGATCTACCCATTAACTACTCATTATTTTTCCCATTAAACTAACCCTAAACCCTAACCCTAACCTATCTTCTTTTTTTCCTAGTAGATCACATGCCATGAATCGTAGATCAATAGTAAATCACAAACCTTTGGTAGATCACATATTGGAAGAGCACCAACATTTTGTTTATTAATTCTTGATGGGTACTTTTTTTTTAAAACTCAATTTTTTAAACCAATTATTTTCTATTTAACCCATAGATGGGACCCAAACACTCTAAGTCTGAGTGGACCTGGGAGTAATGGTGATGAAGGGGTACTCCACATTTCCCAGAGCTCCAGAAATTGATAGATAGAGTTTAACATCATACCCAGAACATTATGGCCCTCAGCCACTGCCTTCAAGCACATATATGATAAAAAGGAGGGTTGGGGTTTGAACAATAGGTTTGTGACAATCATATAGGTGCAGGGATTGACATGACCCGTGATTGTCTAAGTAAAGACCAGAGTGGAGTGTACATGTCATGGCTGCTCGGCCACCAGGGTTCCATCTTAAGCATCACAGGTGCCAATCCAAGTCAACAGTGGCACATTTGAGGGGAGGGGGTTCTTATCCGTATTCAAGAGGTGCCAGTCGGTGTATTCTAAAGCCCCATCACCAGTGCTCATAAAAAAGAAGGTATAGGGTAATGTCAGATTATTTGTGTGAAAAGCAGGATTTAAATTTTTACCCAAGGTTTCTTGTATCCACTTAACACATACATTAATAATACATACATCAAGACATCTTGATCAAAAAGGTCAATTACTGGCATGTCCCTAATGGTGCAGAAGAGGGGTGGCTGAGTGACATTTAGGCTAATTTCCATGCGACTTGCTTTTGTTCACTTGGGCCATGGCATGAAACCCACTTCTCCTGCATTTCTGTACTATCACCAGTGGATACCATGAACTGTACCAGCAATACAATACTCAACAGTGGGATTCCAAATTACCAATCGAATTGGCAGACAAGCAAGCTTTAAACTCAATATAGATACCTGCATTGCTAACAGAATAATGCAGATGGTGATATTTATCTAAAGACCATAAACCACACAAAGAACCAGTAAAAATGTTTTGTTACCAAAATAATGAAACCGTTCAACGATGAGTGCAACCATTGTAGATTGTTGGTAACAAAACATTTTACTGTCTTTGTGCTGGTTATGGTCCTTAGATAAATATTCACACCTTCTGCATTATTCTGTAGCAATGCAGGTTCTATATTGATTAAAAGCTTGCTTGTCTGCGCCAATTCGATGGTAATTGGCATCCCACTGTGAGATTGTAATTGCTTGTCAGTCATGTATCACTTGGTGATCAGTACTAGAATGCAGGGAGAAGTGGTTCATGCCATGCCAAGTGAAAAAAGCAATCTCAACTGAATTACCTAAATGTTCACTCAGCCCACCCACTCTCTGCACCATCGGGACATGCCAGTATTAGACTTTTGTCAAGATGTCTTGATGTATGTATTATTAATGTATGTGTTAAGTGGAATACAAGAAAACCTTGGTTAAAATTAAAATCCTGCTTTTCAACACAAATAATCATGACATTAACCCTAGTACCTCTTTTTATATAGCACTGGTGATTGGGCTTTAGAAATACACCGACTGCACCTCTGAATACGGATAAGAACCCCTCCCCTCAAAGGTGCCACTGTTGACTGTGAGGCAACCTGTGATGCTTAAGGATGGAACCCTGGTGGCCGAGCAGGCCATGAACATGTAACCTCACTCTGGTCTTACTTAGACAATACGGGTCATGTCAATCCCTAGCACCTATATGATGTCACAACCTATTGTCAAACCCAACCCCTTTTTATCATTATTGTGCTTGAAGGCAGTGGCTGAGGGCCATAATGTTCTGGGTATGAATGTTAAACTCTATTTCATTCTGGAGCTCTGGGAAATGTGAGTACCCCTTCATCACCATTAATCCAGTCCACTGCAGACTTAGAGTTTTGGGTCCCACTATGGGTTAAATAGAAAAATAATTGAGTTTAAAAAAATTGAGTTTTAAAAAAAAGTAACCCATCAAGAAATTAAATAAACAAATGTTGTCTCTTCCAAAATGTGATCTACAAAGGTTTGTGATTTACTATTGATCTACGAGTCATGGTCATGTGATCTACTAGGAAAAAAGAAGATAGGGTTAGGGTAGGGTTTAAGGGTTAAGTTTAATGGGAAAAATACATGAAGTAAGTTTAAGTTAGATCACTATGGAAATGTAAAACAACTCGGTGATCACATATTAAGATTTAGAAACCATTTGGTAGATCGATATTGGAAGAGACCAAAATGTCTTTGCATTAACAAGAACCCAACAAGCAAGTTTACATTGCCATAAAATCCTACAACCCAACAAGAACCTTGGTCAAAATTTGTAATTTTGCCAAACCTGCCTTTTTACACCAACTAACCAAGACATACATTTATTCATATGGCATGAAAATATACAGTGTTAGTTTTATGTTATTATAAATTTTTAAAGTTTAAAAATTCAGTAGAGAATGTTTCTTGTCCTCCAAATGTATTTAGAAAGTTTTTTTTAAGAATATCATTCACTAATGTTTATTTAGTAATAGTTTGTTAATAAAAAAAAAAATCAATTTATTATTAATTTACTATTTTTTCTTTTTGTCTAATTTGTTTGTTTTTTTTAATTTCACAAGAAAAAAAAAACAACACAAAAATTTTTTTTTAAAAACAAAATGGCAAATATGCGACATACAACCATAACTTAATTCTCATTCTGGAGTAATTATCTTTACTAAGCTATTTGTGACACAAGGTCACTAAATAGGAGCATGGGTGAGAATTTAATTAATTAGTAACAGTGTGCTGGCCTAAGTTTGTTAATTACACCATGCAAAGGCCCTTGTATTTTTGTGAAAAGTCACTGTTAGGTCACAATATATGAGTAAAAAGAACAAAATGAGTTTTAAAAATGTGTTTAAACAACTGAGTTTTAAAAAAAAATGAGTACTTGGACAAAATTCAGAAAAATTGAGTGGGTGGTGACATGGCCTGGATGATTAATACATAATTTTGGATGTCAATATAATCGAGAATAAAAACCTTAAAAAAGTATTTTTTTGCACTAAAATCAAAATATTAATTCAGTTAAAAATTTATAGAAAATTATGTAAATGGATATATTCCTTAAAAAACATTGTCGTGTATCATTAAAAAAATTCTAACCTATCTGGAATATCTTCAAAAATTAATTTCTAAATCCTGCTGGAGGATGGGATATTTTTGTAAGTATATTCTAAGACTGTTTGTAACTAAATATTACTTATATTAACATTCTTTAATAATATCTCACAAGGCTGGCTGGATTCAACACATGTAACATGTGTTTTCAATGAAAAGTAATATTCTTTACGTCTTCAAATTCTTGGTAGATGTAGAATTGGGTTGGAAGTTTGCTGTGTAGAATATTCTTTAAGTTTTAGATGGGCCAAACAAGTTGTTTCTAAATAGAATTGTGGCCAACTGATGTTAGTAGGTTTCTAATTAAAATATAGTTCAGAATTATAATAATAAACAGGTTTGATTTATCAAATTAAAAGAGAAGCCAGAAAATTGAGGTCTACCTGTAATATGTATCTTTAATACTATATAGTAATATCGGTGCTAGGTTATAAGTAAACACGTGTTCAATCATATGGAAGAGCATTTACATCTAATCAGATATTTTTATTCTATATAAATGATTTCTGTAACTTATTCAGGAATAATTGAGTGTTTGTTCTAAATTTGAAAGACATTCAATCCTTATACAATATAAAATGAATGGGAATTTAATGCATTTTTATTAGGTTATATATGGCCACAACACATACACAACAACACACACACACACTTTGCACTGCCACACACAACACACACACATATACGGGTGTATAGGAAGCGCGTGGTGAATGGTAAAGTCATGGGAAAATGGACCTCGTCGCCCCAAGTTCCCCCCCAAAAAAATTTCCCCCCTGGAAAATTTGTTGGTTTTTTTTAATTGCCATTTCACTTAGCGTAAACCCTTGGGAAGGTATGAACTTACTTCCTCCTTCCATCTATGAGTAAATAGTAGGGCAGACGGGCTCTTAACCTTGGTTTAGGTAACCGGTCTAGCAGAAGTGAAAACTGTTAAGTCGTTAAGAAATTGAACATTGTGCGTATCTGCTCGTGCATGAGGGGTTGTAAACTATATAATACAGGGTATTTCCAAAAATTGACAAATATTTCTTAATCTAACACTATAGCCGATTCTTGCTCAAATGATCTCAAAATTTTAATAAAATTTTGGTATACAACAAAGTGAACATAGCTAGTCAAGTCAGAGCATCTCACTGAAAGCCACAGGTTCCGGGTTCAATTTGGCGCTCGCCACTCAGTGTATAAGTAGCACGGGGATCTGTGTGGTAAAGTGAGTACTGATGGTAGGGTGAGGCGCTCCCCTTGGACGTCAAAATAACTCCTTGTTCTAGTGCTGTAACAGGGGATAGACTCCCTCCTGTCTGGCTGATACTGATCATTAAGGCACCCTGACGACCTTTCTTTTTTTATGTGTGTTAAAAATTTGCTTAAACAACAGTCAGAAGAATAAACATTGGTTTTGTTTCTTTTTTAATGAATATCAACTTTCTATGGTTATTTTAATGCCAAACTATCCTTGTTGAAAAACAGTAACACTAGTGGTACTATTTAACCCTACCTGGGGAGGATGAGGAGGTTCATACCTTTCCCAAGGGTATTAGTCCAAAATGAACATAAATAGAGCTACTGATGTCCAGCACATTAAGGGATACACCACATCCTCATTAATTCTGGTTAATAATTAAGGGTATAATTTTTAAATTCTAAAAAATGAAGTACAGGGTGTTCTCCAAAAATTGACTAAGTCAATGACATTCACTAGCAATAAAAAGACATTTGTAGTTAGAATCATTCTCAAACACATAAAAAAAAAGAGTGTGAGGCTTTGATAAATTCATTATAATTCTATTTCCCTCTGAGTATCTATGTTTAATTTTGATAAATAAATATTTTACTTATTCATCCAAGCATGAAGCCTATTTACTCTTAAAGTCCTATACCACCTATTCCACTCAGATGGAAGTCTCATTCTTTTTCTTAATCCACCCCAAACAATAGCTTTGTTTAAATGTAATATTAAACATATTAGACAGTCTTTGAAATTTAAGGAAATACAGGTAACTTAGATGCAAAGGTCATTTTTAACCAGTTTTTAATATATCCTTAGAGAAATGCTATGGACTTGAAAATTCTCAACAGGATGTTAGGGTTAATTTTATTTCTTAGGAATTACAAATTACTTAGATATTCAAATTTCAAATGATGTCAATTTTTTCTGGAACACCCTGTAATATGCATAGATGCACGTATTTGTTGTGTGTGTTTAGGTAGCAGGTTCCAAGTCAAATATATTTCATTAAACATCGACAGTCAGAATATCTTACAATGGCAATTTCTTCGTTTAATAATTGTTGACACCTGTGTCAAAAAGCATAAACTGAAATTGGTTGGAGAATTCTCTCAAGAGTTTTTTTAGCAATCTTTATAGGCATCAGCTAAAAATAAAATAGACTGGTTAGGAAATGTTTTAGTTGATTTAAACGGCGAGTTAAATGTGACAAACTCTTCTCTCTCGCTCTCTGCTCTCTCTTTCTCTTGTTATATATTATAATATATATATATATATATATATTATATATATAAATGAGAAGTAACAAACAACAATGTGTTTGATTGGCTTTTGTTTACGCCGATCAATTTTTTAGGAGAATTAGTGCTTAATTGAAGTCGACGCTAATTGAAAATTTAATTAATTCATAATTAATGATTAGGCAGGCATACTATTCAAATGTAAGGCTACAAATGAGAAAAACACTCTGTATGTACATTTCGGCCTATTAGGCCTCCATCAGCAGATATAATAAGTATTATATAATATATAGATATATATTCGATCCTTTTTTGACACACCTTGTAATATATATATACTATATAATATATATATATATAATATATATATATAGTATATACTATCTGATAACTTTTTGACACACTCGATTGTGTAATGTTGTATACACAACACACACACTATATATATATATATATATCATACAAGGTGTGTCAAAAAAAAGTATCGAGATTTTTGGTATTTATGACACACCTTGTTATTCGAAACCAAAATTTGTTCCATTCATTGTTTCATTTCTATCTTGGTAATGTTGTATTTACCCAGATAGAATAACAATGATGAAACCACTTAATTTTTTCAGAATACAAGGTGTGTCATAAAGTACCAAAAATCTCAATACTTTTTTTTAGTCTTGATACTTTATGACCGAGCCATAGTATCATATATAATATTAATATATTTACATATCATCAACCCTCCACACAAGCAGGATGTGACAAGGTCAATTTCTAAGTGGAGTTGACAGTTCGATATTCAGAGTTTTTCCCTTCTCTAGACTAGTTATGTAAGTCCAGGTTAAAGAGCCAGGTCTACCCTACCTATTTACCCATAGTGGAAGGAGATAGTTTGTATGGCATACCTTTCCAAGATATTAGCGCTATGTTAAAGGCAAATAGCCTCATCCAGCATTTGAACTTGGGTCGAGCTGAGTCCCATTTTTCTATGACATAAACAGTTTACAACATGCATTCATATATATATATATATATATATATATATTATATATATATGAGAAGTAATCAAACAAACAATGTTTTTTTGATACTGGCTTTTTTTAGCCGACAATTTTTATGGGAGAATAATGTGCTAATTGAAGTCGATACCTAATTTTGAAAAATTAATTAATTAATAATTAATGCCACCCAATTCATTAATTATTAATTAATTAATTTTCAAAAAATTAGGTATGACTCAATTTAACGCACATAACTTTCTCCAAAAATACATATAAGTATAGTATAGATTAAGGAAAAAATTATTCATGTTAAATAATTTATTTCTTTCAGACATGGCAAAAACCTAGTATTAATGGCAGGAATTGGCACAGAATCAAGATTTAAATTTTTAGACTTTGTGTGTGTGTGGGGGGGGGGGCAGTTTGGAGGGTAAGTGGTGGGTCTAGTAAGTTTTGGATGAGGTGAAGGGAAGTGGTATATTTTAGTTATTGGGTGATTACACATCTGGGGGGGTGGGGCAAAAACATCAAGGTTTGGGGAAATAAACATTAACATAGATACAGAGAAGAGCAAGCTTCCAATAATTCAAATAAAAGTTCACCTGTGCAACCCCCATACCAGGTGACACTGGGTAGCCGCTTTCTAGTTGGTAATAATAGCAATCTAATGGAAAGAGTACTGGCATAATGAATCATAGACAGAATTCAAAATTCAAATAAAAAGTTCACCTGTGCACCCCCCAAATACCAGGTTACACTGGGTAGCCACTTCTAGTTTGGTAATAATAGCAATCTAAAATGGAAAGAGTACTGGCATATGGATCAATAGACATTCCTGGGATTCAGTCAACATTTTTAACCTTTCTTGTTCTACATTGGTTCAATGCTCTGTCCAATCTTACACGTTGTCATGGATGACAATCAGCATCATCATGCATACAGCAAATCAGAGGAGTTCTTCAAGAAAGAAAATGTCTTTGCAAATTCCTTCCTACCACTTGTCATCACAGTCGATCAAAGATGTTTTACAACGCTAAAGATTGGGTTCTACAACTTGGATTTATCATAAAATCAGTACGAAAGCTTTCTGTAATAAATCAAATGAAAATCGCTTTTCTATCATAAAATTAATATGACAGCTTTTTTAATCATAAAAAATTAAATATGACAAGCTTTTTATATAATGAAAATCATATGGACAAGCTTTCTATAATAAAACATATGACACAAGCTTTTTATATAATACAATCATATGAACAAAGCTTTTATATAAAAAATCATATAACAAAGCTTTTTATATAATAAATCATATGACAAGCCTTTTCTATTATAAAAATCATATGACAATCTTTTTTATATAATACAATCATATGAAGCTTTTTCTATAATAAATTATATGAAACTTTTTATATAAAATTTATATGACAAGCTTTTTCTATAATAAAATCATATGACAAGCTTCTTTAATAATACAATCATATGACAAAGCTTTTCTATTATAAAATCATATGATCAATCTTTTTATATAATGCCAATCAAGACTAGCTTTTTTCTATCATAAAATCATGTGAAAGCTTCTTGTATTATAAAAATCGATATGACAAGCTTTTCTATAATAAAATCATGCAATGGGCAATTCAAAGCACTAGTACATTAAAAGCAAAAATAATAGATTTTTATGAGAACTATGAATTTTAAGGAGCTTGGGTTTTAGAGAAAATTCTCAAATAAATATTACCAAAACGGAATAGAATTCAAACAGAATGTACATGTTGTAGTAAACTCAATTAGAAATTGTCATTTACATAACATTTATAATCAGATGAGAGAATTTTTTAAATGAAATTTCCATTTACATAAACATTTATAATCGTGAGAGATTCTTTTTAAATGAAATTGTCAATTTACATACATTATATAAGATGAGAGATTTTTTAAATGAAATTGTCATTTACATAACATTGATAATCAGATAGAGATTTTTTTAAATGAATTGTCAATTTTACATAACATTTATAATCAGATGAGAGATTTTTTTTAAATGAAATGTCATTTACATAATTTAAATCAGATGAGAGATTTTTTAAATGAATCTTGTCATTTACATAACATTTATAATCAGATGAGAAGAATTTTTTAAAATGAATTGTCATTTACATAACCATTTATATCAGAATGAGAGATTTTTAAATAAATTGGTTCCATTTACATAACATTTTAAGCAGATGAGAGATTTTTTTTAAAATGAAATTGTCATTTACATAACATTTATAATTCAGATGAGGATTTTTTAAAATGAAATTTGTCATTTACATATACATTTATAATCAGACTGAAGATTTTTTAAATGAATGTTCCATTTACATAACATTTATAATCGATGGAGATTTTTTAAATGAAATTGTATTTAATAACATTAAAGTCAGATGAAGATTTTAAATGAAATTGTCATTTACATAACATTTATAATCAGATGAGAGATTTTTTAAATGAAATTGTCATTTACATAAACATTCTAACATCAGATGAAGATGATTTTTTAAAATGAAATTGTCATTTTACATAACATTTATAATCAGATGAGAGATTTTTTAAAATGAATTGTTCATTTACAACATTTATAATCAGATGGATTTTTAAATGAAATTGTCATTTACATAACTTTTATAATCAATGAGAGGATTTTTTTCAATGAAATTGTCCATTTACATGAACATTTAAATCAGATAGAGATTTTTTAAATGAAATTGTCATTTACATAACATTTAAAATCAGAATGAGAGATTTTTTAAATGAAATTGTCATTTACATAACACTTTATAATCGATGAGAGATTTTTTTAAATGAAATTGTCATTTACAATAACATTTATATCAGATGAGAGATTTTTTAAATGAATTGTCATTTACATAACATTTATAATCAAGATGAGAAGTTTTTTTTAATGAATTGTCATTTACATAACATTTATAATCAGAATGGAATTTTTTAAATGAAATTGTCATGTTACATAACATTTAATAATCAGATGCAGAGAAATTTTTAAATGCAAATTGTCATTTAACAAGATAACATTTATATCAGATGAGAGATTTTTTAAATGAAAAATTGTCATTTACATACATTTTAAATCAGATGAGAGATTTTTTAAATGAAATTTGTCATTTACATAACATTTATAATCAGTGAAGAGATTTTTTAAATGAANAAGAAGGATTTATGTTTTGAATTAGATTTGCTAAGCACCTGTTTAATTGATTTAAAAATATTCTGGTCTCTAGACGTTTTCTGCCTTACTTTACGAAAATTACCAACAGTTTTATAGTAGAGAATTCCTATGGTCCTGTTATGAACCATGCTAACACTATACGATTTGGCTCTAATTAGTCTGAGACAGGACAGTCAGAGAGGTCCATCCAATCAATCAACTGGTTCATGCCAAGCCCTCAGCCACCTATATGATGTCCCAACCCAACTGCCTTATGGCAACACCACCAACCCCTTTTTTCGATAGCTATATTGTTAGAAGGCCAGTGACTGCAGTTTAGTGTTCCTGAGGTATAACATAAACTAATAACTTCCATTTATGGGGTTTGTAGTTTCCAATTCTGGAGATCTGGGGAGTGTGCGAGTACCCCTTCATCGCCATTACTCCAGGTCCACCCTGACCTGGGCGTGGTAGTAACTGCTGTAGTCCCGTATTATGGTTTAAATAGAAGTGTTTAAAAGAGAGTTTCAGTTTAAAAAAGGGAATTTAATACCCATCAATAATGAATAAACTTATTTTGCATAAAATTAAACCCACTATGGTTGACATACCCTAAAACTTGCAAACCAACCAACAAAGTATGCAAAACTTTTGACTCACCTTGGTATTATATGATATTTACAACCCCGTCTGCACAAGCAGGATGCGAGACAAGTCCGAATTTCTTAAAGCGGAGTTTAACAGGTTAATTCCTAGAAGTTATCTTCTCCAGATCGGTTGCCTTACCCAAGGCTGAAGAGTTCGTCCGTCGCTACATTTTATCCATAAGCTGGGGGAGTACAGTTGGACGTCATAACCTTTCCCAAGGGTATTAGCGCCATGTATGAAGTAAACAATTACATCTAGAGGTCTTTGAACTCAGGCGCGAGCTCCATTTCCTACGGTGCAACCATCTTGCCAACTTGGTATTATAATCTGTTATATTATTCTGACTCTGCTGTTTTGCATTTACGTTGCTTACCTGTTCATGTATGGTTGGTTTTGTTTTTTTTACTACAAGTGTAAAACAATTCAATCTTCATATAATCCAATCCATAAACTTTTCATACAGACTATCAAACTTCATTAAATTAAAGGTTAAGAACAATTGGCATAGAAAAAGAATTTAAAACACAATAGATGCTCCAGACTTTAAAGGCAAAAGAATTCTTCTACAAGAGACGAAAATCTTTCTTTAAATTCATCGTTCTTGGAAACTGAACATTTTAACGAAAATACAGAGAATGCTAGAAGATAACATCCCTTCACACATACATATTTTGTACCATGCTGCCACATAACCATGTGCACAGATAGGCACATAATGTATAATTGTCACATACAACACCACCTCACGATGCAGCTCACATAGGGATACACTCACAATGACTAACAAAAATATTCATACATGTAACTTACTATTACACAGTAGCATGCACCAACAAAGCCCTCGACAGTGATGACCTGGGTCAGGCATGGTTTCGGGGCCTGAAGCGCATCATTACCATAACGCAGAGCACCCCAGCAGTATCATCCGCATACCTACCAGACTTGTCGGTTTGATGTCACAATATACGACTGCCATATCGCACGCGTGATCGCAGGTTAGAGCTTTCTCCTCCAGATGCTTTTTTAATATTTCCTCTTGTCTGGTAGTGAAAGTCCAAGTTTAGACAAAAATGCCGAGGTGTGAGTTGGAATATACCACCCGCATCCGACCTCAATGGAAATACTATCCGTATCTCATCCGTTTCTGAGCATGTGTCAACGTGGTCCTTCCTATATACTATAATATATTGGTATGTGCACATAGCACTACACATACAATCTGTGTACACAGTGCAATTTATACATGCAACATATGTGCACAAAAAATACATGTACACAAACATATATATACAACATCACATGCATATACACACATGCAGAAGCACACAATGTATATATGCATACCCACTCACACACCAATCCCAGAACAATATTAAGAAGCATGTTGGTTTCATCATCATCAACTTGAGATCACAAATGAGTAATAAATGGAAGATTTTCAGGGAATCATATTTTCGCATTAATTTTTGTTGAATTATTGCCTAAAAAAATCATTTCGTAAAGGAAACTGATTGAATTTTTCTTTTCTTTAATAGAATTGATGATGAAACAAAACTTAAGATCCTTGGTTTGATATTCAAATGAAAAACATTAGAATTTTATTACTGATATATACTATCTATATACTATATATATTTATATAAAAATGTTTTAATTTGAAATAGCAAAGGATCTTAATGTTAAATACTATATATATATATTATATAGTATATATATCGATATATTGTGTGTGTGCGTGTGGTATGTGTGTTGTGTGGTGTGTGTAGAGATGTGCACAACCAGAGGCAGAATTGGGGGATTGCATGAGCATGTTGTATATATATATAAAATAATCATATGATATTTGTATCGCAATGCACTTAAATGTATAACCCCTTATATATATACATATATAATTATAATATATAATTATATATATATGAATAGTAAAATGCCACACAAATTCCCCCCTATGATATTATATATATATATATATATATATATATATATAAATATACAAAATAACTTTTTTTTTTAAAATCTCATGAGAAAGAAAAATGTTTTTTTCCCATTAGCTTCTTAATTGATTTCAAATTTCAATATTTACTAGGAATATATATTTTTTTATAAATTGTATTTATGAACTATGAACAGACTAGCATGAAATGTGTGCATACATGTTGCATCTATCTTAGCAAAAGAGAAAAGCAGAGTGACAAACTGATTGCCCGTGCTGTATCGTGGCCGCAGGGCAAGTTATGGGTTCTGACTATCCTGTCTGAAGCGTACCAGTTTGAATTTCTGTCGGAGGATAATCTAGTATACATGCTGATGAGACTTAATAAAGTATGAAACCAGTCTGTACCGATGTTTCTCTACACACCGAATTAATGACATTACTGAATTCACTTATCTTCTTCTATATTATCGAATTTTATCGCGATAATGCATTGTAATTGCTTCGAAGCAAGAAATATAAATAATAATATATAATATAATATATATATATGTAATTATATATAAAAGTAATCGTTAAAGATGCAGATATACCTACTATAAGCAGTTTCGCTTAGTAGCTCATCAGTAACCCTAGTGAGCTACTCACATTGAGTAGAATCAAATGCCAGCTTCTTTAATACGTAATGAGCAATACCTATTAGCATCAGATTAGCCTACTTATGAGCATCTCTGGTTAGTCTGGTATCTTCTATTGTCTTTTAGGTTATTTCCTAAAACTCCAACATAAACCAAAGGGAACCACCTTTGACTGATAAATATTTATTCTATTTATTGATCTACTAGAAAAGAAGAATGAGTTAGGCGTTAAGAGTTAGGGTTTGGGTTAAGGATTAGGATCTCTAGGTATTAGGGTTAGGGTTTTAGGCGTTGTTTAATGGGAAATAAATAATTTATCAGCAAGAGTGGTTCCCCTTTCGTTCATGTTGAACTTATAAGCAAACAACCAGTCTTTTATGTAGAGGAGTCTAATGTAGGGAGTCTTGTGGAAGAAATATCTTCTCTTATCAACAAATAACACCATTGTCAAGCACCTCTGAATTTTTTCAGAAAGTTTGCCATTAAATTAAGCACTTCTGATACTCTGTCTTTTGAGTACCTGGGTGACAGATGTGTTGTTATATTTCTTTTTAATATTTTTCATATCCTCAATTTTGAAGATGATACTTTTGTTTAGGAGAAACATACAGTGAAACGTCATTCTATTGAGCATAGAGAGAGCTTAGTTTTTGATACAAACTAATGGAAATTTGAATAAAAATCAAGTAAAATAGATCCTTCCTAATGTGTGTCCAAACAGACCCCTGAATAGGAGCCGATTTAGCTCAGTCAGAAGAGCACCCGCCTAAGGAATTGCACTAACTTCCATGGTTCAAGCTTGGTCCTGCCAACGTCAGCACATCGAGTAGCACAGATTGCGCAGTATTGATTCTATCGCAGTAAAAGTCGGGAGCGATGGTAGGTGTGGCACTTCACCATCAGATGCAAAAGAGAATCTCCCTGGTCTAGGCAACTAGTGAAAAGGGAGTAGATTCCCTCGCTTCTGGCCTGATACGTACAATAGCCACTCCATCACTTTAAGCTTTTTTTCATTGAGGTCTAAGCCATGAAGTTCATTAGTAGTGATAAAAAAATACAATTTTTTTGTTTACTAGTAAACTTGAGTTTTGTTTTGTTTGTCATTCTGTGTTTCATGCATTGACTTTAATATCGTATATCTACAGGTTGTGCCACAAAGTGGTACATGGAGATTGTCAACTATTGTATTATTTATTTTTTTTTCGAGTAAGGCAAGATTGCTAATAGATCATGTAATGAAGTGAGAGCTTATTTAGAACATGTGTCCACAAAGTCTGGGTACATGGAGATTTCACTATTGTATTTATTAGTTAATTTCCAAGAAGGGCAGATATGCTAAATTTAACATGTAATGGGTTGAGACTTATTAAACATGTGTCCACAAAGTCTGGGTACATGGAGATGCCACTATTGTATTTTATCTATGTTTTTTTCCAGAGAGCTGAGTATGCTAATTTAAAACATGTAATGGTGAGACTTATTTACATGTGTCCACAACGTCTGGGTACATGAATTTCCTATGTTTCTGATTTATGTTAAATTTTCCAAGAAGGCAGATATGCTATTAACATGTAATGAGTGAGAACTTTATTAGACATGTAGTCCACAAAGGTCTGGGTACATGGAGATTTCACTATTTATTTAATTTATTTAATTTTCCAGAAGGCAGATTGTATTTAACATGTAGATGGGTGCAGACTTATTTCATAACATATTGTGAGCGAAAGAATAAATTAATGCCTCAATGAAAGCACCTAGGTGAGGGCTTCGGAATTGGTTTTCGCAGGGATGGGGCCCGCTGCCCATTTTCTGGCACGAGCTATTAGACAAATGATGAATCGATCACTTATTCCTCACTGGAATGGCGAGAAGGGTCATGTGGTATGGTCGCCTCGCTTACATAAACCTTTCTCCGCACTTGACTTCTTCTTTCTAGGGTATGTTGAAGAGAAAGTTTACCTCAATAAGAATTTAAACCACACAAGAAACACATATACCAGTCAGGTGTGTCGTGAAATTGATGGCAATGTAGACTATTTAATTAGATGAGCTACCTGACATTTGCAAGCACATTAGTTTATGCATTGAAATGAGGAAATTCATATTGAAAATCATATTTTATTACATTATAGATTATTAAATATTGTTTGTTTTAAAAGTATGTGTTAACCCAGCTGTACCAGACTTTTGTGGCACACCCTGGTAGTTAAGTTTAAAACAACTTTTTGTCCCACTTTCAAAACTTTGATAGTGTCATGAAAAAATGTCATATTTACGGGAAAAAAGAATATAAATATGTTATTTTGTTGAAACATCACAGTATATGTAGGTTTTTATTTAAATCTTTTTTTAAAGCACATCTTGATAAAGTTAATGTACATTCATAGCAAAGACTTGTTCTGTATAAACAGAATTTATGTTATCAATCTGTAAAACATCACATGTACACAAAGAAATCAAGAAATAAGGTTATAATACATGTCATAGGAATTTTGTTTTGAGTTCTTTTTTTTTTTTTATTTTTTTTTTTTTTTTTTTTTTTTACAGTTTATTTTATTTTTTATTGTTTTTTTTTTTTTTTTCGTTGCTGAGATTAACTTTAATATCATGTGTATAACATCAAAGAACAGTATATCAAGCAGAAACACAAGAATTATTTGAGTTCTACACAAAGCAACAATGTAGACAAAATTTAGATAATCTAGCAAAATATGCACCTCTGCCAGCGCAAGTTTAATTTATGCAAGAAAATATTGTTAGAAAAAAAAAAAAAATCGCGCAAAAAAATGAATAAAACAAAAATACATAAAAAAAAAAAATACCAAAATAGAAAAAAAAAAAAAAAAAAAAAAAAAAAAAAAAAAAAAAAAAAAAAAAAAAAAAAAAAAAAAAAAAAAAAAAAAAAAAAAAAAAAAAAAAAAAAAAAAAAAAAAAAAAAAAAAAAAAGAAAAAAAAAAAAAAAAAAAAAAAAAAAAAAAAAAAAAAAAAAAAAAAAAAAAAAAAAAAAAAAAAAAAAAAAAAAAAAAAAAAAAAACAAAAAAAAAAAAAAAAAAAACGATTTAGTAAACTAAATAAGAATGCATAGAAACAGATTTCATTTACTTTAATTTTATTGTGGAGAAAGGGAGACAAATGGATGTTTATGTAGATAGTGATATTAACGTTGTAACATTTCTCTATGTTAGACCTTCTTCAGGACTTGGATTGAGTTCTGGCTTCAATGGTGAACATTTCATACGGTGAATTAGGAGGTCATGAATAAGGGGAGTGGTGGTCAGTTGTTGGTGTTAGCAGAGGTTGGTAGTAGGAGATTTTCCTTTTTCTCTCAGATAGGGTTTGTATCAATGGGATTCTGTAATGATTCCACAGTGTTAGGTGTTGGGAGTGGGTGGTCTTATATACAGGGTTCAAGATGTAGTGATTTAATGTATATATGGTGAATGGCATAAGGATGGTTATGAGTTGTGTTGTGTGTGTGTGTTATATATATATTTTTAATTTATTCTAATTGATTTATACATTATCTATTATACATAGGATTGCTTTTAATACATTTGAGAATAAAAACAATATTAACATCAGTGACCCTGAGTAATATCTTTTTAACCCACTGTTTTTAAAACCCAATGTAAATTACTCAACCTTTATTTTGTAAACCTTTATTTCTTAGTAATATAAATACACATTGCAAGATTTTACACACATTATAACATGGGTTGTTTTGAACCAAATTTAACTCATAGAGACATTGTTGATTAAAAAGACTTATTCAATGTATTAATGATTTTGATTTAATATAGATATCGTTAATAATGTAATACTAATTAAGATTAAATGAATGATTATTTAATAATTATTGAAATATAAAGTAGATAACTAGAGAGAGGTGACATAGTTTAGTCACAGACAGTTACATAATCTACATTATAATAAGATATCTTTCAAACTACCAGACTATAAAGAAATTAGACACAAACGACAGTACTCCAAGGTTTGAAGTATGGAGTTAACCATGAGTGTGGCAGACAGGTTGAGAGTTAAAGAAATAACCAAACAACTGAAATAGGAATAAAAGATGTGTATTACAGAATAACAATAAGGATTACAAACTTTAGTTCGTCTGCACAAATGTATATAATTTGTAAACTTATCTGAGTCCGAGCATAGGGTATTATCGAGCCTTTGCTACGGCCTCTGATAGTCGGATATGAAGACATTCTGTTTGATGTCGACTCCGATGCTGGTTGATGAGGAATAGAGGAGAGACCCTGTTTTTAGGTCTGTCCCAGTGAAAGCTGGATCAGAAGAGACCGAGCTTGCTTATTTGGCTTTGCCGCCAAAGTATGCTGGCTCGTGATTGGTTGGTTCAGAACAGAGGCTTTGCAGACAAGGAACGATAACCCCCATACCCCAGAATTCTCAATAAGACTGGGAATATATAAGCAAATAAATCGTTCTGTCTACAAGAGATATACTTCCATAGAATATTATCTTGGAATTCGTTTGTTAATTCCAGCCAATTGTAGAAATGGAATCATGACCTGATTGAAATCTTGGATTATTGTATAACCCCATCTTTCACCATCTTATCATATTGTTACTTATCTGCTACTATGCTGGATCAGGTCATCTGATTCTCTGTCTGGGTATTGGCTGGTTCTCCATTTTCTGTCTGCTCCCTTGTGACTTCTTGAAGACTTCTTCATCTCTGTGTTTGTTGTTGTTTTTAGTAATGAACATCAAAAAATTATATATTTTTCCGATGCCTTTATTAAGCCCCATGTTAACCATCACACCCAGAAGAAATAGCCATTGGAAACCAAAACTAGAATTTTAAGTTCACCTTCCGCTTTCATGAAACAAACTGACCAACTAAAGGTCAACCAATAGGTCAGTGAAAGGTCAAAACCCTGGAAATTCAGAATTATCCTTATTCTAAATTTCTACTCCAACATCAGGATGTTTCATTTCACGGTAATGCTCTTGAGAAAGGCATGAATCCCTTTCTTCTCTTTCTCAGCTATACCCATAAAAAGGGTGAATAGTAGGCAGCTGGGTTCTTTAGCTTCGGTAAGGCAACTAGTCTCAGAGAAAGAAAACTCTGAATTCAAACCAACTTTACTCAGCTAAGAATTTAATTTCTGTTGCATCCTGTCCGTGGCAGAGGGGTGGGTAAATTAATAAAATCCAATTTTCACTTCATTTGCCAGATAATTAGAAATAAAGTCACTTTTATGAAGAACCTGAAAATAACAGAACATCAATACTATCTACCAAATTAATTTTCCTTTCTAACTATGACTGAATACCAATAAATAATATGGTTGCTACCCTAAGGTTTGAGGGGACAGATAACCTTGATTTCCAAAGATTATCAAAAGTTGCATTTATTTGGTGTTTCTGAGTTCAATCCCTGATCAAGCAGTGAAATTCATATATTCTGGTTTAGCAGAAACAAACCAAAGATTATTACAGTGATGAAATCAGAAAATCAACTTTATACAAATCTCTTATCAGCAAAAGGGAGACCATAACATGACCAGTGTGAATCTGTCAAACATTTTATGAATAGCACACACACATATATATATATATATATATTATATTATATATATAGATATATATATGTACAAGGTGTGTCAAAAAATATTTGAGATTTTTATCCTTTGACACACCTTGTATTCTGAAAAATACCATTCCATTCATTGTTCATTTCTATCTTGGTAAATACAGCAACAAACTTAGAACTTTCATGACACACCTTGTATTCTGAAAAAAAAAATGACGTTCCATTCATGTTCATCTTCTATCTTGTAAATACAGCTTCAATCTTGATAACTTTTATGCCACACAGTGTGTATATATATATATATATATATAGTAATATATATACAGGGTGATTAAAAGTAACTATCCCTATTTTAAACTATTTGTAATTTTTTAATATACTGTTTACATTTTCTCATTCTTTAATATATATTATTTAATATATGCAAATTAAAATCTATGTTATATTTTCTTTTCAGAATTGATTATGTTCTTTCAAATTCGAAGTCCTATAAAGATGTCTGGACATTTAACTTTAAAAGAGCATGCCCAGCTCTAGAGGCTGGAGCAAATACCAGTGCCCATATAGAATTTTAAAATAAAACTCCATGTTTGTGTGTTTCTCATATCTTATTTTGTAAAAAATGATCAGAATATAATTATAATTGAAAATCTTATAATTAAGATTTTCAAAATAGGGAGTTACTTTACAATCACCTTTATTATATATATATATTATATATATAATTATAATATATTGTAAATCGAAATATTGATCAGCTATCGCCTATGATTATATTATAAATTGTTTCTCTTACAGCATTGTGTGTGTTTTCATTCACTTTCATACTCATATATATATATATATATATATTATATAGTAATATTGTGTGTGTGTGTGTGTGTTGTGTGTTTGTGTGTGTGAGTGGTGTGTGTATAATAGTCATACATACAGTCCTATTTTGACATATAACATCTCAACAGTGCGGCTAGACTTTGTGTGCTCCTTTAAGCCAGGATCAACTCAACCGATTTATCATGTCAGAGCTTCTAAACACTGGGCTATCAACCACCCACAAGCAGGAAAGGTATTTTTTATTGATAAATACATACATATGCATACAAAGCTACTAAGGAGAGATCTATCCATGTTAAGAAGAGCCTTATATATATATACTATATATATATATATATAATAATAGATATATATAATATAGAGAGAGAGAGAGAGAGATGCGTATGTACATGTCCTGTGTCCCTGATGCACAAAAATCTGAAAGGACGCATTAAAATCTTATCCATGCATTCCAGTGGGTTTTTTTTCTTCCTGCACCATTTCAAGCTAACTGTAAATACATTCAATAGTTCTTAGAAGCGAATTACACAAGATAGGTTACAAGATAGCAGTTAGCACCGCTTTAGGTGGAACCCATAAAATTTCCCGGGACTCATCATGTGAGTTCCAGACATACTAAATCAAAAGCTATCAGCATCACTGTATATATATATATAATGGCCAGGATAAGAGCAACAGTTCAAATGAATTCAAATATATAAAATTGTCACCTCATCTTCTTCATTAGAGATATCTCTCTTCAGGGAACAATTTATTTTCATTGATAAATTTTTTTTTTTTTTTACTTTTGTGATCAATTATTCAGTTCATCTTGTTTTGTTACATATTTCTTCTTTTTCTTCTTCCTTTCTTTCTTCAATCTTCTTTCTTTCTTCTTTCTTTTTTGTCATCATTATCTTTCTTTCATTTACTCATTGCATTTATTCTTTGTTACGTTACTTCATTCATTCATTTTTTTTCTTTTCTTCCGTTTCTTTCTTTCTTTCTTTCTTTCTTTTTCATTCATTTCACATTTACTCATTATGTTTTCTTTTGTTCATTCATTCAATTATCTTTCTCTTCTTCTCTCTTCTTATTTCTTTTTTCTTTTTCATTATTCTTACATTTATTTGTTCAATAATTTGTGTTTTATTCATGACATTGATTGATTGATCATTCATTCAGTCTATCTTCTTTTCTTTCTTTTTCTTCTCTTTTTTCTTCTCTTTTTTTTCTTTTGTTTTCATTTATTCTTGCATTTACTTGTTCAATAATTTGTTCTTTGTTCAGTACTTCATTTATTCTTCTTCTTTTTCTTTCTTTCTTCTCTTTCTTTGTTTTGTCTTTGCATTTATCATTCACTAATTCTTTTTGTTCGTTCACTTCATTCATTATCTAGCTTCTTTTTCTTTAGTTTTCTCTTTTTTTCATTTGTTTTACATTTACTCATTCATGATTTCTTTGTTTTTTTTTCTTCATCCTTCATTCAGTTCATTCAATCTTCTTCTTTTTTCTTCTTCATCCCTTTCTTCTTTTCTTTTCTTTTTTCATTTGCATTCTCATTCACTAATCTTTTTGTTCACTTCATTTATTCTATCTTCTTTTCTTTCTTTTTCTTCATCTTCCTTTCTTCTTTTATTTATTTTAAAATTTACATTCTTTATCTTTTTTTTTATTCATTCAATTATTCATTCATTCTATTTTCTATTTCTTTCTTTTCTTTTCTTTTCTTTCTTCTAATTCATTCTTATTCTTTCTTTCTTTTATATCATTTGTTCCATTCACAATTCTTTAAATTCTTTCTTTCATTTACTCATTTTTCCTTTAAATAATTCCTTCATTCCTTTAAATCTTTCTTTATTTCATTCATTTCTTCATTAACTTTTTTCTCCTCTATTTTCCCTGTTTTATTTTTCTTTTAATATTATCTTAAATATTCAATCTGAAGATGGGAGAATTTGCATTGAAATATATAAATTTAATCTTCCTTGTTTTTTAATCTAATTTTCATTAACCATGAAATGTTTTTTCACTATCAACTTTATTCTCTACAGATTAGATAAATTTCAAGTCGACATTATATATATATATATATATATATATCATATAGATATAGATATAGATATAGATATAGAATATATTCAAGTTTTATTTCTATGGTTATTCCATGTTTCAGAAACTGAATTACCCAACAGTATTGCATTTTGAAAGTAAATTAATGTTCCAAATATTAGAAATCTGTTTAATATATTTGCATTTTTTTTAATAACAAGAAATTCTAATTTGAATCTTTAAAATATTTCAACATCTTTTTCTGGATTTTCCAGACTGTTGTCCTCATGTTTATTATATATATATATAATATATTATATATATATATATATATGAAAATAGATGGAAATTAATCCGACAGTATGAATTGATATTTTTGAAAAAACAAATGATGTTTATAATTGCTGAAGAAATCTGTTTTGACCGCTTTAATAGATTGGTCATCATCAAGAGCAACATATAAGAGAAAGACGGATGAAACAACCGTTAGAAGAAGGGTACAAACAAAATGCCATTATTCAATGCTGGAAATTAAAAAAATGCGGTTCTGGTTAAAAATAAAATTAATTTTATTTAAAAATCAAAGCATTATAGTTCATAATAAAACTCAAAAGAGTTTGATGTAAAATTATTAAATGTTATAATGAGTATCAAATTGTTCATGATATTATTCAGCTATTAAAAAGTAATTTACAAGTCCACACAAATTGAATAATAGCATTTTGGTTTGTACCCTTTCTTCTAACGGTTGCTCTTGATGATGGACCGATCTATTAAAGCGGTCAAAACAGATTTCTTGTCAGCAATTATAAACATCATTTGTTTTTTAAAAATATTAAATTGCATATAATATATATATATTATATATATTATATATATATATACCAGCTCTTTGCACAAGCAGGATGCAACATAGGTTAATTCTTAAGCAGATTTGAACAGGTTTGAATTCAGAATTTTCTTTATCCTAGACTGGTTACCTAACCAAGGTTAAAGAGCCCAATCTGTCCTACTATTTACCTCATGGCTGGAAGGAGAATAGTTTGATGCATACCTTTCCCAAGAGTGTTAGCGCTATGTGAAATGCAAGCAGTCTCATCCTTATAATATATAAGTTATATAATTATTTTACCTCTAAAATCTGTTATTGTTACATATACAATTTTCAGTTGATGTACCCCAGGTGTTTCTGGTCATAATCAGGAGCCTTCACAGAAATTTGAACCAAACGATGTTTGTATAAAATAAAAGATGAGGACAACAGTCCGAAAAATTCGATAATACAAATTATCAAGCTTCATCTAAAAAATTCAGACAAATGAATGTATTTTTCTGGCATGTAATTTTTCTGCTGTAATGACGAACTGAAAACCCATCTGCCCTCAATCATTGAGGTAAAGTATTATTTGATTTATTTTTGATTTTTATATGGCTCAGTCGGTAGATACCGGCCCTCGCCAACTCAGTGTATTGAGTAGCACAGGGATCTGTGCAGTAAAGTGAGGAGCTGATGGTAAGTGTGGCACCCCACCTCAGATGCAAAAAAACAATCTCCTTGGTCTAGCACTAGTGAAAAGGGTATATACTCACTTGCTGTATGGTTGATACCGACATAGGCTGCCCCGCGACTTACTTTTTTTACTTTATATCAATAGATAATCATTAGGTTAGTTGGTGTTTGAATGATTCCTAAAGCTGGACTTTTTTTAGCAAATGAATGATCTTAAAGTTTTGTTTGGTCAATTTGAGACTCAATATAGATAATTCGGGAAATATATATCAGAACCTTATATTTGCGGTAAAGAAAAAAAGCCTTAATGTCGCACAATTGCGATTAGTCCATTATCTCCAACGCGGACCACCGCTAATTAGACCTGAATTAGAACAACATCCCCCAGAGTGATGTAAACTGAAGCCAGAAGTGGGTTCTAGAATCTGCCAAAGAATATATATAAGAAATCCACGCATTTCCGATCCCATTTCAATAAATGCAGTGGTAAGAAGAACCATATGAATATGGGCTGAAATAGATCTATAACTGCAAATATGACTGATATTAAGCTTTCTTTACAATATGTTTATTTAGTTCTCCCCTAGGGGCCGGGTTAGCTTCATCGGTAGACGTCGGCTAGAAACCACAAGTTCCTAGTTCGATCCTGGTCCTCGCCAACTCAGCTATGAGTTGCAGCAGGGATCTATGCGGTATAAAGTTAAGGAGCTGATATGTATGGGCGCTCCACCTCATAAGCAAATAACAGATCCTTGGTCTGGCGTAGTGAAAAGGGGATAGGACTCCCTTGCTGACTGGCTGATACCGACATTAGGTCCGCCCATCGACTTTACTTTACTTTTATAATATTTATATTTATTATATTAGGTATGCCATATGAATTTTATATATTATATATATTTTTATTTTCATATATATTTGGTATATAATGATTTTTATGATAATGAACTGAAAGTTATTTAATTTAAGTTTCATATTAATGTCACGGTTATTTTTCTTTTTCTCTCTTAGAAATCATTTTATTTTCAATGTAGCATAAAATAGATGGTATAAATTAAAAAGAGAAAGAAAGAAAAGGAGAAATGAATTTCTTGTACTTATGACAAGAATGAATGATAAGCATCAATCTTTAATGAGTTCCACAATTTAATTCACAGAAGCGGAACAAGTTCAAAAAATTGTTAATTACTTTTCTTTCTTTCCATCTTATAATGCCAACATTTAATTTACAAAATCACAAATAAATAAATAAGAATAAAAATGTCACACTCCACTTAAAAAGAATAATTTTTGTAATTGTTAATGTGTTTGTCACGGTACTTAACCAAGAACTGACATTAATCCCAACTTGGGGATCATTGATCTATACGTGTTACAATTAACCTCTTAATTATTCATATGTATGTATTTACAAACCCCTCTACATTGAGCAGCTTTAAATTCAGTTTTTCCTTCTCTAGACCAGTTGCCTAACCAGTGTTAAGAGTCCAGTCTACCTTACTTTACCCATAGTGGAGGGAGAACTAATTGGATTCATTTATAGATAAAAAGTTCTCACTGCCAGTTAACAAAGAATCAATTTGTCTTACGTATTGTAATATTGTTCACCTACTTACAAGACTGACATTAATCCTCACTTGGGGATCAATGATCCATGATGTGTCACAATAACCTCTTAACTATTCATCATGTAGTGTATTTACAACCTCACATGAGCAGCTTAAATTCAAGTTTTCCCTTCTTCTAGCCAGTTGCCTAACCAGTAAGAGTCCAGTCCTACTCTACTATTTAACCCATAGCTGGGGGGAATAATTGGATTCATACTTCTTATTAGATAAAAACGTCTCATCCAGTTAACAAGAATCTAATTTCTTTGTAGTTGTAGATATTTGTCAACTACTTAACAAGACTGACATTAATCCTCACATTGGGATCAATTGATCTATACGTGTACAAATTAACCTCTTACCTATCCACAAGTCATGTATTTACACCCCAAATGAGCAATTTGAATTCCAGAGTTTCTCTCCATGCAAAGATATGGCACCTATGTTAAGGAGAAGGAAAACGTTTGAAATTCAAACTAATTGTACTCTGTTTTATAAAATTGACCTTATGATGTGCAATCCTGTTTATGGCTTTCTATATTCATCAATTGTAAGTATTAATCTGATGTTCTGGCATACAAGGATCTAGAGTAATAGTTTTCAACCTGCATGCCTGTATGAGGGGCGGTGCATTTACACTCCCACACTTCCAAATTTTTTGACTATTTATTTTTAACCTGTATGAGCGATATTTCAGTTATCTATTCATCCTGCTGCAGAATTACTTTTCTTCAATAAAAGGGGGGGTTCCCTATTATTTATTATATTCAGAAGTTCTGCTTCAGGTCTGGGTTAGCTAGTACAGGTAGAGCATTTGGCTAGGAAACCACAAGGTTCTAGTTCGCATACCGCGCTGCCAACTCAGTGTATGAGTACACAGGGACTGTGCAGGTAAAGTAAGTGAGCTGACTGTAGGTGTGGCGCTCCATCTCAGACACAAACACAATCTCTGGTCTAGCGCTCGTGAATAGGGAAGACTACCCTCGCTGATTGGCTTCACTTTACTTTACTCTAATGAACTAACCATCAGTTTTATGTACTTTGCCTTACGACAGAATGCAGTAGTGGGAGAGCAGAGTCATAGGTTGAGTTTTTATTAAAACTTTTAACTCTTTGGCCTACGAAATTTCCTCCATGGCTTGTACCGAATTTCTTGGTATTTTTACCAGTGTGGATATTTCAAGGTACATATTATTCACCTCAGAACTCATTCTATTCAATAAAGTCCTATTATTTGTAATCTAAGTCCTTCGCTTCAGTAGTATAAACTAGTATTGAACTCAATTATAAGGAATGAGATAGATAAATAGAGAGAGATATAGAGGAGAGAGCAGAGAGAGAGAGAGAGAGAGAAGGGGATGGATTATTTTGAAAAGGATATTACCAGCATAACTCTGTATCCTACCCAGAAAATTTCCTCATGGATTGTAACAAATATTCTTGGTATTTCTTTTACCTGTATGATTGGATAATTTCAAAGTTCCCAGTATCTATTTACGCTCAAACTCATTCTGTCAAATAAAGATCTTATTATTGTTAATCTTAGTCTTCTAATCAGATTGAATAACCTAACCATCAGTTTTGTAATTTGCTGTCACAGTGTTGGAGATCCACTATAAGCGGTTTAAAGTAGGGTACAAGAGTTAATACGGTTAAGTTTTATTAAAAGCAAGAGGAGTTACACTGCTTGACCTAGAATAAAAGTCATTTTTTCAGTTCAGACATCTCTCAAACTTTTGCTTGAAACTGTACTTAAAATAACCTTGCGCTTATATTTATGTCACAATCCTATATGATTATATATAAAGATATATATTATATATATTAAAAAAAAACTATTGATTTATCTTAAGGAAATGTTTACATCTACACACACTAATGCACACGCTTTGCTCCAAATATTTAAAAAAAAAAAAAAGAAAAGAAATATGATAATGAAATCAATGAGGCATTTCGCAAATGCATCAAAAGAAATGAAATTTCATAAACTCCTACAAAGATCAATTGAATTTTTTTGTCTCTTTTCTTGCAATGTAATTTTTATTTTATTTTTTGCACAATTTATTCAAAGTCGCATACATGACTTGCTTGCGCTTCAACAAATTTATTATGCAACGAAAAAAATCACCAAATGCACAACCAACAAACGGAAGCTTCCTTTAAAAACAAAACACTCTTATTAATTCATAAAGAATTTTTAGCTCAATTCCCCAATGTAGACTGGATTTGACAAGGTCATTTTTGTACAACAGAGACCTGTCCTCTCAATGAGTGTGTATGCTCCACAGCATATTATACATCATACTATAGTTCTCTACGTATACCTATAATATTAGTACTATAATTATTCTATAGATACATATTTGCCCTTATTAGCTAGACGGCAGTCGAAGAGACGCCCTTTCAATAAATTCAACTCATAGTCAGGCCTGCATCTATAATGATTGTCCAACCTTATTGCTTCTTATAGCAGCCCACGAACTTTTATGAATATTTGCAAGAAGTCGGTGGCTGAGGGTCTTAGTGTCCTGGTAGTTCTAAAACTCTATCTGATGTGATGTTCCAATTCTGGAGCTCTGTGGAATATAAAGTATCCCTTCATCACATTAGTTCACAGTCCACTCTGTACCTGTAGGTGCCATCTATGGTGATAGAAAAAAATGTTGTTCTTTTTTAAATGTGTTTTAAAAAACGTGTTTTAAAAAAAATCAGCTACCCATCAGAATGATAAACAAAAACATCGTCATCATAAAAAACCCAATAAGGATTGACATGCCTATTAAATCTAAACATCAGCAATCAATATAGTAAGCCATGGTGGTGCCAAAAATTGCTCAGTTCCATTAATAATTCACCTTTATTGGGGCACTTCATGAACATCGAATGAAATGGCCCTAGTCCCCTTTTATCTTAGCTGCTGCCTGGGTGGGATGACTCTCTGAATCTAAGCTCATTTAATGTTATTTTTACCTGGTACGGTATTACCTGTATATAATTATCTAAATTACCATTTATTTACCAATCCCTCATTAAAAGGAAAGCACAAGGTCAATTTTAACAGTAGAGCTACATACTGGTTTGAATCAGAGTTTTCCTTCTCCTAGATGGTTGCCATACCATATCAAAGAACACATTTGCACTACTATTTACCCATAGCTGTGGCGAGAGGTAGCTCTTGAAGTCTTTTGTCATTAATTTCCCAAGGACTTATAGTCTCTGTGATGCAAAGATGCTATGTCAAATTGAACTACTCTCCACAAGCTATGGGTTAAGATAGTAGTGCAAATTGTGTTGCTTTGGTATGGGTATGGCAACCAGTCTAGGAGAAGGAAAACTCTGAATCAAACCAGTTTGTACTCTACTTTAAAATTAGACGCTTGTTGTTGCCATCGCTGTTTTGTAGTGGAGGGATTGGGGTAATAAATTATATTATAGCTAATATATACCAGGTAATACCTACCAGGTAAAATTAATAAATGAGCTTAGCTCAGGAGAGTCATCCCACCCAGGCGCAGGCTTATATAAAGGGGTAGGCCAGTTTCATCCTGATGTCTGAAGTGCCCCCATAAAGGTGAAATATTAATGGAACTGAAGCAATTTTTGGCACTCACCATGGCTTACTATAATTGATTGGCTGGTTGGTTTAGATTTTATGGCATGGTCATCTTATTGGGTTATTTTTATGATGAAGAGTTTTTGTTTATTCATCTTGATGTGTACTTGATTTTTTTTTTAAACACGTTTTTATAACACAAAATTTTAAAAAAACAACATTTTTTTTCTATTCAACCCTAGATGGGACCCCTGACAGTACAGATGGAACTGTGAATAATTGTGATAAGGGATACGTTTATATTCCACAGATGCTCCAAGAAATTGGAACTTCACCATCAGTAGAGTTTTAGAAACATACCAGGACACTAAGACCCTCAGCCACCGACTTCTTGCAATATATCATAAAACGTTGGGGCTTTGCTATAAGAGCAATAGGGTGGGACATCATATAGAGCTAGGGCTTGACGTGATGAGTTATTTATTGAGGGTCTCTTCGGACTGCCCGTACTACCTAAGTAAGGGCAAAAAGTATGTATACTATAGAATATATATAGTACTATATGTATTAGTTATAGTAAGAGAACAATATTATAGTATAATATGCTGTGGGCACTACACACTCATCATGAGGGCAGGTCTCGTTTGTACAAAAATGACCTTGTGTCAATCCAGTTCATAATTTGGGAATTGAGCTAAATAATCTTTATGAATTATATAAGTTGTTTTTTTTAAGGAAAGCTTCATTTGTTTTTGTTTGTGCATTTGTGTTTTTTTCGGTTGCATTCTAAATTTGTTGAAGCGGCAGCAAGTCCATGTATGCGACTTTGAAACATTGTGCACAAAAAAGTAAATATAAAAATATCATGCAAGAAGAGACAAAAATTCAATTGCATTTATTGTAGAGTTTATGAATTTCATTTCTTTGTGCATTTTGCGATAGCCTCATTTGAATTCATTATCATATTTCTTTCTTTTTTTTTTTTTTTAATATTTGGAGCATAGCGTGTGCCATAGTGTGTGGTGAGATGTAACATTCGCTTTATATAAACAATAGTTTTTTTTTTAATATAGTGTAATGATATATCTTTTATATTATACATCATATAGGATTGCTTGCAATAATATAACGCAAGTTATTTTAGTACAGTTTTGCAAGCAAAGTTGAGAGATGTCTGAACTTTAAAAATATGACTTTATGTCTGGTCACATGTTAACTCCTCTTCTTTAAGTAAAACTTAACCTATGTAACTCTTTACCTACTTTAAACCGCTTATAGTGGATCTCTCCAACACGTTGAAGCAAATTACAAAAACTGATTGGTTAGTTTTTCTACTGATTAGAGGACTAAGATTACAATATAAGACTTATTTGAATAGAATGATTCGAGGTTGATAGATATGGGACTTTGAAATATTCCAATTCATACATGGTAAAAGAAATACCAAGAATATTGGTACAGATCATGCGAGAAATTTTGGTAGAAAAGAGTTATGCTGGTAATATCCTTTCTATAATAATCATCCCCCTTCTCTCTCTCTCTCTCTCTCTCTTCCTTCTCTACTTTATCTCTCCTCTATTTAACTATCTCATTCTTATATTGAGTTCAAACTGTTTATACTAACTGAGCGAAGGACTTAGATACAATAATAGGACTTTGATTGAATAGAATGAGTTCTGAGGTGATAGATATGTGACTTTGAAAATCCAAGCTGGTAAATACCAAGAAAATTCGGTACAGCCATGGAGAAATTTCGTAGCCAAAAGTTAAAGTTATAAAAACTCAACCTATGGACTCTTTGCTCTCCTCACGGTACTGCATTTCTGCCGTAAGCAAAAGTACAAAAACTGAGTGTTAGTATCATTATAGTAAAGTAAAGTGAAGCCAATCGCGAGGAGGTCTATCCCCTATTCCTAGCGCTAAGACCCAAGGAGATTGTGTTTGTTGTCTGAGATGGAGCGCCCACACCTTACAGTCAGCTCCGTTACTTTACTGGCACAGATCCCTGTGCTACTCAATACACTGAGTTGGCCAAGGGCGTATTCGAACTAGGAACCTTGTGGTGTCTGCCCAAATGCTCTACTGAGCTGACTAACCCAGACTGAAGGCAGAACTCTGAATATAATAATATAGGACTTTATTTGAAGAAAAGGATTCTGGGTGAAGATAACTTGATGAATTATCGCATTCATACAGGTAAAAAATAAAATATCAAGAAAATTTGGTAAGTGTGGGAGTGTCAAATGCGACGCCGCCCTCAATAACCAGGCATTGCAGGCTTGAAACTATACTCTAGATCCTTTGTATGCCAGAACATCAGAGATAATACTTCAAATTATGAATTATAGAAAGCCATAACAGATGCAACATAAGGTCAATTTTTTTAAACAGAGTACAAATGTAGTTTGAATTCAAGTTTTCCTTCTCATTACTAGGTGCCATATCTAATTGCTGGAGAGAAACTCTGAATTCAAATGTGCTCATTTTGGGGGTTGTAAAACATACTTGTGGATAGGTAAAGAGTTAAATTGTACACGTAATAGATCAATTGGATCCCAAGTGAGAATTAATGTCAGTCTTGCTTAAGTAGTTTCGACACAATATTACACTACAAGAAATTGATTCTTTGTTAACTGGAGTGAAAGTTTTTAGCTCTATAAAAGTATGAATCCAATTATTCTCCTCCAGCTATGGGTAAATATAGGGTAGACTGGACTCTTAACCTTGGTTAGGCACTGGTCTAGAAGAAGGAAAACTGAATTTTAAAGCGCTCATGTTGAGGGGTTTGTAAATACATACATATGAATGAGTTAAGAGTTAATTGTACACATATGATCAAATTGATCCCCAAGTGGGATTAATGTCGTCTTGTTAGAGTATGGTGACACAATATTACAACTACTAAGAAAATTGATTCTTTGTTAACTGGAAGTGAGAACTTTTTATCTATAAAAATATGAATCAATTATTCTCCCTCCAGCTATGGTAAATAGTAAGGTAGACTGGACTCTTTAACACTGGTTAGGCAACTGTTAGAACGCAAGGAAAACTGATTAAAGCTGGTCATGTAGAGGGTTTTGTAATACATCTATGAATAGATTAAGAGTAATTGGTATACGTATAGATCAATGATCCCCACAGTGAGGATAATGTCATCTGTTATAGTAGGTGACACACATTACAATTACAAATTGATTCTTTAGTTAAGTGGAGTGTGACATTTTTATTCTTATTTATTTATTTTGTGAATTTGTAAATTATGTTGGCATTATAAAGATGAAAGAAAGAAAAAGTAAATTAACAATTTTTTGACTGTTCCGCTTCGCTGTGAGATATATCTGTGAACATCATTAAATTGAGCCTCATTGTTCAATCTTCTTGTCATAAGTTACAAGACATTCATTTCTTTTTCTTTTCTTTCTTTTTATTATATACCAATTATTTATGCTACATTGAAATAAATGGATTTCTAAGGAGAAAGAAATAACCGATGACATAATATGACTTAAATTAACATAACTCAGTTCATTATATAAAAATCAATATATACAAATATATAGAAATATAAATATATATATATATATAAATGCATATGCATAACCTAATATTAGAAGTAAAAATAGCTATGATATATTAAAAGTAAAGGTAATCGTCGAGGGCGCCTAATGTCGGGATCAGCCCAGTTCAGCAGGAGTTATCCCTTTTCACTAGCGCCAGACCAGGAGATTGTGTATTTCTTATGAGGTGGAGCGCCACACCTACTATAGCTCCTTACTTTTACGCATAGCATCCCTGTGCTACTCATACGCTGAGTTGGCGAGGACCAGCGATCGAACTAGGGAAACTTTGGTTTCTAGCTGATACGCCTTACCGACCTGAAGCTAACCACGCCCTATGGGGAGCAATATATATAAAAATCATATTGGTAAAGAAAAAGGCTTAATAACAGTCATATTTGCAGATTATAGATCTATTTCACCCATATTCATATGGGCTTCTCTACCACGCTTTATTTGAAATGGTCGGAAATGCTGTGGATTTCTTATATATATTTCTTTGGAGATTCTAGAACCACTCTGCTTCAGTTTTATCATCACTCTGGGGGCAGTTGTTTATATTAGCGGGTCTAAATAGGCAGGTGGTCCAAGTGTATGAGATATGGACTCACTGCTATAGTCCGACATTTAGCTTTTTCTTTACCAAATAGTAAGGTTCTGTATATATTTCCTCGAATTATGCCTATATTTGAGCCTTCTCAAAATTGACCCAAACCAATTTAACATTCATGTTGCTAAAAAAGTCCAGCTTAGAAATCATTCCAAACACCAACTAACCTAATGATTTTCTATTGATATAAAAGTAAAAAATAAAGTCGTCGGGGCAGCCTAATGTCGTATCAACCATACAGCAAGTGAGTATATAACCCTTTTCACTATGCTAGACCAAGAGATTGTTTTTTTTGGCATCTGAGGTGGGGTGCACACTTACCATCCAGCTCCTCACTTTACTGGCACAGATCCTTGTCTACTCATACACTGAGTGGCGAGGGCCGGTATCTACCGATCTGACCATATAAGAAATCAAAATTAATCAAATAATACTTTACTCAATCATTGAGGGCAGATGTTTTCATGTCGTCATTTACAGCCCAGAAAAATTACATGCCAGGAAAATATATCATTTGTCTGAATTTTTTAGATGAAGCTGAAATTTGTATAATTCAGATTTTTCGGACTGTTGTCCTCATCTTTATTGTTATACAACATCGTTTTGGTTTCAAATTGTTCTGTTGAAGCTCCTGATTAATGCCAGAACACCTGGGGTTCACATCAACTGAAAATGTATATGTACAATAACAGATTTTTAGAGGTAAAATATTATTATATAGCTTATATATTATAAGGATGAGACTGTTTGCATTTCACATAGCGCTAACGCTAACACTCTGGGAAAGGTATGCATCAAACTATTCTCCTTCCAGCCATGGTAAATAGTAGGACAGATTGGCTTTAACCTTGGTTAGGTAACCAGTCTAGGATAAAGAAAATTCTGAATTCAAACCTGTTCAAATCTGCTTAAGAAATTAACCTTATGTTGCATCCTGCTTGTGCAGAGAGGCTGGTATAATATATATATATATATATATATATATATATATATATGAATTAATATTTTTAAAAAAACAAATGATGTTTATAATGCTGACAGAAATCTGTTTTGACCGCTTTAATAGATCGGTCATCATCAAGAGCAACCGTTAGAAGAAAGGGTACAAACAAAATGCTATTATTCAATTATGCTGTGGACTTGTAAATTACTTTTTTAATAGCTGGAATATATCATGAACAATTTTGATACTCATTATACACTTTATATAATTTTACATCAAACTCTTTTGAGTTTTATTATGAACTATAATGCTTCTGATTTTTAAAAATAAAACTTATTTTATTTTTAACACAGAACACGCATTTTTTTAATTTCCAGCATTGAATAATGGCATTTTGTTTGTACCCTTTCTTCTAACGGTTGTTTCATCCCGTCTTTCTCTTATATGTTGCTCTTGATGATGACCAATCTATTAAAGCGGTCAAACAGATTTCTGTCAGCAATTATAAACATCATTTGTTTTTTCAAAAATATCAAATTCATACT
>CM042142.1:58996200-59021200 GCA_023376005.1 Doryteuthis pealeii | reverse complement strand
AATAATTATTAAATAATCATTCATTTAATCTTAATTAGTATCTCATTTATTAACGATATCTATATTAAAGTCAAAATCATTAATACATTGAATAAGTCTTATTTATCAACAATGTCTCTATGAGTTAAATTTGGTTCAAAACAACCCATGTTATTAATGTGTGTAAAATCTTGCAATGTGTATTATATATTACTAAGAAATAAAGGTTTAAAATAAAGGTTTGAGTAATTTACATTAGGGTTTTAAAAACAGTGGGTTAAAAAGATAATTACTCAGGGTCACTGATGTTTAATATTGTTTTATTCTCAAATGTATTAAAAGCAATCCTATGTATAATAGATATGTATAAATCAATTAGAATAAAATTAAAAATATATATATATATACACACACACACACACACTCATAACCAATCCTTATGCCATTCACCATATATACATAAATCACTACATCTTTGAACCCTGTATATAAGACCCACCCACTCCCAAACACCTAACACCTGTGGAATCATTATCAGAATCCCATTGATACACACCCTATCTGAGAGAAAAAGGAAAATCTCCTACTACCAACCTCTGCTAACACCAACAACTGACCACCACTCCCCTTATTCATGACCTCCTAATTCACCAGTATGAAAATGTTCACCATTGAAGCCAGAACTCAATCCAAAGTCCTGAAGAAGGTCTAACATAGAGAAATGTTACAACGTTAATATCACTATCTACAATAAACATCCATTTGTCTCCCTTTCTCCACAATAAAATTAAAGTAAATGAAATCTGTTTCTATGCATTCTTATTTAGTTTACTTAATCTTTCTAATTTAATATATTTCATTGCATTAAAAACTTAAATACTTGCGCCTGGCAGAGGGTGCATATTTTTGCTAGTTTATCTAAATTTTGTCTACATTGTTGTCTTTGTGTAGAACTCAAATAATCTTGGTTTCTTTCTCTTTGATTATAACTGATATTTTTGATTACACTCGATAGTATAAATGTTCAAATCTCTTGTTCAACCTGAAATCCTAATACATTAATGTAATAACCTTATTTTCTTTATTTCTTTTGTACATGTGAGTGTTTTAACAGATTGTAACATAAATTCTGTTTATACAGAACAAGTCTTTTGCTATGAAAATGTACAATTACATTTATCAAGATGTGCTTTAAAAAAAAGATTAAATAAAACCTACAATACTTGATGTTTAACAAAACTAGACATTTTATTCTTTTTTCCAAATATGACATTCTTTTTCCATGACATATCAAAGTTTTGAAGTTGGGACAAAAGTCTGTTTTAAATTAAACTACAGGGTGTCCACAAAGTCTGGGTACATGGGGATTAACACATACTTTTAAAACAAAACAATTTATTTAATTATAATGTTAATAAATAATATTTTCAATATGATTTCCTTCATTTTCAATGCATAACTTGATGTGCCTTGCAAAATTCAGGTGAGCTCAATTAAATAAGTCTACATTGCCATCAATTTCAGCACACTGACTGGTAATGTGTTTTCTTGTGTGGTTTAAATCTTTATTGAGTAAACTTTCTCTTTCAACATACCCTAGAAAAAGAAGTCAAGGGAGAAAGGTTTAGTGAACGAGGGGACCATTCCACATGACCCCTTCTTCCAATCCAGTGAGGAAAAGTGTCATTCATCCAATTTCTAATAGCTGTGGCAAAATGGGCAGGGGGCTGAAACCAATTCAGAAGTCCCTCACCTAGGTGCTCAATTTGAGGCATTAATTTATCTCTCAAATGTTTAAATAAGTCTCACCCATTACATGTTAAATTAGCATATCTGCCTTCTTGGAAAATTAACATAAATAAATACAATAGTGAAATCTCCATGTACCCAGACTTTGTGGACACATGTTAAATAAGTCTCACTCATTACATGTTAAATTAGCATATCTGCCTTCTTGGAAAATTAACATAAATAAATACAATAGTGAAATCTCCATGTACCCAGACTTTGTGGACACATGTTTAAATAAGTCTCACCCATTACATGTTAAATTAGCATATCTGCCTTCTCGGAAAAAAACATAAATAAATACAATAGTGAAATCTCCATGTACCCAGACTTTGTGGACACATGTTTAAATAGTCTCACCCATTACATGTTAAATTAGCATATCTGCCTTCTTGGAAAATTAACATAAATAAATACAATAGTGAAATCTCCATGTACCCAGACTTTGTGGACACATGTTAAATAAGTCTCACTCATTACATGTTAAATTAGCATATCTGCCTTCTCGGAAAAATAACATAAATAAATACAATAGTGAAATCTCCATGTACCCAGACTTTGTGGACACCCTGTAGAATAAGATATTAACAATGCATGAAAACACAGAATTGGACAAAAACAAAACAAAACTCACTTAGTAAACAAAAAATTGTATTTTATTATCACCACATAATGAAACTTCAATAGACACTCATGAAAAAAAGTAAAGTTGATGGAGTGGCCTATTGTCGGTATCAGCCAGACAGCGAGGGAATCTATCCCCTTTTCACTAGTGCTAGACCAGGGAGATTCTTTTTGCATCTGTGGTGAAGTGCCACACCTACCATCAGCTCCCGACTTTACTGCATAGATCAGATTACCCAATCTGTGCTACTCATGTGCTGAGTTGGCAGGGACCAAGTTGAACCAGGAATCTTGCAATTCTTAGGCGGGTGCTCTTCTGACTGAGCTAAATTGGCCCCTATTCAGGGGCTGGTTTGGACACACATAGGAAGTGATTATTTTACTTGATTATTGTTATCAAAGTTTCCTTAGTTGTATCAAAAACTATAGCTCTCTCTATGCTCACTAGAATGAGTTTCATGTCACCTGTTTCTCCTAAACAAAAGATTCATCTCAAATTGAGGATATGAAAAATATTAAAAGAAATATAACAACACATCTTCACACAGTATCAAAAGAGAAGTATCAGAAGTGCTTAATTAATGGCAAACTTTCTGAAAATATCAGAGGTGCTATGACCAATGGTGTATTTGTTGTAAGAGAAGATATTTTCCCTACAAGACTCCCTACATTAGACTCCTCTAATAAAAGACGGTTGTTTGCTATAAGTTCAACATGAACAAAGGGGAACCACTCTTGACTGATAAATTATTTATTTTCCCATTAAACAAACCCTAAACCCTAACCCTAACCCTAATCCTAACCTTAACCCCAAACCCTAACTCTTAACCCTAACCTCATCTTCTTTTTTCCTAGTAGATCAATAAATAAATAAATAATTTATCAGTCAAGAGTGGTTCCCCTTTGTTTATGTTGGAGTTTTAGGAAATAACCTAAAAGACATAGAAGATACAGACTACACCAAGAGTGCTCATAGTAGCTAATCTTGCTAATAGAGTATTCATTACTGTTTAAAGAACTGCGCATTTGATTCTATCAAGTAGTAGCTCATCAGGGTTACTGATGAGCTACTAAGCGAAACTGTTAGTAGGTATATCTGAATCTTTAGATTTAACTTTATATATATATATATATATATATATATATATATATTATATATTATTATTTATATTTTTGCTTGAAGGCAATTACAATGCATATATCGCATAAAATTCGATAATTATAGAAGATAATAAGTGAATTTCAGTAAAGTATTATTCGGTGTGTAGAACATCGTACAGACTGTTTCAACTTTATTAAGTCTCATCAGCGATGTATACTAACGATTTCCCTCCGACAGAAATCAAAACTGGTACTTCAGCAGGATAGTCAGAAACCATACTGCCTCGGCCACGATACAGCACGGGACAATCAGTTTGTCACTCTGCTTTTCTCTTTTGCTAAGATAGATGCACATGTATGCACACATTTGCATAGTTTGTATATTCATAAATACATTTATAAAAAAATATATATTCCAGTAAATATTTGAAATTTTGAAAATCATTAAGAAACTAATGGGAAAAGAAACATTTTTCTTTTCATGAGATTTAAAAAAAAAAGGTTATTTTGTATATATATATATATATATATATATATATAGGGGGGAATTTGTGTGGGCTCTATTCATATATATATATATATATATATATATATATATATATATATATATAAGGGTTTATACATTAATGCATGCATACAAATAATATGTATATTTATATATATACACATGCTCATGCACATCCCCCACATTCTGCCCTGTTGTGCACATCCTACACACACACACACACACACACACACACACACACACACATATATACATATATATACATATATATATATATATATAACATTAAGATCCTTTGCCTATTTCAAATAAAAACATTTTATATATATATATATATATATATATATATATATATAAAATTCTATGTTTTTATTTGAAATACAACCAAGGATCTTAATGTTTTTTTTATCATCATTTATTAAAGAAAAAAAATTCAATCAGTTTCCTTACGAAATGATTTTTTTAGCAAAATTTCAAAAAAATTTTAATGCAAAATATGATCCCTGAAAATCTTCCATTTATTACTTCATTTTGTGATCTCATTTGATGATGATGAAACCAAATTGCTTCTTAATATTTTTCTGGGATTGTGTGTGAGTGGGTATGCATATATACATTGGTGTGTTCTGCATGTGTGTATATGCATGTATTTGTGCATATATATGTTTGTGTACATGTATGTTTTTGCACATATGTGCATGTATAATTGCACTTGTGTACACAATTGTATGTGTGTGCATATGTGCACATACATATATATATATATATGAAGACCTACGTGAACAATGCATCAGAAACGGATGGATAACGGATGTATTTCCCATTGAGGTCGGATGTCGGGGGTTTATTGCCAACTCAACCTCGGCATTTTTGTCTAAACTTGGACTTTCACTACCAGACAAGAGGAAATACTTAAAAAAGATTCGAGGAGAAAGCTCTAACCGCATCAGCGTGGATATGGCAGTCCTATATTGTGACATCAAACCGACAAAGTCTGGTGGTATCGTGAGATACTGCTGGGGTGCTCTGGGTTAGTGGTAATGATGCTTCGGCCCCGAAACCATGCCTGAACCCAGAGTCATCATCTGATGAAGGCTTTGTTGGTTGCAATGCTACTGTGTCAATAGTAGTCATTGTATGAATATTATTATATGTTTAGGTGCATATGTGAATGTGTGTGTATCCCTATGTGAGTGCATGTGAGTGTGTGTTTGTATGTGCACATTTACATATGTGCATATCTGTGCACATGGTGTATGTGCACATGGTGTAAAAGAATATGTATGTGAGGGATGTTATCTTTAGATCTCCTGTATTTTGTTAAAATGGTTCCAGTTTCCAGAATGAATTTAAGAAAGATTTGATTCCTCTTGTAGAAGAAATTTCTTTGTCACTTTTAAAGTCAGAATCTATTGTGATTTTAAATTCTTTTTCTATGCCATACTTGTTCTTTAACTTTTAATTTAATGAAGTTTGATAGTCTTATTGATAAAGTTTATGGATTGATTATATAAAAGATTGAATTAGTTTTACACTTGAGTAAAAAAAACAAAACAACATCATGAACAGGAAGCAACGTAAACGCAAAAACGCAGAGTCAGATGAATATAACAAGATATAATACCAAGTTGGCATAATGGTTAGCACCGTAGGAAATGGACTCGTCGACCCGAGTTCAAACCCTAGATGAAATTGTTTACATTTCACATGGCGCTAATACCCTTGGGAAAGGTATGACTCCAACTGTACTCCCCCCAGCTATGGATAAATAGTAGGACGGACTGAACTCTTCAGCCTTGGTAAGGCAACCTGTCTAGGAGAAGGAAAACTCTAGGAATTCAAACCTGTTAAACTCCGCTTAAGAAATTGAACTTGTCTCGCATCCTGCTTGTGCAGAGGGGTTGGTAAATATATATAATACCAAGGTGAGTCAAAAGTTTTGCAATATTTTAGTTGGTTGGTTGAATTTTAGGGTATGTCAACCATAGTTGGGTTATTTTATGCCAAAAATAGTTTTATTCATTATTGATGGGTATTTAAAATTCCTTTTTTAAACTGAATTCTTTTAAACAACTTCTATTTAACCCATAGATAGGACTACAGCAGTTACTACCACCCCAGGTCAGGGTGGACTGGGAGTAATGGCGATGAAGGGGTACTCCACACTCCCAGATCTCCAGAATTGGAACTACACCATTAGATGCAGTTTAATGTTATACCCAGGACACTAAAACCTGCAGTCACTGCCTTCTAACAGATATATGATAAAAAGGGTTGGGGGTGTTGCCATAAGGGCAGTTGGGTTGGGACAATCATATAGGTGCTAGGGCTTGGCATGACCAGTTGATTGATTGGATGGAACCTCTCTGACTGTCTGTCTAGCCTAATTAAGAGCCAAATTGGAGTGTTGCATGTGATATAATGACCATAGGAATTCTCACTATAAAAACTGGTTGTCAATTTTCGTAAATAAGTGCAGAAAACGTCTGAGAAGACCAGAAATTTTAAATCAATTCAAGGTGCTAGGAAATCTAATTCAAAACATAATCCTTCCTTTGTCTCTGTCTCTATTTCTGTCTGTCTGTCTGTCTGTCTCTATATAATATATATATAATAAGAAAAACAAATGTTTAAAAAACGATGAATTTATAGAAATGCAATTCAAAACATATGCCTTTCTCTGTCTCTGTCTGTCTGTCTGTCTGTCTTCTCTCTCTCTCTCTCTCTCTCTCTCTCTCTCTCTCTCTATATATATATATATATATATATATATATATATATATATATATATATCCATTAAAGTCGTTGGGTGGCTTTAAGATGGTATCAGCCAGACAGGAGATTATTTTAGCGTCTGAGATGGAGCGCCATACCTACCATCAGCTTCTATCTTTACCATACAGATCCTACTCATACACTAAGTTGGCGAGGGCTGGTATTGAACCTGGAACTCTGTGGTTCCTAGATGGACACTCTACTGATTGAGCTAAAATGACCCTCTCAATAAAAAAATTAGACAAATCTCAATAATGAAAATTTAATGTGCACTGTATTTTTTATCTCTTGATTGCAAAATAAACTTCTAAAATCCAGATGTTTATTAGTGTTTGATTTAAAAGTTAAAATGGACTTGTAGACCAGAGTTCAAATCGTGGATGAAGCTACAGTTCATATACCACTAATACCCTTGGAAAGGTATGAATCAAACTATTCTCCCTCCAGCTATGGGTAAATAGAAGGACAGACTGGGCTCTTTAATCTTGGTTAGGCAACCAGTCTAGGAGAAGGAAAAACTGAATTCAAACTCTTAAATCTCTGCTTGGAGTGGTCACTACTAGAATAGGCTCAGGCCTACTTTGTGATCTATTTCAATTTTTAAAAAAAAAAGTGACAATGATGATACAATATGATGGAAGGTAAAATTGCATGAATTGATGCTGATCTTGACCTGGGTACAGTAAGTGCATACCTGGTGGTGGTGGTGGTGGGGGTGAGTAGATATTCTGATAAAATTTTCAAAGTCATCGGTCATCTTGTTATATGGTAAAAACTAATACAAATAATACAAATGTCTGTGAAAAAATGTGTGAGTACGGACCTGTGTAAATGCCAAAGGAAGATATACAGTGTATTGATATAGGAGTACTGTTTATACAATCCTTATTTTGGTACTTGCGCTTGTACTGGTATTTATATACGATTATCTACTGTAATCCAGTTATATATATATATATATATATACATGTGCTTAATTGAAGTCATACCTAATTTTGAAAATTAATTAGTTAATAATTAATGAATTTAGGCGGGCATTTATGTTCAAATGTAAGGCTAAACAAATCGAGAAAATGTCAATCCCTGAATGTACATTTTGACCTATTAGGTCTCATCAGCAAGGTTATAGACATGGGAGACTGCTCCATGTGTGACGTGAAACCTCGACTGCCAAGCTGACTGGCGGAGATTCTAACCACTACACCAGCTGGCCAATCCCAGTTCTTCGTCTGTTTTGATTGACATTTTCTTGATTTGTTTAGCCTTACATTTGAACATATATGCCCGCCTAAATTCATTAATTATTAACTAATTAATTTTCAAAAATTAGGTATGACTTCAATTAAGCACATATCCTCCAAAAATTGTCGGCTAAAAGCCATATCAAATAAACACAGTGTTTATTTACGTACTCTCATATATACATATATATATATATTCCTGTATATTTAATCATTAGTAAATTCAAACATATATTCAGGGTGTTACAATTTTACTTTCTGTCCTATATCTGGATGATAAGAAAAATACTTGAATTTTAAAAGATCAAGTACTTTCAGGAGCTTCTCTTTATCTTTCAGTCCTAGTATACACACACACACACACACACACACACACACACACACACACACACACACACACAAATTTAAAATATATTTCTTAAATTTATTACTATTATAATCATTATTATAATTATTACTATTATTATTACAATATTTACCTCGATTATCATAATTATTATTTTCATTTTCATTATTAATATTATATATGATATCATTATTATTGTTATTATTATTGTTATTCATATAAGTAGTATATATTGTATTCATAATATAATTATTATTATTATTATAATTGTAGTTTTCCGATCTGTTCATTTTTAGAATTAAATATCATTACTAAATTATTAAATATAATTATGATATAATTATTAGATTATTATTATTATTATTGTAGTATTCTTATCAATTTTTAAAATTACTTCTACTACTATTACTACTACCAATAATAATGATAATAATAATAATTATTATTATTGCCAGAGGATAGCCAGAGAACTGAGAAAACTGTGGAACATGAAGGTGAAGGTCATACCAATTGTAATTGGTGCCCTTGGAACGGTTCCCAAGGTCTGGAAAAGAGTTTGGGTGAATTGGAAATCAGAGGAAGAATTTAGACCATCCAAAATACATCATTGTTAAGGTCGGCAAGAATACTCAGAAGAGTCTTGGAGACTTGAAGCGACTTGCTGTCACTCAACCTCTAGTGAACCACCGGCTACGGCTGGTGTAAAAAAATTGATTATAATAATAATTCTGTTTTCTATCAAGTAACCTGAGTCAGCATTAAATGACCCAGAAGAGGGTTGATACGTTGTAAAACAAGAACAACCAATCCACCAACCAGCTTACCTACTACTACTACTACTACTACTACTACTACTAATAATAATAATAAGCTGTGGAATATGAGGGTAAAAGTGATACTAGTTGTATATGGTGCACTCAGAACGGCGCCAAAAAGCTTGGGACAAAGACTGGAAGAACTGGGAATCAGAGGAAGAATTGAGACTAACCAGACTTCTGCATTGCTGCAATCAGCTCAAACACTCAAAAGAGTCCAGGAGAACCTGAGGAGACTTGTTGTCACTCAAACTCCAGTAAAAATACCATCAGCTAATGCTGGTGTGAAAAACTCACATAATAATAATAATTTCTTTTCTATCAATAATGATCATAATATGGAATAGCTATTTAAAACTTTTAACGCTCACTTGCTTCAATGCATTGTTAATTTATTAAGACAACTAAATTAGAAGAAAATATGGCATCCGAGGAATTTTTCGGTTGCTTTGTAATGGAAATTATCCAAATATCCAATTAGTTGTCTGAAAGATGGAAGAAATCTTTGAGAATATATATTGTTAAATACTTTAGAGAGTTGGCTCAATCCGAATACAATACAGTGTACTATTGCCCATAGATAAGTGAACGTGTAGAAGCCTTTTCCATCAGTGGAATGTTGCTAGTCTTTTACTTCTCAATTCAGTGTGAACTGAGAAACTTCTGGATTGCTAATAGTAAAGGCAAGGCACTCATTGGAACACTTTTATGTACAGGGTAATTGTAAAGTAACTCCCTCCCTATTTTAAAAATCTTATAATTTATTTCTGAATTATTACTTTTTGTAATGACAAACGATAACACCGATAGACTTTGGAAAGCTTTATTCTACTTTTGAATATTTGGTGCACTTATTGAGAGTTTATATAGTCTAGTATTCACTAGAGAGTTTTCGAAAGCTTTATTCTACTTAGAATAATTGGTACACTTATTGAGAGTTAATATAATCTAGTATTCACTAGAGTTATCCAAAGGGGAGTTAATCATAAAATAGGGGAGGTAACTCTCAATTACTTATAACACTTTTACAAAAAAAGCATTTCATTAGAGTCTAAGTGGTGCAGCCATACAGTGGTACTGATACAGCTTGGTAGAATTCACATTTTCTTTTCTTTCAGGGAGCTTAGATTTCCATATGGTCGATAACCTGTCAATAGTAGTCCATGCTTTGACTATTCGTATGTTGACATTAGATGAGATATTGCTACTGAGGTATATGAAATGATCTACTAATTTCAGAGGGACTGTTTCATTATTCTCTCTACTCTAAATGTAAGAAAGGGATAATACATCATACAGGGTGATTGTAAAGTAACTCCCTTCCCTATTTTGGTCTCGTTGGTCTAGCACTATTATCAAAATGTATACGGATTACGCTATTATTATTATTAAAATAATCAGATGAAGTTGAAATAATGATAATAATAATAATAGGAAAAATGTAAAAATATTCCGTACACAGAGAGATTTTTTTACGACCTTCATCAGAGTGAAATTTTTATTTTTTGAGTAGAGAAAAATCCGTTGGATGAAGGTTGTAAAAAAATCTCTCTGTATACAGAATATTTTTACATTTTTCCTATTATTATTATTATCATTATTTCAACTTCATCTGATTATTTTAATAATAATAACAGCGTAATCCGTATACATTTTGATAAACTGACCGAAACGCATGTGTAAGTGATATCGATTAAAAGTGATATTGATTAAATTCATTTTTATCCATCTACATTTCTTTTCTTTACTCATTTTTTCCTCATATTGTCGGATTCAATTCCCTTTTCATTCTTACATATATATATATATATATATATATATATATATTCTTCAAATGCTGTTCTCATATTTTCGCTGTAGTAGCATTAGTAGTTAATCCAAAAAGTGCTTGATATATTTCACAGAATGTAAATAATTTCAAACCAGACTAATTCCCATATAGACAAGTATATAAATGTAGCAACCTAACCTTTTAGTTCTCCTGCAAGAGTACCTTGGACACCGAAACCATAGTAGAGAGAAAAACTTATTTCTACTAATCTCTCTCTCTCTCTCTCTCTCTCTCTCTCTCTCTCTATATATATATATATATATATATATATATATATATATATATATCAAGATATATTTACATATATATATATATATATATATATATATATATATATATATATATATATATATATATATATATATATATATATACATATATATATATATATATATATCAAGATGGAATATTTATATATATATATATATAATGGACTCTCCCGTCGATTTTCGACGTATGAGTGCTCATACACACAATGTACATCCACACAGGGATTTGTTTATAGTGGTGAAGGCTTGTGTTGGACCATCCACATTTTTTGGCACAGTCAATAGGAAAGAATTGGTGCATTAAGGGTTGCCACAAACCCAATCAACGACCGACCTCAGGAATTTTGAATTCAGAGTTATCCCTCTCCTACACTGGTTACCTACCCAAGGCTGAAGGGCCCAGTCTGCCCTACTATTTAACCCATAGCTGGAGGGAGAATATATGGATTCATACCTTTCCCAAGGGTATTAGCACTATGTGAAATGCCAACAGTTTCGTCTAGGAATTAAACTCGATTCGACGAGTCCATTTTGTACGACTCTAACCACTAGCCCATGCGCCTCCATATATATATATATATATATAATATATATATATCAAGATGGAATATTTTGATATATATATATATATATATATATATATATATATATATATATATATGTATATATGTGTGTGTGTGTGTGTGTGTGTGTGTATAAAGTTTTTCTTTTTCTTAATGCTTTAAACAAATAAGTACCCACAGTAAAAAAAAATAGGCTTAGATATTTCAATTGGGTTGAATACCAGGAATTATATTGATATATCTTTTATCTGAGAAAGGAATATTCATTCCATTTTTAGTGGACAGTACAAAGACATTGACAAATTAAGCGCAAAAATAAATTCCCCAAAAGGTTAAAACCATCAATAAAGATGAGCATGAATCCAATTGTGAGTTTCTAATTATTTAATTACTAATTATTTGCTTGATTACATGTGTAATGTGCAAATGTGACTGGCAGCCTTTTTGTCTCTGGAGTTGTCTCCCATTTATTCAGCTTCTGAATTTTGTCAGCCATTTTAAACAATATCAACATCCTTTGTTATTAGCTATTTACATCTCAAACATAAATTCAAATGGAGCCAATTATAGAAATATCACTAGGGTGAAATTGGGATTTTTATAGTTTTTGCTCTCTTTTAAGTTTAGATATAATATATATACTATATATATTATATATATATATATATATATATATATATATATATATATATATATACTATATATATATATATATATATATATATATATATATATATATATATATATATATATATATATATATATATATACTATATATATATATAAATATATATATATATATATATATAAATATATATATATATATATATATATATATATATGAACTTGATGGGACAAAATTGAAAAAAAAAAAAGAAATGAAACTGACAGAAATTACTTATCTATTGATAATAGAGATTCGGTCTCTATTTGTCTGTAACTGAAACTGTGTCACTGCTTATGTCACAATACTCTCAGGAATTGCATAAGCTGATCAACGAGTATTTAATTCATAGTCAAAATCATTAATAATAAATCTTATTTATTAACGATGTCTCTCTGAAAATCTGACTTAGATTTGGCTCAAAACAACCCATGTTATTTGTGCATTTAAAATCCTGCATTATATAATCATGTGTCACTAAGAAATAAAGGTTTACATAATATATGGTGGGATTAATTTGCCAAACTGGTTTTAACAAAACCGTGTTTAATAAATAATTACTTGGTGTTATTGATTTCTAATATTATTATTTTATTCTCCAATGTATTAAAATCAATCCTATGCATGATTTTATATAGAATTAAGACATAATTAATATAAGTGTAACCTTTTTATATGCATTCTAATTTAATTTCATTAGTCTTTTAATTTGATATATTTCATTACATTAAAACTTAAATACTTATGCCCGGAGGGTGCATATTTTCACGAGTGGAAATCATTTTATTTTAAAAAACAAAACAAATTTATTATTTAATAATTTCAGGAGCCTGTATGATAAACGATAACACTGATAGGCTAAAAAAAGCTTTATTCTACTTCGAATAATGGTACACTTTACTGTGAGCTTATATACTCTTGTAAAAACCAAAGAGTTCTCCCAAGGGGAAGTAATTATAAAATAGGGGAGGTAACTCTCAATTACTTATTACAGAGCCTTTATCTAACTTTTCTATTTAATGAAGCTTTTGAAGAGTTCATCAATAAAAAAAAAATTTAAAAAATTCACTTGAAATAAATAATGAGATTGTGGCATTTGTGTGTGTGTGTGAGGGGATACTGAAAAGTTCTTGGTTTAACCAAGAAAAGAATAACTTATAACCATGAAACATACATGCTATTCTATATATTTATTCTGAAGTTGAACACATCTGGCTTATTGTTTCTCAAAAAAATATCTAGTAGAAATTTAAAAAGAAATGGTAATTTTTGCTTGGTTAGGCTTGGAACTTTCAGCTTCATCTAGTTGGTGAAAATTATCTACCAATTCATTAATACACATGAACTTAATGAAAATTATTTCTACCAGTAATTAAACCAAACCAAACATTAATACACATGAAATTAATGAAAATTCTACCAGTTAATTATTAATACACATGAAATTAATGAAAATTATTTCTACCAGTTAATTAAACCAAACCAAACATTAATACACATGAACTTAATGAAAATTATTTCTACCAGTTAATTAAACCAAACCAAACATTAATACACATGAACTTAATGAAAATTATTTTACCAGTTAATTAAACCAAACCAAACATTAATACACATGAACTTAATGAAAATTTTTCTACCAGTTAATTAAACCAAACCAAACATTAATACACATGAACTTAATGAAAATTATTTCTACCAGTTAATTAAACCAAACCAAACATTACACATATGAACTTAATGAAAATTATTTCTACCAGTTAATTAAACCAAACCAAACATTAATACACATGAACTTAATGAAAATTATTTCTACCAGTTAATTAAACCAAATTAAACATTTGCTTAAAAATCATGTATACAAAAAAAAAAAAAAAAAGAAAAAAAGATTTGACATTAAATAGCCCACAAGGATTGATATGCCATTAAATGTAATTACCAAATAACCAATTCTGATACTATTCTGCTTCTTAATATGGCAAGACTACTGAAGAAAGATGTCGACAATAAAAAAGGAATGATAGGAATTCAAATACCATTCCAAGAATAAGCATCAGAACCTTTTGGTGTGAAACAATTGTTTGAATGATGAGAGTAATTGTAAGGATAATTCAAAAAGGCAGGAGACATTGATCGTAAGAGAAATAGACGATGCAGTGAGATGAAGAACAATCCGAATTTTTGACTATAAAAGTCAAGCAGAAATCTAAATAGACATAAATAGACAAAATACTAACAAACAATATAAACAGAAATGTCTGAATGGAATAATAGTTTGGTACCAATCATTGTTGTTGGAGGCAATAAGAATTGATACAAATGAATTTACTTAGGCTCACTATTTCTCTCTCACTCTCATGCCACTCTCTTACATCTTATCCCAACTCTCTCTCTCTCTTCTCTCTCTCTGTCTATCTTTGTCTCTCTTTCTACATGTATATATATATATATATATATATATATATATATATATATATATATATATATTGCTTAATATATATATATTGCTTAAAAAACAACCTTGTAAAAATAAAAATAAATCCTGACAACTTGGAAAAGCTGGCACTGGAGAGAACTGACTGGAGAGTCCATGTGGATGATGGCTGTACCAATTTTGAGAGTGAAAGAACCGTGCATGAAAACCTAAAGTGTCAACTTCGAAAGGGTTACACCTGTCATATTGGAGAGAACATGGAGGGTTGGAAATGTCAGACATGTGGTCGAATTCTGCTCTCTAAGGCTGGATATGTCAATCATAGGAAATTTCACCATCCATGCAAATTTCAGGAACAAACAATGTGTCTTGTGCTATCTGTGGCAAGGTCTGTAAGTCGGCTTCTGGTCTTGAGATACATATGGTGGTGCATAAGCATCAAATTTTATCATCTGATTCATCTGATTCATTTGAATTATCTGATTCAACAGGAAGGACGTCCTTTCTATATCATATTTGCATCAATCTTTGTGGATCTGCTGCGGGTTTGATGAGTCATTTGAGGGCTCATGCAAGAAAGGGTTCTGGTAGTGGAGTTATGGGATTTTGAGGGATGGCAATGATCTGTAAAGATTATGCTATTGCTATATATATATATATATATATATATATATATATATATATATATATGTTTGTGTGTGTGTGTGTGTGTGGAGAAAGGTAGACAAACACAGGATGTTGTACAAGATGTATGTTTATTGTAGGTAGTGATGTTGATGTTATAATATTTCGGTCTGTTAGACCATCTTCAGAATGTTGGATTGAGTTCTTGCTTCAACGGTGGACATTTTCATACTGGTGAGTTAGGAGGATGTGAATAGAGGAGGAGTAGTCAATTGCTGGTGCAAGTTAGTGTTTAAGTTGGTAGTGGGAGTTCTATTTTTCTTTTTCTCAGACGGGGTGTGTAGCTAGTAAGGTTCTATTAAGGATACCACAGGTGGTTCTATGATAGGGTGTGTAGTTATATATATATATATATATATATATATATATATATATATATATACTCATTTGGCAGCTGGTTTTGAAGGCTATCACAATACAAATGTAAAGAAAAACGAGGTAACCATGATGTTGTTCATTTACATTTGATATATTCTCTTTATGTTTTGGGAAAAAAAATCCCTTTGTTAGAAGATTTCTGAAAGCAGGGAGCCCTGGAAAGGAGATGCTAACTGTCACTAGTGAGACAGTCAGGGGGAGACTGTTTTAAGCTCCCAATCCACCAATTAAAACCCAAAACTGCATAATTTCAACTATTTGTCTAATGTTATAAAACAAAGATCATAGAGAAACTCCATATTAATAACACACAGGGATTTTTTTTAAATTTTAAAATGTAAACTTTTTAAAAACATACATTTTAACTGAAATCATATAACTGTTAGATTTTAATACAATTCCAAGTATGAGATGACAAATCTTATTATAATAGAGATTTTATGTTATTAGTGTATTTAAAATCCTACAATGTGTCTGATATATCACTAAGAAATAAAGGTTTACATAATATATAGTAAGGTTAATTTGCATACAAGTTTTAACAAAACTGGGTTTAAAAATATTTACTTGGTGTTATTCATCTCTAATATAATTGTTTTATTCCAACATATTAAAATCAATCCTACAAATGATTTTATATAGAAATTAATTGAAATATAATTAAAATAAATGTGATCTTTTTATATGCATTACTATTTAATTTCTTTAGTTTTTATAATTCAATATATTTCATTACATTAAAACTTAAATACTTACGCCCAGTCTTTTTAAAGATGTTTCTATTCCAAATTGTTTTTTCATGTAATTATACTATGTTTATACATCTTTTTAGTTAATGATTTAATGTACTAATAAATTTTTTGATGTTGATAGATTTTACACAGATTAAAGAATAGGTCTGTAGAAAAATAAATCTGTGCTTACATTTTTGAATAAGATTTAAGGGGATAGAACTAGAAATAAAAAGATGAATTTAATTCAGATAAACTTGAAAATTTGCCAAAAAAAAAAAAAAAATATTTTACTTTTATCTCAAAAGCTTTTGTATGGAACACAAAACCTTATGGAATAAAAGAAAATTTTTAGAATAAAGTAGAATATTTCTTTTTTTGGCAAATCTTCAGTTTTATATATTAGCTTATATTTTAGAACTATCATATTTTGAAGCCTTGTTTATAGACCTCCAGATCTCTCATAAGGTCTGGGGGCACTACCCCACCTATATATATATATATATATATATATATATATATATATATATATATATATATACAGGATTATAGGCTATATTACAGGTAGGGTAGTGCTCAGGCCTTATGAGTGATTTGGAGGTCTACAGATAACGATTCATAATATGATAGTCCTAGGTCATATATATATATATATATATATATATATATATATATATATATATATATTAGGAGCTGATGGTAGGTGTGGCGCTCCACCTCAGATGCAAAAAACAATCTCCTTGGTCTAGCGCTAGTGAAAAGGGGATAGACTCCCTCGCTGTCTGGCTGATACCGACTTTAGGCCACCCTGAAGACTTTACTTACTTATATATATATACCTATACATATATAAAGGGCAGTTGTTTGTATATGTATGTCCGGAGGAAACTTCGAAAATAAAACAATTAATGACAAAGTAAATATATATATACACATTAAATATCACCAGGGCTTGGTTTTGGGGCAAAAATAATAGAGATCTGATTTATATTTGTGAAGATAATTAAAAAATAAAATTTAAATAATAACAGCATTGATTTTTTTTTCATTTAATATTTAAGATAATAGACATTAACATTTCTTTTCAGAGTAGCTGGATCAATGCAAGGTCTATTTTTTTTTTACATGGGGATTTAAATGGGGAATCCCACGAGGATTCAACTCACGATTCAATAATAATGCATCTGCGGGACTAACTTAAAAAAATCCTCCTCTACCCAGGCGATGCCGGGTAGCCACTGCTAGTATGTATATAAATGACAGTATTATTTATTTAAGTATCTGTTATATAGCTGATTTATCTGCTGTTCATTCTCTAAAAAAAACTTTGTTTTGAAATTTGAATGATTTAAAATTCAAAACATGTTAAATTAGTAAATTTATTTTAAACCACAAAATTTCTATACAAATTTTTTACTCGTTCTTTGATTAATGTTATTAACTCTCCTTTTGTAAAACTTTAATCACCATCAACTAACAACTAAAACATTTCTATTTAAATTCTTTTTTTTTTTTTACTAAATCTTCAAAGTTTATCATTAAAAAAAAAATTCTTTAAGAAATTATTGGATTGGAAGAGCAATTAATTTGAAAGAAAAAAAAAATAATGTGATTTTCAAAATTATTCTTTAAATTTTCTTCTTCTAAATCTATTAATTCCTATTTTTGTACTCTGAGTGTTAGTTGGTCTGGACAAAATGAAAGACTGCCCTTTTGAAATAAAGTCCCATATTACACAGGTGAGAGTCTTTTTAGTCAGATTAACTTTCTTTCTCTTTTAAATGAATGCATTTTAAGTGTTTTCATCTTTAATTATTTCTCTTATTGATTTTTTTACAAATTCTTTTAGTCAGTTTAACTTTTTATTGTAAACATAGACAGTGTCCTCCATTTTGATTTCAATTTAGAATTTTTTTCACAGGTTTTAATTTATTTTCAAATGACAAAAAGTAAAGAAAAAAAAAATTACTCTATCTGCTCTAAGTTAAAATTATACCGTGGCTAAGATATATAATTTATTTGTGTCCTTTTTACATATTGTCATACATATTTACCCAACCCCTCCACACAAGCAGGATGTAACACAAGATCAATTTCTTAAGGAGAGTTTAACAGGTTTGAATTCAGAGTTTTCCTTCTCCTAGACCTATTGCCATACCAGAACTCAGATTTCTCGATTAATTATTAAATCAGTCTACTAAAGTAAGCTTGTTATTAAATAGATATTTGTTTTTATAATCTAAAAATATGATTTTTAAAACTTAAAATTATGGGCATTATATTTTAAATTAATTTAATTTACTAATTAGATATAAAAATTGTTGCATTAAAGGCTCCCATGCATGAACTTAACAATAATATTTATTTTAAATAATTTCAATTTGTTTCTCTGGACTCGTATAAGAATCAGTTTGAAACCCACTGAATCTATAAGAAGGACAAATATGGAGTCACAAATTCCATTCCAGAATATTTTGGTATTCCTTTGATGAATTCACCTTTTTGTTGTAACAGTGGTTCATGATGATATTGATGTTTCTACTTTGGAAGGAATGGAGGATTCTATTTAGCATTTCTTAATTTATTTTGATCATACTGTTTTTTGTTTGTTTGTTTTTGTTTTAAAATCAAGCTGGCCTTATTATTATTTGCTAATTTGATTATGTAAAACAGAGAACTTGTGAACTGATAAAGATGATACAAATTATCTGTGAGGTTTGTTAACAACTATTGTTAAGATAACAGAAAGAATTATGAACATATAAATAAATGATGATGATGCATATTATTAAAGATAAAGTTAAGATTAATTTTGAAACTAGGTGACTTGGGAAATTATTGGTTTTCTCTTGTAACAGTTTGTCCATGATGATACTGGTACTTCTATTTAGGGAGGAGTTAGAATATTTTAAGTGTATTGTGTTAATAAAGCTCTCACTATGAGGGGCCATTTTTGCTGGGTTTCAGCTATATATATATATATATATATATATATATATATATATATGTGTGTGTGTGTGTGTGTTGAAAAGATAATTGGAAGAAAGTATCTATATATATCTAATTTGGTATAAATATCTTATATATCTAATATGGTATGGATAAAATTTATTATTGTTATTTGTCAACATATGTTTTGAAACAAAATATCTTCCAATAATTCTTTCAATTATCTTTTCAACGTATATGTTGGATTCATTTAAATTTTTTTCACTTTATATATATATATATATATATATATATATATATATATAATAAAGACCACGAAACTGTTTTCAACTGTCATAATTGCATTATTCACTTCCACAATTGCCTGTAATTAATCAATATCTTCATCACAATCATCCCTGAAGATCCTTTATGGTGAAAATTGAGTAGGTTATTTCTTTATACACCTTAATACTGTATATATATATATATATATATATATATATATATATGTAATTGATGACCCTTTGGTCTTGTTGTAATAGTGGTCCATGATGATATTAATACTTCTATTTAGGAAGAAGTGAAGTATACCAATTAGCATTTCATATGCTGAGAATTTGGATAATTAAAAAATCATGTCAAGTATAAACACAGACCCCACAAAAATATCATTATCATTCAGTTTTAGGTTGGACTGGAAATTTGTTTTATTTTCTAGGTTAGAGAATTTTAAGAGGGTTAATTCCATGTCAAATCATCCAGGCCATGTCACCCACCCCGTCAATTTTTCTGAAATTTTGTACAGGTGTGGACTATGTTAAAGTTAGACAATCCCCAGAATTTGAGTTTCCAATTCCAAAAACTGTCGGACTTATGACGATTCTTAACTCTCCAATTTGAGGAGTGTCGCGAAAAATGGTGACTTTTGGTAATCTATTTTTTCTGTAAAATGAGTTCTTGTGCTTCCCTACTCCTAAAAATTGGTTTATAAAAGCACTTTTGCCCAAGGAATCTGAAAAGTCTGAATGTTAACCAATTTTAAGTTATTGATGATTTCTTATTGTTCATAGCAAGATCAATATCCGATGTGTCACTGCATCTATGACAAAGATTTTTTCTATTATTATTTCATATCTATTGAACATGTACAAAATTTCAGAAAAATTGAAGCGGGTGGGTGACAATTTTATTTTTTTCTGCATGATTTGACATGGTGTATAAAAATATTGCTCGGTTGGTTGAATTGGATTTTTCTAACATGTCAACCCATGTTGGGTCATTTTATGTTGAAGACATTTTGTTTTTTCATTCTTCTACTGAACATTTTTTTAAACTCAAATATTTTTTTTAGAGATAGAGAGTAGGTGTTCTTTGAGTTGAAAAAGGAATAAATAAATAAAATATCAAGAATTTGAAAAAAAAATACATATTATAATAATCTTTCTATAAATGTTTATATAAGTTTATATCTACTTACTAACTTATATTATTAACTTATATTTGAATAAAAATCAAAATTCTGTAAACAAACTGTGGATTTAGATCAACATAATAACAAGAAATAAAAGAAGAAAAAATTCCAAAAATGTTGATTCCATATTTGAGCATTTTGTTACTTAGAAATTTCTGTCTCAGAGATTAGAACAACAAAAATGTTGACAACAACAAATCTACGTTCAATAAACTCGAATGATCAACTTAGGAATTGACAACATATTTCAATCATTATATTTACAGTGGAAATATTCAGTTTTATATTTCATGTATTTACCCCATCAGCAAGAGCAGGATGTGACACAGTCTATTTTTAAGTGGATTCTAACAGGTTTCCTTTTCCATTACTGGTTGCCTATACCAAGGTTAAAGAACCCAGTCTGCCCTACTATTTACCAATAGCTAGACATTTACATATTATTATTCTGGTCCCATAACCTGGTTTAGTTTGTGGATATGATAGTATGCCTTTGGTAGGATAACTTAGTGGAGCCCATCCTTCCCCAAATCTATCATAGCTGGAGAGAGAATATTTGGATTCATACCAGTTGCCAGTGTACTGGCATGCAAAGAACCCAGTCTACCCATTTTTCAGTGGTCTTTATGGCATCTTTCAGTTACAAGCCAATTCGATGGTAATTGGACTTAGTATTCTATACATACCTTTCCCAAGTGTATTATTACCATGTGAAATGCAAACAGTCTTGTGCCGGATATAAAATTTGTCTTGCCATGTCCATTGATAACCATTACACCACTGGAATTTCAGTGTTATATTGTAGTGAACACTGAGGATCTATGTTATGGACATACCTCCTATTACAACAAGATGAAAGCATTCCTTTAGATATTCAGCTATTTCAAATTAACCAAAGATATTTGCCTACTTTATTTTTGAAACACATGAACTCAGTTCACAAAGAGACCAATGTTCCATGCTGCCTTCTCCAGGCTATGTAACAAGGATTAGGTTTGTGCAGGTGTATTTGTAAGAAGTGTCAGATAATCTGTGTAAACCACATCTCTAATAGTCTGTACAGGATATCACCTACTTGTTGCCTTTTTTTGTGTGAGCCTTCCTCATTAGACCCCCTCTGAACATTTTCATATGTAGTCTGTTACATATGAGAAAAGCTTGTTAAAACCATGGCTTTTTTTTTGAAAAACAAAAAAACAAAAACAAACAAAAAGCCCTACGAACTAATGATTATAAAATGTGCTTTCTGGAACATATATATATATTTTCACTTTAGAACAAAAAATACTGAGAACACAATTCTTCATTTGATTTGTGAATAGAAAAGATGTTCTTGCGGAAGTAGTACTCTATGGTCTGAGAATATTGCCCCATTTATTCTTTCACTGCAATAATCGGTCTCTGTGGAAATCTGAAATATGATTTCAAGAATGTTATACTTTCATTTATATGTAAATTGAAAAGAAAACACCAAAATTGGGGGGAATAAGAATAAGAAAACAAAAATGAGGGAAAATAAGAAAAAAAAAATGAAATTATATTCTTTCTTTTTTTTCTACTGCATTGTAATAATTTTGAATTCAAAGAAAGAATTGTTTCCCTGAACTGTTCTATATTCGATGCCATTAAAAATACAGTGTGCAGTAATGGTTAGGATAAATGCTACAAATTGACAGTGAGAAATTTCTTTTTAAATAGGGGAATTATGGCAGTTATATTGGAATGATCAATAGAGAAACTCTTGGGAAACGGTTTTTGATCTATTGCATTCACCTCTTGAAAACCTCTGGAATTCCCAATTCTCATATTACATTTCTCTTCCCCTTTTCTGAACACCCCTAACCATTAACAAAGAAAAAAAATATTATTCATTTATTCTAATGATAATAACAACTGAATTTTAATTAATTTTATACATTTAAGAGGTTGTTGCCATTTTGGGCTCTCTGAAGCCTTTCCGGGATTTACTTGAAATACTCCAAGTCTGGCACAAGAGAGCATTGATGGATTGGTTGGTTGGTTGGTTGGTTGGTTTTTACGGCATGTCAACCTTTGTTGGGTTATTTTATGCTGAAGATGTTTTGTTTTCATTCATTCTTGATGGGTACTCATTTTTTTTTCAAACTCAATTTTTTTCAAACACATTTTCTTTAAACTCATGTTTTTCTATTTAACCCATAGGTGGGACACCTAACAGGTACTACCACTCTGAGCATTGAAGCATCAAACTCATTAAGAATGGCTTTTAAGATCAGTATGTTTTTTTTAATAAACTGTTAGTGAGTATTAATAACTTTAGAAAAGCTTTATTAGAAAATCTTAATGTACAAATTTAATGCAAATATACAAGTGTAATCCCAAAGATAAGGTCTCAAGAATACTGGGAATGCCAGGAAACTGTTTGTGCAGCTATTGGCAATACTGTTGTGTTGGTTGTGCATGTGCCTGTGCCTGTTCTTGTGCGTGCTTTCCTGTCATATTCAGTCTTGGCTTGGCAGTCATTTCTGATGGAGTTTACACTATCACCAAATGTGAAGATTATGCAGTTATTCTGTTTTTAATGCAAGTAAACCAATTGAAATTCATTGCCAATTGACAGAAGTGTATGGTACCAAAACCATTTGCAACTGGTGTAGGGAATTTGCATTGACAACAAAATTCAATGCTTCCTCAACAACATGGCAGCAAACTGGTATGACATAGGCATAAATAAAACTGCTACAGTCCCTACAAAAATGGATCAACCAAAATGATAATTATGTAGAAAAATAGATACAAGGTGTGTCATAAAAGTATTGAGATTGAAGCTGTATTTATCAAAATAGAAATGAACAATGAATGGAACGTTATTTTTTTCAGAATACAAGGTGTGTCAAAAAGTACAAAAAAAATCTCGATACTATTTAGACACACCTTGTACATATTGAAACTTTAAAAGGGTGTAAACATATTTGGCAATGAATAATAAACATTTCTGTGATTTCTAAATATTTAGAGACCTTACATTTGGGATTACCCTCATAAATGCATTCTAATTGTACAGCCAGGAACACTATATATACTGAGTTGGAATTGTATCATCATCTGACATTTTTTACAAATTTGAGAGAAGATATCTTGAAAAAAGTATAAAAGAATCAGTTTATTATGGTTCTAGATTAAATTGTGGCTGAGGTTGGATAGAAAATCTTTTCAACCTGGTCCTTTTTTTGCCCAACCTGTTCGCCATGGGTAGGATGTGACATAAGGTTGCAAGTATGTGGGGTCCAGCAAGGATCGGTCTTGCTATTCATTAGCAATGGATTTGCTAGACTAGCTTTCTAACCATTACATCATGATTGCAGGCCCTTACCAATTTTAAAAGTATATTTATTTTAATTCATGGGTGACATTGTGGAATGATTTGTATGAATTAAGCAAAGGTAAATATGTAAAACTTTTTTTTTAAATGTACAAAAAAGAAGAATATTTATGAGGTAGGGATGAAAGGCTGAAGAAAGCAATGCTAAAAAATGATTTTTTTTTATATAGGGATCTGAGGTTATTTCCTAGTTGAGTAACATGAAATGACCCAGTAAAAACAGAAGCCAAATTATTTATTTATTTTCCCATTACACTAACCCTAAACCCCAACCCTAAACCTAACCCTAACCTCTAACCCTAAACCTTGTTGGACTTAAACTTAAAAAAAAATTAAAATTAACAGTTTTATTACAAAATTTGTGGGTTCTGTTTTTTCTGGGTCACTCTGTAATATTATGTTACTCAACTAAGGATAGGGTTTAAGTCACATTGAAAAGGTAAAAATATGATTCAATATTTTTGGAAAATATTTAATTCATACTTTTTCAGGAAGAATACAGGTATATG
>CM042142.1:58956200-58993700 GCA_023376005.1 Doryteuthis pealeii | reverse complement strand
TATATATATATATATATATACACACACACATATATATATATATATATAGGTAGTGTAATGGTTAAAGTCATGGGAAATGGACTTGTCGACCCGAGTTCAAATCCTGGACGTGCTAATTGCATTTCACTTAGCGCTAATACCCTTGGGAAAGGTATGAATCCTACTCTCGCTCCAACTATGGATAAATAGTAGGGCAGACTGGGCTCTTTAGCTTTGGTTAGACAACCAGTCTAAGAGAAGGAAAACTCTGAATTCAAACCTGTTAAACTCCGCTTAAGAAATTGACCTTGTGTCACATCCTGCTTGTGCGGAGGGGTTGGTATATATATATTTCTGTTTCATTTTTTTCATCAATTCTTAACTAAATATGTAAAATAAAGTAAGGAGCTGATGGTAGGTGTGGCGCTCCACCTCAGATGCTAAAATAATCTCCTTGGTCTAGCGCTAGTGAAAAGGGGATAAACTCCCTTGCTGATACTGACATTAGGCTGCCCTGTTGACTTTATATAAATATATATATATATATATATATATTTCCGTTTCATTTTTTTCATCAATTCTTAACTAAATATATATATATATATTATATATATATATATATGTAGTCAACAGGGCAGTCTAATGTCAGTATCAGCAAGGGAGTTTATCCCCTTTTCACTAGCGCTAGACCAAGAGATTATTTTAGCATCTGAGGTGGAGCGCCACACCTACCATCAGCTGCTCACTTTACCGCACAGATCCCTGTGCTACTCATACACTGAGTTGGTGAAGGCTGGTATCGAACCAGAAACCTTGTGATTCCTACCTGAAAGTTCTACCAACTGAGCTAACCGGCCCTATCTATGGGTTTCTTCTTTACGTGGGTGTGTATGCAGTCAATATGCTCTCTTCTTTTATTATCGTTCTGTTTTGCTAATATGGGTCCTAATTGTGGCGAGAAGAGAAAACAATATTGTAATCAACTCTTTCTCTTTCTCCCTTCTTCCCGTATTCATCAATCTGGGTCCTGTGAAAGAGAGGAGGGGCTCACATTGTATGTCTGCATGTGTATGTGGTATATGTGTGTATATGTATGCGTTTTGTGCAAGTGTGTGTGTGTGTGTGTGTGTGTATGTATTTGTGTGTATGCAAATTCATGCATTATGTGCATGTGTGTGAGTGAGCATGTGTGTGTATATGTATGTGTGTGGGTGTGCATGCGTTTTGTGTAAGTGTGTGTGCGTATGAATTTGTGCATGTTTGTGCATGCATGTGAATGCGTATGTATGCATATGTGCATTTTGTGAATATGTGTGAATGTGTATGTGTGTGTGTGTGTGTGTGTGCATGTGCGTGTGTGTGTAAGTGTGTGTGTGTGTAAGTGTGTGCATGCATTTTGTACATGTGTATAAATGTGTGTGTGTATATGTTACTATATACATTATGTTATAAATACTATGTGCATATGTGTGTGTATGTATGTGTTCATGTATTTTGTGTATGTATGTAAATATGTGTATTAATATGTGTGTTTGCGAGTGTTTTGTGCACATCTGTAAATGTGTGTGCGTGCATTTTGTGTGTACGTGGGTGTGTACATGTGTGTGCATGCATTTTGTGCACATGTGTGTTTGCAAGTGTTTTGTGCATGTCTGTAAATGTGTGTGCATGCATTTTGTGTGTATGTGAGTGTGTATGTGTGTGTACATGCATTTTGTGTGTATGTGTGTGCATGCATTTTGTGCACATGTATAAATGTGTGTATATATGTATGTGTGTGTGTGTGTGTGTGTGTGTATAAATGTGTGTATATATGTATGTGTGTGTGTATGTGTGTGTGTGTGTGTGTGTGTGTGTGTAAATTAATGTTACTATCTTTGTACTTTACTGATTCCTAAAGGGAATAGATAATTTTCAAATCTTTGTGTGTCATATCTTTGCTAAGAACAATGATCTATAAAGATGATTACAGTTTACAGAAAAATCAGAACCTCCTTGACCCGACCAGCTAAACTTAAAAGTAAAATAAATGATATCCTAAGTGTTTCTACCTTATTTTACAGCAATGCAAAATAGATTAAAAAAATATACTTATTACACATATACATATACATATACATATATATAAGCACATACATATAGATATATATGTGTGTGTGTATATTATACATTCTTAGATATCTTTTTATATATTTATCTGTTTTTTAATACACTACTGACCAGAAGCAGATAAAATTGCTCACTCCTAACAGCACTGATAAATCTTATCGATTGCATATACATATCTTATAAGTACAAGATAATTTCTGGTTAGACAGTTTAACATCTACATTTTTGTGCAAAGGTTGATAAAAAAAAAAAAAAAAAGAAGTTAAATAAAAGGAAAGAAAAAACTACATTAACAACTGGGTATTTTTTTTAATCTGTATGAAATTCCGTTTCCTTTTAAAAGATGAAGCATACAATTTTCCAGTTGTGCACTCAATCACAAAATGCCTATGAGTATCAGGAGTGTTGATTTGAGGAATTATCAAAAAAAAACAAAAAACGGGGAAATTTCTTTGGACTAATCTATCCACTTACAATGTTTCAGTCATCTTCCTATTTTTTTTTTTTTTTTTTTTTTTCTCTCTTTTTTTAAAAAAAAAAAAAAGAAGAAAAATTATGTCTGCTTTTATGCGTAATCTCTGACTTTGTTCTGATGGCAATATTGTATAGCTCTGTCGGCGTATCATCAGAAATAATTGGAAAAAGATTACAGCCTAAGGATAACCATAATAGATTATTGGTAATGCCTTTTCTATGTGACCAGTTTTGATATTGTGCCCTAGGTTCTGAGCGGTCAGTCTTGGAATTTCTAGAATATCTTATTTAGCTCCTTTGAGTTACTCATTTAAAAAAATATTCTCAAATAAAAAAAAAAATTTCTCAAATAAAAAAAAAATAATCTCAAATAAAAAATAATCTCAAATAGAAAAATACTCTCAAATAAAAAAATGATCAAATAAAAAATACTCACAATTAAAAAAATATACTCTCAAATAGAAAAATACTTTCGAATAAAAAATATTCACAAATAAAAAAAATCTCATTTAATAAATACTCTGAAGTGAAAAGATTACAGCCTATGAATAACCGTAATAGATTATTGGTAATACTTTTTCTATGTGACTAGTTTTGATATTGTGCCCTAGGTTCTGAGCGGTCAGTCTTATATTTTCTAGAATTTCTGATTTAGTGTCTTTGAGTTACTTAATGTATGTATTGATACTCATGTTCCTTAATTGTATGACCGTTATCATCTTGCAACATCCTCTGGTTGAAAATGAGACTGCCTAAATCATACAAGATGAAATGCAAAAATGTAAATCCTGATTATCTTGTGTTGCTTATCAGCCAATTTCTTATTTCTTATGTGTATCATCACTTCAGCTAAATAATGGACCATTCCGTTTTAATTATAAAGAAAGGAAAGAAAAAGGACAAGCTACACAGAGAAAATATAATAAGAAAGAAAGAGGGGGAAGAAAAAACATGCAACACAGAAAAAATATAAGAAAGAAAGAAAGAAAGAAGTGTAAGTAGTGTGCAAAGATGATGACACCTAATCTGTTTCAATCGAATATAATGAAAAGAAAGAAAGAAAGAAAAAAGACTGAGAGAGAGTTAAATCAAGATTAATACACTTTTTACATATTGAACGTTTTAGCAATAGCTCTTAAGTAAATAGATCAAACGTAATAATTAAATTATCATACTGTGATATATCCACAGGTCCTGCTAAAAAAATAAATGCCCTACACATTCTCAAAAAAGAAATTAGCAGTGTTTCGACAAATGGAAAACTCACTGGACTGGAATATGCTGAATGCCAAGGGTCTATCATGAAGAAAATTAATGTTTCATTCATTGTTCATTTCTGTCTTGGTAAATACAGTTCCAGTTTCAATAATTATTTTTACACACCTTGTATTGTGATGGGCAATGTTGAGGGCCCTGACATAAATTTGGTAGCAAAACTTACTTTTTCATCTAACAGTATTTTTCAACTCAAGTTATCTCAAGTGAGGAGTTCAATTGTTAATCTTAAAATGTCAAGACTGTTGACTTTGTAAGTGGAAGAAAAACATCTAAACTAATACTAAGAATATCCTTACTTTAGATAACTTTGGGATACATATGTGTATTCTTTTTCATTGATATTATTGGTATTAGCAAGAATATACGCCCTCCGGACATAAGTATTGAATTTTTAATGTAATGAAATATATTAAATTAGAAAGACTAACTGTTATATCCGAGATGTAGGGATAACAGAAATAATAATAAAACAGGGAAATTGTTAACAATAACAATACTTGTTTTTTATGCTTCACTGACAGGAAATACAGTATTAGAGTTCTAGCTTAATGAGGATGAGATATTGATATTAGAGAGAAAAGATAACTCTCCCTAACACTAACAAAATTAAATAAGAACATATATAAAAAGTTACACTTATTTTAATTATATTTTAGTTGGTTTCTATATAAAATTATACATAGCATTGGTTTTGATACATTGGAGAATAAAACAATAATATTATGTATCAATAACACCAGGTAATTATTTATTAAACCCAGTTTTGTCAAAACCAGTATGTAAATTAAACAAACCATATATCATGTAAACTTTATTTCTAAGTGATATATATGACACATTGCATGATTTTAATGCATTAATAACATGGGCTGTTTTGAGGCAAATGTAGCTCAGATTTTCATTCAGACATCATAAATAATTAGGATTTATTCTATGTATTAATGATTTTGAATTAATACTCATTAATAAACTTACACAATTCCTGAGGGTATTGTGACATAAGCAGTAACGTAGCTAAACTCAGTTGGTCCTTGGTGAGTGGGGACATGACTAAATATCTTCCTTAGCTTAAAGCATTCCAATATTTCAAACACTCAATAAACCATTCCCCTAATTATGTGTTTCGTTCATTATTAAAATCTTTATTGTTAATGTTCAAATTGATGGTGACTTTAGCAACCGATAATCTCTCTTAGCTTATCGTTCTTATTAATCTTTACATTTTGTCTCATTTCTTAAGTCTCAGTTATAAATGAGCCACTCCTGTGACTCAAGAAAAGCTTAAACGATTTGGACCATATGACATTTAGGCACCCCTTTTGCGATCTTGTTTCATAAGGACATTTTTTTCATTTACACTGTCAACATCCGTTGTTTGTTAGGAGTTAGGGTTAGGAGTTAGGGTTAGGGTTAGTTTTATAATTAAAAAAAAAACTCTAAAAATCATCTGTTAACAAACAACCGGATGTTGACGGTGTAAATGAAAAAAAATGTCCTTATGAAACGAGATTGCAAAAGGGGTGCCTAAGGGTTCTATGGTCCAACTATCTTAATTCACATTGAAAGGTCAGGTGTTACTAAATTAGGTTGGTTGGTTGGTTGGTTATTTTACAACCTAGCAAGAATATGCGCCCTCCAGGTGTAAGTATTTACATTTTAAAGTAATGAAATATATTAAATTAGAGAGACTAATGAAATTAGATAAGAACATATATAAAAAGATTACACATATTTTAACTATATCTTAATTGGTTTCTATATAAAATCCTTCATAGGGTTGATTTTAATACGTTGGAGAATAAAACAATAATATTAGAAATCAATAACACCAAGTAATCATTTATTAAACCTGGTTTTGTTAAAACCAGTATGCAAATTAACCACATCATATATTATGTAAACCTTTCTTTCTTTGTGATATATAAGATACATTGCAGAATTTTAAAAGCACTAATAACTGTTAAGTATCTGGCAGCCATCCTTCATTCCAGATCTAATGAATAAGTAAGCAAGCCAATAAGAATCCGGTGTTAACGTATTCCTTGTAAGTCCGTCGTCCAAGAGAATCCAAATGTCAATGAAATAAGCTCAGATTGGGGTCTCTATTAATACAGCAGAAGCAGCAGCAGCAGTGCCAGTGATTGGACAATAAGAATCCTTCTCAGGTCACGTGTTTATAGGCGAGTCTATATTTAGGAGTGACCATTTGCCCCATGCCTTATATCATAAAATCCAACAATAACATGGGTGATCAAATTCAATCCTAGGCAGGATTTTAGGTGGCATCACTCTGTAACTGGTTGGTGCAACCTTTTAAGTAACGACATAGATTGTGAACAGGTGTCTCAAACCTGTGGCCCACAATCGGTCTTGAAGAAGGAGAACACAGAATATAAACCAAAAGGGCTCAGTTCTTGTTAGTCAAAACTACTTTGAGAGCTCCCCTTCCCTTCCCTTCCTTCCTACTAAATAGTACAAATAGGGTGTGTATTTATCCAACCCCCCTGTCACAAGCAGGATGTGACACAAGGTCAATTATTCAAGCAGAATTTGAGGTTTTCTTTCTATTAGACTGGTTACCATTGCAAGATTAAAAAGCTCAGTCTGCCCTACTGTTCATCCATAGTTGGACAAATTATTAGTATTAGATAGAAATATTTGAAACTTTACAACTGTCTGCTAAAATGATTATTATAAGTACCTGCAAAAATATGCCCCCCCCCCCATGAGTAAGTATTTAACTTTAATGTAATGAAATACATTAAATTAGAAAGACTAACAAAATTAAATCAGAACATATATAAAAAGATTACACTTATTTTAATTATATCTTAACTAGTTTCTATATAAAATCATTCATGGGATTGATTTTAATATGCTGGAGAATAAAACAATATTAGAGATCAATAAGTTCAAGTAATTATTTATTAAACCCACTTTTGTTAAAACCAGCATGCAAATTAACCACACCATATATTAAGTAAACCTTTATTTCTTAGTGATATATAAGGCATAGGATTTTAAACACCCTAATAACAAAGGCTGCTTTGGAGCAAATCTAAGATTTTCATAGAGATATTGTTAATAAATAAGTTTTGTTCTATTCTATGTATTAAGGATTTTGACCATAAATTAAATACTCATTGATAAACTTATGTAATTCCTAGGGATATTTTAATGTAAGCAGTGACATAGTTTTGGTTACAGACAGACACAGAATCTCCATTATAATATGGGAATATTTACTTGAAACCATGTATTTGTGTGGAAATTATTTAATTTAAGAATAGTTACTTGAATCTATAATTATTTACAAATGATTATTATCATTAATTACTTGAAACCAAATAACTGACTGCAAAAACATTTCTAACATCAGTATTTAATGAAAAAAAAAAGAAAAAAAAAGGATAATAAGCCTGAACGAAATCTGAGAGAACAAAGGAAAGGGAGATAATTAGTTAAGAAGATAGAAATTCAACAGAAAGGAAAAGTTTTTAAAAATCAGAAATAATCCTATGCGTAAAGAAGAAAATGAAAATAAATTTGCAAATAAAAATGTTTTAAAAATTAAAATGAAGACTTAGAACCTATTCTTGAAAATCTAAACAGATCTCGGGAATTAATTATTTATCCTAAATTTTTTAGATTCAAGTCATCATTATTTATTATTTATTTTGACTAGTTTTTATTTTCTAGCTGCCTATCACCACCAGTGAACCTGATTCCTGGCTGTGTGACCAATGAAAAAACACATGAGTTAGGTAATTTTAAAAGGGGTTAGTAAGTGAACTACTGGTAGAGTGAGAAAGAAGGACCTAGGTTTTGAGGCTTCCTAAATTCAGGGTAGGCTACAATAGATCTTCCCTTCATCAATTCAAGAATACCACTTCCCATTTCCCTGTTTTTGATACCAGCCCAGAGTTAGGTTACAACACTGATAATAAAGGGAGTGGTATTTTTCTGTGACCACATGTCTGACTTTTTTCTTTTCCTGATGTGAAATCATTATCATCTTTGTCAAGACCCTGCAATGCCACACATGAAACATATATACTATTCTACATTTTCCAGTATTCTCAGCTGTGATGCCTACACAAAACATTTACTCATGAATCTCCTATCTAATCTGGAGACAGCCAGTATTCCAGATCGATCCTTGTGGCATTGCTATTTAATTTTAAGTTAACTTACAACAAACTAATGCTCTCAACTGGCTAGAGTCTCAGTTCCAATTGAAAAATCTCAAATTACCGAAAGCTAAACTAAACAACAGCAAAAAACATTTTTTTTGTGTACATGTCAAATCTTTGAGGATTCAACTGAATAATGGAATAGGCAAATAATTTTGTCATTTTTTATAGGAAAGGGCCGGGTTAGCTCAGTTGGTAGAGCGTTCGGCTAGAAACCACAAGGTTCCTAGTTCGATACCCACCCTCGCCAACTCAGCGTATGAGTAGCACAGGGATCTGTGCGGTAAAGTAAGGAGCTGATGGTAGGTGCGGCACTCCACCTCAGATGCTAAAATAATCTCCTTGGTCTAGCGCTAGTGAAAAGGGGATAGACTCCCTCGCTGCATGGCTGATACCGACATTAGGCCGACCCGACGACTTTACTTTTACTTTAATAGACTAACTAATGTTTAATAGACTAATCTTTAATAAACTAACTAATTTTTTTATTGACTAATCTTTAATAAACTAATATTTAATAGACTAATGTTTAATAGACTAACTAATGTTTAATAAACTATTGTTTAATAGACTAATGTTTAATCGACTAATCTTTAATAAACTAACTAATTTTTAATAGACTAACGTTTAATAGACTAATGTTTTTTATCTAAAAATAAAAATGAAAAATGAAAATTGATATTGCTAGTGTAAAAAAAACCCAACAAATCAAATATGGTGCTGATGAAAATCAAAAAAGAGAATAAGGGATATGTTTATAGGTTTGATTTGAGCTTTTTGAGATTAATTACTCTTTGTAGGTTATAGATACTGACACATTTAACGAGACATCCTCGGGGTAAAAACACATATGAGTTTAAATTGTACAAGAAACTTTATTTTGTTCCACTTTCCAATTTTCTTTACAATATCAATCATAGAGGGAAATATCATAGAATCTTCAGAAATCCAGTGTGTTTCATTATTATTGTTGGATTTTGTGTAAAGTATTCAACTCTGTTACAAGATGAATGCAAGACTAAAACTAGAGTTTGGTAGGTGGCTTATATGGAGCTTTGGATTGTTCCATTATGAACTCAGGCAAGTTCACTTCCTGAGTTCTGATTGACTGTTGGATTTCAGGGTGAATAAGAACAGGGATAAGTACCCACTCTTCAGCCATCACTTTGCATTATGCCAGCAGCATGCAAGGACTGTATTAAGTTACAGTTTGTCTGTTGTTTTTGTCTACTAACTCGACGGTAGTTAGAACCCCACTGCGACGGTGAGTATCATTGTTTCTATATTTGAAGGAAAACTTCTACAATTATTTAATTAATGTTATCAACAACCTGTGAAAACATTGAGACAACTTTTGTATTTTGATAATTTTCTATATTTTATCAGAAGAAATACACACGGCGATTGAAAAGTAACTGCCCATTTTAAACTATTTGTATTTTTTTTATATGTAGTTACATTTTTCTCAATTCTTTAATGTCTATTCCTTAATCATCATTGGCATTGCAGTCTTGGAAAACCATATATGTTCTTGTGCTTGAAGTTATGTTCAAGCATAGTGCCTTCTGTGACTGTGAAAACCAATATTTGAAAAATAATGGTAATTTTATATATCAATATAATATATAATTAATATATGGCAATTAGATCTGTGTTGTTGCTTGATGGTAGTCCTCCACATTTTGCTATTGTTGTTCTCAAATGGCTGAATCACCATTTTCCTGGGAGGTGGATGGGTAGACGTGGTCTGCATAAGTGGGCGGCCAGTTACCCTGATTTAACACCTTGCAACTTTTTTCTTTGGGGTTGGTTGAAGGAGCAAGTCTACTCTACGAAACCAATGACTTTGGAAGAACTTGAAGGATAAATATGAGAATCTATTTCTGCCATTTCACAAGAGTTCAGAGTAAGATCAGTTGACGCGATTCCCGAGCAGCTTGAGAGGCTGGAGGCAAATGCTGATGCCCATATTGAGTTTTAAAAGAATCCCTATTATGTGTGTTCTTCTTTTATTCATTTTTTGTAAAAAAAAATAATGATTCAGAAATAAATGATAAGATTTTTAAATAGGGAAGGGAGTTACTTAACAATCACCCTGTATGAAGAAAAAATATTTTGGTGTTTTAAATGTCCTTATGGTACCCTTATCAGATTGATATCAGTTAGTTTTTTAAAGATTTTATTTACAAATCTTTGAGACTTCTTGAGGGATTGGCAGTATTGGGGGGGGGATTGGAGGGGAGGCTGAGGGACAATGTTATCTGTCTTGAAAGGCAATCATATTATGGCTACCAAGAGAAAGTAATTGATCCACCAGAAAATTGAGTTTTATTTGATTAAATTCTAACCAACATTTTTCATGCTTATAATGATTTAATTAGTTTTCTTGTTGGCATTAATGAGTCTCTCTCTCTTTCTCAGTCTCTCCCTCTCTCCGTCTCTGTCCGTCTGTCTGTCTCTCTATCTGTTTTCTCTCTCTGTCTCTCTGTTTCCTTAACTGTTTCTCTATCTCTCACCCTCTCTTTCTCTCTCTCTCATTTTTCATGCTTATAATGATTTAATTAGTCTCTTGTTTGCATTAAGGATCTCTCTCTCTCTCTCTCTCTTTCTCTTCCCCTCTCTCTCTCTTTCTTTTCTCTGTCTCTCTCCCTCTCTCTTTTTTTTCTTTCTCTGTCTCTTCCACTGTTTCTTTCTCTTTCTCTCTCTCCCTCTCTCTTTGATTTTTCATGCTTATAATGATTTAATCAGTTTATTGTTTGAATTAATGAGTCTCTCTCTCTGTCTCATCCCCTCTCTCTTTATTCCTCTCTATCTTTCTCTCCGTTTCTCTCTCTCTTGGTCTCTCTGTCTTTTTCCTTTCCTCTCCGTCTCTCCATTTCTCTCTCTCTCGCCCTCTCTCTCTCTCCCCTTCTCTCTCCCGCTTTCTCTTTCTCTCTTTCATTTTTCATGCTTTTATGATTTAATTAGTCTCTTGTTTGCATTAATGATTCTCTCTGTCTCCTTCTCTGTCTCCCTCTCTCTTTGACTCTCTCTCTTTCTCTGTAACTGTCTCTCTTACTCTCTTTCTCTCTCTCCTCTTCTCTCTTTCTCTGTAACTGTATCTTTTCTTCCCCACTCTCTCTTTCCCTGTAACTGTCTCTCTTACTCTGTCTCTCTCCTTCTCTCTTTCTCTCTCTCTCCCCTTCTCTCTTTCTCTGTAACTGTATCTTTCTCTTCCCCACTCTCTCTTTCCCTGTAACTGTCTCTCTTACTCTCTCTCTCCTTTTCTCTTTCTCTCTCTCTTCCCTTCTCTCTTTCTCTGTAACTGTATCTTCTCTTCCCCACTCTCTCTTTCCCTGTAACTGTCTCTCTTACTCTCTCCCCCTTCTCTCTTTCTCTGTAACTGTATCTTCTTTTCCCCACTCTCTCTTTCCCTGTAACGGTCTCTCTTACTCTCTCCCCTTCTCCCCTTCTCTCTTTCTCTCTCTCTCTCCCCTTCTCTCTTTCTCTGTAACTGTATCTTTCTCTTCCCCCACTCTCTCTTTCCCCTTCTCTCTCTCTTTCCAAAGTTATTTATTCTTGATTATCAGTGTCTGATTTATGACTTGTTTATCTGAAGACCTGGAAATTTTTCTGACTGCCTCTAATTTGGTAGTTTTTGTTAAGATACAAGAAACTAATAAAGAGAAAGATAAAGGAATTTAAAAAAAGGACTTTCAAATCTTTCCTGAAATGGAAAAAAAAAAGAATTAAAAAAAAAAGAATAGATTACTGGAATTTCAAGGCTGATAAGTTTGCACAGTACAAATTTAGTACAAGACTTTATTTGAAATAAAAAAAAAGTGTATTGTTAAGCCAAGGCATTGTCTGAAATTATGTGTGTGGTCTCTCTCTGTAAATGTTGGAAGCACCCACTGTTAGAAGCCCAATGTTTGGGACAGTGTCAGTTAATATTAGGAACCAATATAGAAGTTATCAATATAAGAAGCAATGTAAGGATTTAGTTGAATTGCGGGCTATTTTGGTTAAAGGAGTGAATTCACCATAGTGTAGTTGTGAGCTATGGAAACGACAAATACTTTCATGATCTAAAAAAAAAGTATCTAACTGCTTCTCTCTCTCTCTCTCTATATATATATATATATATGCTCCCCATCCCCTAGGATTGAGCACTCTGGGGGGGATCTCGCTGATGGCCGCCAACTCAAGTGTAAACACAACGCTCTTCTATATAAGGAATGGAGCACTCTGTGACGGCCTTTACACACAAAGCGATGTGTGTATTAAAACAGTTAAAATCCCCTTCCCATTCTGTAAGTGAAGACAGCCTAATGGTTAAGGTGCCGGACTGACACCCAACTGACCGGATTTCAATTCTGGCTGTAGGTAGCTTACAAAATGTCTAGCCACACTGAAGGGACAATAAGTCGAAACACGTGTCTGTAGATGACCCTATATATATATATATATATATATGTGTGTGTGTGTGTGTGTGTGTGGAGAAAGGTAGACAAACACGAGATGTTGTAGAAAATGGATGTTTATTGTGCTGACGTTGTAACTTTTCGGTCTATTAGACCTTCTTCAGGACTTTGGATTGAGTTCTTGCTTCAATGGTGAACATTTTCATATTAGTGAATTAGGAGGTTGTGAATAAGGGGAGGGGTGGTCAGTTGTTGGTGTTAACAGAGGCTGCTAGTAGGAAATTTTCCTCTTTCTCTCAGATAGGGTGTATAGCAATGGGGTAACTAGTCTAGGAAAAAGAAAACTCTGAATTCAAACCTGTTAAACTCCACTTAAGAAATTAACTTTGTGTCACATCCTGCTCGTTTGGAGAGTTTGGTTAATATATATATATGTCGATGAAAAGAGGGTGACTTAACAGAGAAGGCAAAAAATCGAGTCGCAATTTTGACTGTTGATAAAAATAATTAACTGAATACGTCGTAGTTATGAATGAATCACAAGGTTCCGGGTTCAATAACAGCCCTCACCAACTCAGTGCACAAAATTAATCTCCCTGGACTAGCACTAGAAAAAGGGATAGACTCCCTTGCTATCTGGCTGATACTGACAATAGGCCATTCTGTCTACTTTACTTATATATATATAAGAAGTAAAAACAAACAAACAATGTGTTTGATATGGTATTTTTAGCCAACAATTTTTGGGAGAATATGTGCTTGATTGAAGTCGTACCTAATTTTGAAAATGAATGAATTGATAATTAATGAATTTAGGCGGGCATACCTATTCAAATGTAAGGCTAAACAAATCGAGAAAAATCAATATATACATATACAAGGTATGTCAAAAAAGAATTGAGATTTTTTGTACTTTTTGACACACTTTGTATTTTGAACAAATTAACGTTCCATTCATTGTTCATTTCTATCTTAGTAAATACAGCTTCAAACTTGGCACTTTTATGACACACCTTGTATTTTGAAAAAAATTAACATTCCATTCATTGTTCATCTAGGCAAATCCAGCTTCAAAGTCGATACTTTTATGACACACCTTATATATATATATATATATATATATATATATATATATATATATGTATATATATATGTATATATGCTATTAAAGAGTCTATGTATGCTTCTTTAAAGATACTAGCAAATATATGCACCCTCCGGGTGCAAGTATTTAAGTTTTAATGTAATAAAATATTGTATTAAATTAGAAAGGCTAATGAAACTAAATAAGAATACAGATAAAAAGATTTGAAACAGAGGTGGGGTATAATAAAAGATTTGAAACAGAGGAGTATAATAAAAATAGAACAACTGAAATTTACTCTTCCATCACTCTCGTCTTTCATTGTTATTTTTTTCTAATTTAAGTATTTAGTTATAAGAGGAAGTAAAGAATAAAATAACAGTTATTTTATCTTGTTAATGGATTTCATTTAAGATTTATTGAAGAGACTTTTTCTTATATTCATTAGAATAAAACCAAACAGTTAGAAATCAATAATACTAAGCACATATTTATTAAATTCGATTTTTTAATATTAATATGCAAATTAGCCTTCCCGTTTACACCGTAAACCGCTATTTTGTTGTATATATAAATATAATTGCATGTTGTCAGTATGTAGACATAGTTAACAGTATTAATAATGTAAGACAATTTTATTAATAATTGAGGTTTAGATAAAAATAAAATCATGGAGAATGTGATGTCAATAACTAACTGTGACTTGAGTAGGAATATAGTTTCGGTTACAGACAGAAAAACACACAATCTCCATTATAATAAGATATGTAATGAATGGTGGGTAGTTTTGTTGGTTATATTAGAAGAATGAAAAAGTAAAAACTGAAAAAAAATGATGAGAAAAAATTCTAAATGATGAATATTATCTTTCTTTTAATCTGAAACTTTTGATATTTCATACAGGCCTTTGTCCTTTTTCAAATAAATCTTTTGAAAGACACTTTTTAAAAATTCTATTTCAATTTTAATGTTAGATTAGATGTTAAATAAAGAACCAAATTAATTTTAGAATTTAACTTATTTTCATTGTATTTCAAGATATCTTATGCATATATTCCCCAACTCCTTTGAGAGGATGTGACATACAGTCAATTTTTAAGTAGATTTAGTTTAGTATCTGGTTTAGCTCAGTCAGTAGAGCATCCACCAAAGAACCACAAGGTTGCGGGTTTGATAACAGCCCTCAACAACTCGACACAGGAGTAGCACAACTTAGATATATGCAGTAAAGTGGAAGGCTGATGGTAGTTGTGGCACTTCTTCTCGTACACAAAAACAATCTCCCTGTTCTAGCACAAGCGAAAAGGGGATAGACTCCCTTACTATCCGGCTGATACAAACAATAGGAACACCACCAACTTTAGATTTTTACTACAGTTTGTCTGAATTCAGAATTGTTCTTCTCGTAGACTGGTTGCCTTACGAAGACTAAATAACTCAATCTGCCCTACTATTTACCGATAAGCCCTGTTGGCTGAGGCTTTAGAATACACTCACAGCACCTCTAGCAGAGGGTTAACCCCCGCCCCATGAATGGGGCTACCTGTTGGCTACGGGTGGCAACCTGTGATGCATAAGGATGGGACCCTGGTAGCTGAGCAGTCCATGACATACAACACACCACTTTGGCCCTTACTTAGGTAAGGCGGGTGGTCGAAGAGGCCACCCTCAATCAATCAGCTGGTCACATCAAGCCCTAGCACTCATATGATTGTCCCAACCCTATTGCTCTTATAGAAAACCTCTGACCCTTTTCATCATATATGTGCTAGAAAGCAGTGGCTGAGGGTCTTAGGGTCATAGGTATGATGTTAAACTATCTAGTGGTGAAGTTCCAATTATGGAGCTCTGAGGATTATGGAGTAGCCCTTTACTGCCATTACTCCTAGGTCCACTCTGACCTGGAATAGTAGTATCTGTTAGGGTCCGATCTATGGGTTGGATAAAAAAAAATAGTTTTTAAAAATTTGTTTAAACAAAAAAAATTGTTTAAATTGAGTACCCATCAAGAATGAATAAAACAAAACGTCTTCGGTATAAAATAACCCAACAAGGGTTGACATGTCATAAAATCCAACCAATCAACCAACCAACCAATCAACTATTTACCAATAGCTAGGAGAAGAGCTGGATACATGCCTTTCCCAAGCATCAAGTGAAACAAAAACAGTTTTGTCAATGATTTGAACTTGGGTCACCAATTTCATTCCCTATGAATAGTTATATTATTTGATAAACAAAACATTTAATACGTATACAGCACATGGATAAAAGGGTACATAAACAAGGAGTACATAAATAAAGATAAAGATACATTCATGAATGGTAAAAAGATATACATAAAAGCCACAGACATGAGACTAGAGATAATCCATGCTGTGTGAATAACTTACAGTAATGTAAGGGGGGACAAAGCCCCAACGAGAAGGGTAGACCTTAACTAACCCATGTGTCTCGTAGTCGAGCAACCGGAAAAGAGAGAGAAGCATTTGAACCAGGCGCTTAAATACTATAGCCCCTGGTGAGAACAAGCGACAACTCAGCGGGAAGATAATTCCTACACCTACAACAAAATTCACGTATCTTTAATCAGATATTTTACCATTTGTTTCTTTGTCTCATTTTTTTAAAGTCATACATTTTTGTTGAAGCTTGAAACTGATTTAGTTTTGACTGTTTTTAGAAAATTCAGAGCAGTGATTCTTTTTTTTTTTCTTGTTTTTTTTAATTATTTTTTATTTAGAACTCTGTTCTTAAAACTGAATTGAAAGAATTTTTTCTCTTTAAAATAATTTTTTTTGTTTTTTTGGTCTTTTGTTTGTTCTTTTAAAATTTTTTTAAACCTTTTTTTAATAGAAATTATCATAAAACATATAATTTAATTAACCTGACTTTTACCTGCCCTTCTGCTCCCCCTCCCCCTTCTTACTCCTCCCCCTCCTCTTCCTCTTCTACCTGCTTCTTTTTTTTTGTCTTTTATCAGTGTTTTGCAATATGCTCTGGGTACCGTTTATCCATTGACTGTGCTCCAATGTTGTTTTGTTTTTTGTTTCATGAAAAAAAAAATCATTATCATAAAAGAAATATCTTGCTTTTTTTTCTCCTCTTACATCCATTCATTGTCTTCAAATTGGTCTATCTTTTGTACTTATTTGACAAAAATGCTTCCTTGATCAAAGAAATGCCTTTCTCTTTCCTGTATTATTATTTTCTTTTTTCTTTTTCTCTAGAGATTGATGAAGAATTTTACTCGGCAAAATGCTTGGTCAATTGCTTTGATTCAAACAGCTCTAGTTTAGGGCACGTCAGGAAATGGTTTTTGGAGATAAGCTTATGATCTGGAATAAAGAAGATAACATGGTTATTTTTAATAAAAGCCATGGTTCATCATTCAGTTTTTAATATTCAGTTGTTGCACCATTAGGAAAGGAAGTGCATTACACTTTAGATACTTGCCTGTCTCGGATCAATTCTGTTGAAGACAATATTTGGTCTTTTGGCTTTTTTGTCTTTAAGATTTTCTTTGTCCAATTTAGCTGTTCATATTAGGAAAAAAAACAACAAAAACAAAAATACAACAAAAAAAAAAAAACCTTTATAGCAGAGCTAATTTAAAAAGCTACTAAACCTGTTTGAATTATTTAAAATACAGACATAAAGAAAAAAATTATTTGAATTAGGAAGCAAGGATCAAAAAGGAAAACTTTATGATGTCAGTATAAAAGGCGATTTTAAATGAGCTATCATAACAAAGCCAATTATAAAGGACATGTGTAAGTCCCAGGAAAATGTACTATAAGTTCATATATATATATATATATATATATATATATATATATATATCAACCATTTACCAACCCCTCCACTCAAGTACAATGTGACACAAAGTCAATTTCTTAAGTGGAGTTTAACAGGTTTGAATTCAGAGTTTTCTTTTTCAGAGCCATGGTTAAAGAGCCCAGTCTACCCTAATATTTACCCATAACTGAAGGGAGAGTAGTTGGATTCATACCTTTCCCAAGGGTAATAGCATTATGTGAAATACAAGCAGCCTCGTCTAGGATTTAAACTCACTTTGACAAATCAATTCCCTACAACTCTAACCACTCTACCACATGCCTCTACAAGATCATATATAGCTTGGTGACTGGAAAATCATTATTATAAGGGGGAGTTTTTGTAGTGTAGTGGCTAATGTTCTGGACTGTGACATTGTTCGTTGGTTGGTTAGTTGGCAGGATTTTATGGTATAACAACCATGTTGGGTTATTTTATGCCATAGATGTTTTGTTTTATTCATTGTTGATGGGTATTCAAAATTTTCTAAAAACTTAATCTTTTTTTTTCAATCGCAATTTTTTTAAACACATTTTTTAAAAACTCGTTTTTTTCTATTTAACTCAAAGATGGGACCCTAACAGTTACTACCACTCCTGGTTTGAGTGGAACTGGGAGTAATGGCGATGAAGGTGTACACAACACTCCCAAAACTCCAAAACTAGAACTCCACCATTAGATGCAGTTTAACGTCATACCCAGGACCCCTATGACAATGGAGGGTGTTGCTTTCTAGCAATGGTTGTAAAAGTTATCTTGCAAACATAAGATAATTCCACCGAATAAATAAAGAACTTTATAGAATTAAAAGAATAAAACAATTAAATGTTAGTAACACAGGTACTAGCACTCCAGATCTGAGTGGACCTGAGAGTAATGGTGATGAAGGGGTACTCCACATTCCCGAGAGCTCCAAAATTGGAACTTTACCAGATCCAGTTTAATGTTATTGTGACTTGTAGTAAGCGAATTTGAACTCCAGTTGCACTATAAAATTCCCTTTCAGACTAATTCCCTTTGTAAATGTATGAACGTTAAAATAATAAACTAATCCCCCAGCTATGGGTAAAATAGAACGGATAGCTTTGGTATTAAACAACCCACAAAGGTAACCATTAAACAAAGAAACTAAACCAAACCAAACCATGGTTGTAAAAGTATAGTAAGCAGGGTGGCCTATTGTTGGTATCAGCCAGACAGTGAGGGTGTCTATCCCCTTTTCACTAGCATTAGACCAGGAGATTGTTTTTGCATCTGAGGGGGAGTGCCGCTCTTACCATCAACTCTCCACTTTACTGCACAGATCCAGATACTCATGTGCTAGGTTGGTGAGGTGCATTATCGAATCTGGAACCTTGTGGTTCCAAAGCAGATGCTCTACGACTGAGCTAAACCGACCCTTATTCTTCATATATCAAAAAGTATCAAAAAGATACAGATTTTTTTGTCTTAGATGTGTTGTCTCTATATAAATCTCTAGATAATTATTTATAAAAAAAAGATAGTCATCATCTATACTTTTAACTAGCAGGATTTACCAGTGATGCTGTGAAAACCTTTTTTTCTACAACCAAATGTATATATATATATATATATATATATATATATATATATATATATATATATTGACCAAAGCCTGAAGAAAATATCAGAAGATCTGAAACATGTGTCGCAAATGTAAGATAAAAATAATAAAAATTTTTCTAAAAACATAATCCAATTCTTTTTTTTATAAAATATTTAATTTTCTCCCGTTGGAATCAGAACAACATTTTATATATATATATATATATATATATATATATATATATAAGGTGTGTAAAAAAATATTGAGATTTTGTGTACTTTTTGACACACCTTGTATTCTGAAAAAATTAATGTTCCATTTATTGTTCATTCCTATCTTAATAAATTCAGCTTCAATCTCGATACTTTTTGACACACCATATATATATATATATATATATATATATATATATATATATAGGCAATTATACAAGTAGGGGTGAGTCAGAAATTACTTCCATTGTTAATAGGTGGGTACTAAGAATAATGTTTGTCTTGGAATTTATATTATACAAAGACTTGAGCACAAGGCACATATTCCAATATTTTTATCCATTGTAATAGAAATATCTCTCCATAAATTCCTGCAGCCCAACATAAAATACAATTCAGAGTGTTGTAGCAATTAATTATATTTACAGCAGGAATGTTGGTTAGAAAGACGGACATAATCATACGGTGTTAATTGCTTTAATGATGGCAAATTATATCAGACCAGATCAGATCATTGGTAGACGTTATAAAAATCCTATTGCTAACTATTACAAATCATTCACTACAGAGAAAATGTCCTGGATATAATGTTAAACTGCATCTAATGGCAAAGTTCCAGTTTTGGAGTTTGGGGGAGTGTGGAGTACCCCTTCATCATCACATCATTACTCTCAGGTCTGTGGGGATTAAAATAAAATTCAAATAAAAAAAAATAACAAACTCCCATGAGCCTTCACCGGAAGAACCCCCAAGACTGTGCGGGAAAAAGGACCCACTTCTGACCGCCAAGAGAATCATATTACTAACTACTACAAATCATTAATTACAGAGAGGGGCTTGTGTCCAGTGGCTTCAGTCCTGGACTGGTTAAGTAATTAATGGTGTACATACCAGGGATCGATCCTCACAGGCAACAGCTGCCCCCTTGATTTAAAGGGGCATGGCTAGGTTTATTGCCCAGTGCCTGAGGAGGCCCTTGAGGGGGAATACTGATGGGATCAATGCATTTTTTGCACTTACCATCCCATGTGTCTTGGCTCGTGGGTGTGCCTACATTAAAAAGACCTTGTGTTACACCCGCATACGTGGGATGTGAGGTAAATAACTACAGAGAAAATATCCTGGGTATGATGTTAAACTGCATCTAATTGTGAAGTTCCAGTTTGGGAGTTTTGGAGAGTGTGGAGTACCCCTTCATTACTCCCAAGTCCACTCTGATCCAGAGTTGTAGTAACTGCTAGTGTCCCATCTATGGGTTGAATAGAAAAAAATGAGTTTTGAAAAAATGTGTTAAAAATGAGATTAAACAAGAATTGAATACTCGTCAAGCATGAATAGAACAAAACGTCTTCACCATAAGATAACCCAACAAGGGTTGACATGCCATAAAATCCAACTAATCAATTCAAACCACTACAGAGAAGTCACAAGGTTGTAAAGACACTGAAAACATGTTTGAAAGAACTGTTTACTGGTAGATTCCCAAAGTTAAGCAACAATGGAACTGTTAAGTACTTAGTTGGGTAACCAACTGTGTGTCAAATTAAGTAAAGCAAAGTAAATAATAACTAGGCTGGTTGTTTGGATGGGTGGATTTTATGGCATGTTAACCCTTGTTGGGTTATTTTATGCCAAACATGTTTTGTTTTATTCATTCATTTTTTTTTCAAACTCAATTGTTTTTAAACACATTTTTCAATAGCCATTTTCTGATCTATTTAACCCATAGATAGGACAACTAGATACAGTTTAACATCATACCCAGGACACAAAGACCTTCAGTCACTGCCTTCTAGCATATACAAGGTGTGTCAAAAAATACCAAAAATCTTGATACTTTTTTGACACACCTTGTTTATGATAAAATGGGTTGGGATTCTGCCCTAATCTATAAAAAGCCATTGAGTGTAAATTTAATCATTAAGAACTGACAGTAAATACTCACAAAGTTATTAAACATCTTGCCAACAGCAATCTTGAGCACCTTTTTGATTTTGATGTGTCTACACATGTGGGTATGCCTGCAAAGTTAGAAATTTTGTTTTATGATATAAGATATTTGCCAAATTATGTGTAATCTACTACAAATGCATAAGGCGATCGGAGAGGCCCCCTCTGATCAATTGACTGGTCACATCAAGCCCTAGCACTTATATGATTGTCCCAACCCTATTGCCCTTATGGCAAGCTCCCAACCCTTTTTTATCATATATGAGCTAGAATGTGGTGGCTGAGGGTCTTAATGTCCTGGGTATGATGTTAAACTCTATCTGATGGTGAAGTTCCAGTTCTGGAGCTCTGGGGAATGTGGAGTTACCCTTCATCACTATTACTCCCAGGTCCACTCTGACCAGGAGCGGGAGAACCTGTTATGGTTCTGTCTATGGGTTAAATAGAAAAAAAAAGATTAAAATGAATGTTCTAAGAAAAAATTATGAAATACTAATTAGAATTCTTTTCTCCTTCTAAAACATAAGCATCAATATAATCATGGACTGCCGTTACAATAAGTATCCAATCGGTTCATGAGTCATCTAGTAAAATACTAATATTTCATTTCAAAAGTTATTTCCTTGGGTTTTACTATGAAGAAACATAACATAAGAATCTGTTTCTGTTATTACCCTACCTATGAACATTAATGGGTATGTCCCAATCCTCATAAATACAGGAGTATTATGCTGACTGAGTAGTCTTATACCACTAGCAGTGGTTTATCTTTCTTCATGCTGTTGGTGAGTATTGTATTTTGTTAATGTTATAAAGATTCGATTTCATTTCTAACTTCTGTTTGGTTGGTTATTTCTTATTTAGTAACCTTTGTTAGGTTACAACAGTTTCACTGTGTGATATCTAAAATTATTTCAGTGTGATATCTAAAATTATTTCATCTGTCTTTACAAATCTTGTTAATAACACAAAACAACAACAGCAACAAAAATCATAGAAATAAATAGATACATAAATGAATCAATAAATAAATGAATGAAAAAATAAAAGAGGTAGTTTTAGTATTGCAAGGGAAATAAGTCAAGTACAGTCCGAGGGATTAAAAAAAAAAATTCTGCAGACGTTATCATCCAAATGGTAATCCAGATAATTCTTTATTTTAATCAATTCTTCATTGCCTAATGTCCTTTTTTTTCTGAGAAAATATGGTGAGAAAGAAATTGATTAATTCTGAATACACCATATTTACAAAAATTATTGAAAAATATAACCTTTATTTCACATTGATTATAAAAGAAATGCTATAATTCAAAATGCTATGATTTAATTATTTTTCTCTTTTTATTATTATACTGCATATCAATACAAGTCAGTTTTCTTTTATATAATTTTAGTTTCCTGTACAAATATAAATAAATATAAATATATTAGGTTGATGAAATTATCATCATCATCATCATATATGTATATATATATATATATGCACCATTTTTCTTCCTTTTCTAAAAATTTCACCATTTTCTTCCCTAAGAAATAATTCTTCCCATTTTTACTCTGACTGACCAAAATATCTTCTGCTATTTTTGATTTAGTATTCAAACAATGAATGACAAATACTAAATAAAACTTCTGTATTGAAATCAATAATGTGTGTGTGTGTCTATGTGTGTGTGTTTGTTTAATATCTAAATTGTATAAAAAGAATTCTTTAGTTTTGAGAAAATACTTTTAGTTAACTGCTAAAATTTAGAATTCAAGGCAAATGCGACTGCATAAGATAAGCTTTTGTCATATGCTCTCAGTTGTTGTTTTTACTATTGTTGTCTATTATTATAGGTAGTGTATATATATATATATATATATATATATATATATATATATATATATATATATTTGTATATATATACATCTATATATATTTATAAATATATATATACTACCAATAAATAAAAGACTATATATATATATATATATATATATATATATATATGTATATGTATATGTAAAAAGAAAGATGAAGAAAAAAGTAAAGAAGAAATTTCCTGTAGGGCATAGATACGAATCCCTTGAGGCTTGAGGATTGTGCTCACATTGACTTTTGCTTATTTTAGGATTAGCACAAACCAACTCTTTTATGGAAACATACCAGTTCTTAGGGAAAAGATAACCAAAAAAACATAAATAAAAATAAATAAGTAAAAGAATTGAAGGACATCATACAAAAGTCAGTCATTCTGAGTATCATGCAAAAATAAACTGAATACAGAATAAAATATAAAAATGATTTATCCTCAAGAATGTATTTTCAAAGTAATCCTTTTTTCCTATATTTTTTTTTTTATTAAAAAAAGGTTTTTTTTTCATTCATTTATTTATTTACTCATCTTCCTTTTACACAGGAATGTAAGCTTGTTTGTGCTTGATATTAACCATTTTTTTTTCATTCTTTATTCTTTTCTTTTCTTTGCACACAACTATTTTTAATACTGAGTGATGCAAAAGTTACTGTAGAGATTTTAAATGTGACAATTCTTTAAAGATCTTAAATGCTTTTAAAATCTTTACAAAGCAAAACAAAAAAAATTATCTTCTATAATTTAAAGCCTTCTTTTGTATGTGTGAGAGTTTGTGGGTTTATTGTAGTGCTTTCTAGTTCATTTCTTCTTTTTAGTTCATATTGGATTTAGCAGAAATTTTACTTTCTTATATTTATTTATTTATTTCATTTTTTTTAAGGAAGGAATAGTTTTCATATCTTTTTTAAATTCTGGGTTTTATAAGTAAGTTTGAAGGGGGTAAGCATAGGGATTTGAAATAGATTTTTTTTTTAGTATAAGTAAAAGTTTCTTACTTATATTGGTCCTGAAATTTATTCATTGTTTGTTTATTATCCGAGCTAAGGTTGAAGAAAAACAAACAAAAAAAAAAAGATCTCAGTGAAAAAGATTCTTTGATTTTCTTCTGTATTATCCCAACTGATCAACTTTGTTGTAAAACTCTTTGTAAAACTTGTGACTTTACAAAGATTCTCTTTTTATCTTAAGGTGGATCATACTAAGCTATAGCATTAGTTAGATGGTTGGTCGTTGGGTTTTACAGCATGTCAACCCTTGTTGGGTTATTTTATGCCAAAGACATTTGGTTCAATTAATTACTTATTAAAAAAAAAGGATTTTAATTTGTATTTCATAGTTATTTTCATTATAGTAAGATTCAGCAAGACTGAGACTGTTTGCATTTCACATACCACTAATACTCTTAGGAAAGGTATGAATCCAACTACCTCATCCTTTTACTTGTAAACAGTAAGATAAACTGGATTTTTTTAAAACTATGCTATGGCAACTGGTCTTGGAGAAAGAAAACTCTGAATTCTCACCAGCTTTACTCTGCTGAGAAATTTTCCTTGTGTCACATCCTGCTCATGGTGGTAAGTAAGTATTTATCTAATCCCCTCACCACAGGTAGAATGTGACACAAGGTCACAAGCATGGGGCTTCCAGCAAGGATCAGACTCACTATTCAGTAGTTATGGATCTGCAAGATAGCTAGAGCAGAAATATTACACCATAATATTGTAAAACTCTTGGTAAAACTTGTGACTTGTGATTCTCTTTTTATTTTAATGGTGAATCTTATTAAGATCTTACTAAGCTGTAGTTCATGCATTAGTAGTTGATATCTATCTAGAACATTACACATAATTAGGCAAATATTTCACATCATAAAACAAAATTATTTATTTGTCTAAATTTTAAACATGAGGCTTGATAATTTGTATTATTTGAATTATTTGAACTATTGTCTTCATCTTTATTGTTATATACACAACATTTCGGCCAATGTGCCCTCCAACCTTTTTCAAATGTTCTCTTCAACCTTCTCAGACTCATTAACATTCTCTTCAAACTCAGCAACCTTCTTATTGAACTCAGGGGCCTTCATGGAACTTGGAACCAAACTCAGTAGTCTGGGGTAGACTATTCTCATTCCGTTAACCATGACTAGACACAAATGTTATCGCCCTTGGCCAGAATTGAACCTGCAACCCAGAGATGATTGTTGCTTAGAACTGTATTAACTCAACGTTTATATCCATTGCACTATGTGTCCTATTGAGGAGGGAACATCGGACGAAATGTTGTGTATATAACAATAGAGGTAAGGCAATAGTCCGAATAATACAAATAATACAAAAACTATTTCATTTACTTCTTTATAAAAACTAGCTGAAAGCACATCCTATGGGCATTATTTAAAGCTTGTAAGATTAAATTAGGTTTGTTGTGAGAACTTATATCTTGTGGAGATGCTTGTGATGTAACAGTTATTGTCATAGGAATTGGACTTGGCTACTCAAGTTCAAATCCTGAACAAGGTTGTTTGTATTTCACATAGCACTATAACTATTAGGGAAGGCATGAATCAAACTATTCTCCCTCCAGCAATGGGTAAATAGTAGGGCAGACTGGGCTCTTTAACCTTGGAATAGTAACTTATCTAGGAGAAGAAAAACTCTAAATTCAAACCAGTTGTAGACCTGAAGAAGAATGGGCTCCACCAGGCTATTTCTTCCTTAGACACACACTATGAGCAGTGGCCCCATGACCAAAGTTCAGTGAAAAGTGATAGATTAATAAATTTTGTTGAGAGGTTAATGTCAATGATCCTCTGGTTGCCATTCATTTTACTACAAACACAACAAGTTGACAATCTTGTGATCAGGAAAATAGTAACTTTGCTTTATATAGTTAAATTGATTTGTTCTAAGAGATTTGAGATATCTACTTTATATTGTTAAAATTGGTCTAAGAGATTTAGTCTAAGAGAATTGAGATATCTACTATATACGGTTAAATTGATTTGGTCTAAGAGATTTAATCTAAGAATTGAGATATCTACTTTATGCGGTTTAATTGATTTGGTCTAAGAGAATTGAGATTTCTACTTTATACGTTAAATTGATTTGGTCTAGAGAATTGAGACATTTACTTTATACGGTTAAATTGATTTAGTCTAAGAGAATTGAGATATCTACTTTATATTGTTAAATTGATTTGGTCTAAGAGATTTAGTCTAAGAAAATTGAGATATCTACTTTATATAGTTAAATTGATTTGGTCTAAGAGATTTAATCTAAGAGAATTGAGATATCTACTTTATACGGTTAAATTGATTTGGTCTAAGAGAATTGAGACATCTACTTTATATAGTTAAATTGATTTGGTCTAAGAGATTTGGTCTAAGAAAATTGAGGTATCTACTTTATATAGTTATGTAAAAAAGAAAAAGATTCAGTTTAGCTAACTAGACAGATACAAAGTAAAGGTCCAGTTTATCATTATACTTACATTGTAAGGTCCACCTGTTGTGGTGTAATGGTTAGCAAGCTTGTCTCGCAGATCCATTACTACTGTATAGTGAATTTGATACTTGCTGAATATCCCATACTTGCGACCTTGTGTCACATCCTACTGTTAGTAATTAGAGAAAAATTATATGTTGACTCCATTCTTGGATTACACGATCATAGACAGATAAAAATTCCATTTTGAGAATTATAACAAGATATTTGCCAAGTCAACAAAAATATACAGGGTGATAGAAAAGTAACTCCCCATTTTAAACAATTTATTATATTATTTTATATGCATTTACATTTTTTCACACTTCTTTAATGTATGTTCCAATTAAATAGCAATTAAATCTATTTCTCTGAATGTTTGAGATAAGGCTTGATGATTAGTATTATCTGCATTATTCGGACTATTGTCCTCATCTTCATTGTGTTCTGTACAACGTTTTGGCAGATATGCCCTCCGGCCTTCTTCAGGTATTTCTTGTTGGACTCTGGAACCTTCTTGGACTTGGGAACCTTCTTTTTGAACTCAGGAACTTTCTTGTCGTAGTTGGGAACCTTCCTGTCATAATTGGAATCCATCACGGAACTTTGAACCTAACCCTTTATTCAGTCCACGGGGGTATCCTGTTCTCATTCTGCTAACCATAGCTGGGGTAGGAGCTGTGTTAATTATTTTTCTTTTTTTTTTCTCCGGCCGAAACGTTGTACAGAACATAATGAAGATGAGGACAATAGTCCGAATAACGCAGATAATACTAATTAAATCTATGTTGTTATTGTTGTTGGTGTTCCTCCACATTTTGCTATTGTTGTTCGCAAATGGCTGAATCATTATTTTCCGGGGAGATGGATGGGTAGACATGGTCTGCATGGGTGGCCACCCAGAAGCTCTGATTTAAGACCCTACAATTTTTTTCTTTGGGGTTGATTGAAGGAGCAAGTCTACTCTATGAAACCAAAGACTTGGAAGAACTTGAAGGATGAATACGAAAATTTATTTCTGCCATTCTACAAGAGTTCCTGGGAAGATCAGTTGATGTGATTCCTGGACAGCTTGAGAGGCTGGAGGCAAATGCTGGTGCCCATAGAGAATTTTGAATAAAACTCCATGTGTTTTCTTCTCATATTCAAGATAATGATTCAGAAATAAATTATAAGATTTTTAAAATAAGGAATTACTTTATAATCACTTGTATTTTAACAAGAAAAAGAGGTTAATATTTTTCTGTAATATATTATAAAACTCTATGCAATTTTCTTTTGCTGATATTTGATTCAATTAAATGTCAATATCAGACAGTTATGCATTAGGTTGAATGTTCTAGAATATTCTTCACATAACAACAGCAAAAGTTTACCAAATCAAATGCTTTAATTGTATATATATATCCAACACCACAACACAAGAAGGATGCAAACACAGGGTCAATTTTTAAGTGCAGTTTAACATAGCTGGAGAGAGAGAGAGAGAGAGAGAGTAGTTGGATTCATACATTTCCCAAGGGTATTAGCACTATGTGAAATGCAAAAAGTCTCATTTAGTATTTGAATTTGAGTCACCTTCAATGATAACCATTACAATATGAGCCCATGCAAACACAGGGTCAATTTTTAAGTGCAGTTTAACATAGCTGGAGAGAGAGTAGTTGGTTTTCGTACCTTTCCCAAAGGTATTAGCACTATGTGAAATGCAAAAAGTCTCATTTAGTATTTGAATTTGAGTCACCTTCAATGATAACCATTACAATATGAGCCCCTCCAATGATGTAATTTACATAGTGTTAGTATTATAGTAGAATTTAATTTTAGTTGATCTTTTCTGCATTAGTAATTTGTACATATCCAGAAGATCACACATAATGGCTGATATGTAACATTATGCAGAAATTTTACTTTTACTTTATAAACCTCACGGCGTGTGATCTTAAATAAATTGTGGAAACAACACCCCACAAGAAGCAACTGTACAACTACTTGCCTCCTATCACACAGACCATCCGATTGAGATGAACAAGACATGCTGGATACTGCTGGAGAAGCAAGGATGAACTCATAAGCGACATACTCCTATGGAAATCAGCATGTGCACATGCCAATGTGGGCCATCCAGCAAAAACATACATTGACCAGCTCTGCGCAGATACTGGATGCTGTGCAGAGGACTTCCTGAGGACAATGAATGATATGGACGGTTGGTTGGTGAGAAATTGTCATGGATATCTGTGGTACTAGCATGACATGATGATGCTGATGATGATTATAAATCTCAATTTTTGTACAAGACTAAGCTGAGTAAATAATGATACACAGATAGAAGTGCGTAAATGCACACACATGCACACACTCTCTCTCTCACACACATAAGACATGTACACACACATACACATGCACACACACACACGCACACACAATCATACACACACCACACACACACTATCACACAATCACACACACACTCATACACACATGCACACACACACATATACACACACACTCACAGAGACACACACACACAGACACACACACAGAGACACATACACACACGCTAGTGCACTCTGATAGAAAATAATATTTGTATTGACATTTCTATTTAAGATTGCCGAGAAATTTAGTGATACTAAAAAGAGCTCCATAAAATCAATCCAGAGATATGCGAAATTTGCCCCAATTCTTCTCCAGACTGAAGGGGTCAGGTCTGAAGTATTGCCAGTACGTTAGGCCATGAAAATTTTTATATCTTCTTCAACCTTTTGGCCTGCAATTCACACGCAACATTGTTCCATGTAAAGGAGCTAGCCAGAGACCCAAACAACTCTCTCCATTTTTGGCATTTATTACCTTCTAATGACCGCAATATTAAGCTCTTCATGTGCATTATACAAACTGCTTCTATTCATTATTATGAGTGTCTGGTGGTAAAAAGCGCCACTCACACCAAAGTTATGTATCCAAGGCCCATAAAAAAATATTTCAGGCTTGAACAATCTCAATACATCACAAAGAAAGATTATGGCCCTGCTGGTATGTGCCTAAACACATACAAGTTGACATTGTATGTTGGAGGTACAAAAATAACTATTATTATTGTTTGATTAGCTGAAAAATATATAATAGATAAATGATTAAAAAATAACAGCTTGTTGAAACATGTCAGGTTAAAGAGTTAAAAAAAAAAAGAAAAACCAGCAAAAACAACTACTTATTGTTTAAATACTATTTTTACAATTATTTAACGAGATATGAGGATTTTTATTTTTTGATACAACAAAGGGAAATAACTGGACACAGAACCCAGGAAAATAGAATTCAGATAGCAGCCTGTCATTTACTCAACAGATACAAGTTTGGCACAAGGCCAGAAGTATTGGGCACCCAGAGAAAATCAAATTCACTCATAATAGTCTGCTAGCCTAACTAGTTAACCATTACACCATGTGCGATGGCTGTTTAGAAAAAAAATCAAACTATGAAGTACTCTTTTTCATATTCTCAAATTGTCACCCATCTAAGTATTGACAAGGCTCAATGTTGCTTAACTTTAGTGATTGGATGGAAACTGCAGCAGGCAGTTTGTTAAAAAAGATATCTGATTTATTGAATTCTAAAGAGATATTATTAATTAATTGATTGATTTTAATGGCATATTAACTCGTTTACGGTTATTTTATGCCTCAAGGTTAGGGATCACGTTCATTTTTTAATTATATTTACATTTTTGTATAGTTTCCTAAGAGTTTTTTTTGCTCACAGTTCTATTGAATAGAAATAAATTTAAAACAGATCTATTTTAGCGATAGATGGTACTACCACTGTTTGTCAGAGTGGGTCTGGGAGTAATGGCAATGAAGGGGTACTACACACTCCCCAGATCTCAAGAACTGATGCATCACCATTAGATGCAGCTTAGTATCATACCCAGGACACCTCTTGGGTGATGGGTAGTATTACCCTTCTGCATAGGATTCAGTCAGTATTATTGAAAGGGTAAGACTTTATTGAGTAATAATAAGTATTGGTCATTAAAACCCATACGGTTGTGATGGGATTCACCCTGGATTGGTTGAACCCCACATGCATATCCCAGTCATGGGAAGGAGATGCCCTTGTTTGCAGTGAATTTTCACAGCTGCAGTGACAAGTACACCAAAAGCCATAGTTTGCTGACAATAGTGAAGATGCACTTTAAATTTTCAATGGAGCCCCTTTAGCTAGGTTGTTCCCCTAATACCACTGGGTGACAGAACAATCCACCTGCAAAGGCCCTACCAGGAACTTGAGTTCTGAACGACATAGCTCTAATACTACCCCATTGTTACAACCCTGCCACAGTGAGGAGGGGTTGTACTTTAGGGTGGAAGACCTACACTGCACTGTTTTATTTTTTTAATTATTATATTACTAGGGTGAGTCCAGAGTTTTGTAATATTTTAGTAAAATGAGTGACAATTTGATGCTTTTCCTGAAGTGATAAACTGAAGTGGACTGTGAGATGCTGAGCTTGCCTGATACTCCCCAAATGCTACTCACCTCTATGGCTTTGAGCAAAGCCTTGGAATTCACGGTTTAAGCTGACCTGATCTTACCTGATCCTTGAGGTTCTTGCAACCCAACCAAGAAAATAATGCCAAACTTTTGATTGTCTCTAGTATTATTTAAGGTATATATCTTTATACTTATATATGTAAGTACATATGTATGTAGATTCCTTGTAGTTTAGGAAAATAATGCCAAACTTTTGATTGTCTCTAGTATTATTTAAGGTATATATCTTCATACTTATATATGTAAGTACATATGTATGTAGATTCCTTGTAGTTTAGGAAAATAATGCCAAACTTTTGATTGTCTCTAGTATTATTTAAGGTATATATCTTTATACTTATATATGTAAGTACATATGTATGTAGATTCCTTGTAGTTTAAGAAAATAATGCCAAACTTTTGATTGTCTCTAGTATTATTTAAGGTATATATCTTCATCATATCATATATCATATATATCACGGTTTAAGCTGACCTGATCTTACCTGATCCTTGAGGTTCTTGCAACCCCAGCAAAATTTCTTGAATCATCTGGTTACTGTGATCAACTGTACCTTCATCTTTTGCACAACAAATATTTTTGGTTTTCTTTGTTTAATGGCATATCAACGTTCATGGGTTATCTATTATCATTCTAAAACTAAGCGAATCAACAACTGTTTTATAGCTTTTTTCCTGTCTAGTTTAATGACAAAAAATTCATACTAAAATATTTCTTAGTATTAGGACTGAGTTATGTTGGAAAAAAATCCATTTTAATTGCTTCTAATTAGTCGTAATCTGCTATTAAGTCAAAAGCAGATCCGTCTCTTACTACGCATTCTGCCTGTCACTCTCCCTCTCTCTATGTATATCTTGATTACCTCCCCGTTATATATGTTAGTTTCTCAGTGAGAGTAGAGATAGAGTTATGCAGTGTTATGGTCCAGTTTAAACTTTTAAAGCATAAGCTCCCAAATTAGACTACGCTGCAGATTCATCTGTGCGGCTTTCAAATGAAACACATGGAGTGAAGCAACGCACAACATGTCAGCATACCAAATACCACTTAGTACCCGTTAGGATTCTATCTTTCGGTTAAATAGAAAAAATGAGTTAAAAAGTGTATTTAAAAGAAAATGAGTTTAAAAAAAAAATTTGCATACTCATCAAGAATGAAAGAAACAAAACGTCTTTGACATAAAATAACCCAACAAGGTTTGACATACCATTAAATCTAACTAACCGACCAACTAGCACTATACTACCAACCACAGCAGGTATTTACCATGGCTTGAACTACTTTAGTCACATGATATACCTGCCACAAACTGACACATACAAAAATAATGCCAAACTTTTGATTGTCTCTAGTATTATTTAAGGTATATATCTTCATACTTATATATGTAAGTACATATGTATATAGATTCCTTATAGTTTAGGAAAATAGATTTGTAGCTAACCAAAATTTGATTGAATTAGAAAATGTGGGAAATTTTGTTAATTTTGTTAATTTATCTTCAGAAAAAGTAAAATTAAATATCAATACAATTTTGTTTGTAAGTAGATTATCAATTATCCAAATGTTCTGGGGAATTAATGTTTGTTTACATTTCTACATTGGGAGAGGCTCGGGTTGTGTTATGGTTATATAAGTGGAATTAGTGAGCTGAGTTCAAAGGCATAAATCCATCTCTTTTTTCATCATCTATGTGTAAAAGTGAAAACTGCGGTCTTTAGCCTTGGTATGGCAACCAATCTGAAAAAAGGTAAACATTGAATTTAAAACCAGCTTTACTCCACTTAAAAACTGACCTCATGTTGCCTCCCCGACTCCATGAAGAATTTGGAAGAATAAGACATTATAAACAAGCTTACACACAATTGTAACCTACAACAGAATGGCCAGATTCTTGTAGCAGTCAACATCTCCCTTTAAGGGCTCTGTGCTTTCAGAATTTTCTGTCAAAGGGATTTTTCATTTCAAAATATTAAGAAAATAGATCGAAAGCAAACAAACAACATCATAATTACCTTGTTTTTCTTTAGAATTTGCATTGCGATAGCCTTCAAAACCAACCATCAAACCAATATACACATAATGCTTCAAGCAAATTATAAATGTCTATATATATTATATATATATATATATAATATACAGAGAGAGAGAGAGAGAGAGAGAGAGAGAGAGAGAGATGTAGACAATTACTCATTGCAATTTTGATTGTACTAGCCTCTGGTTTATCTAACTGACAAGTTTCACCACCCTAATAACCTTTTGCATATATATATATATATATATATATATATATATATATGAGAGTTTTACAATTTGCTTGAAGCATTGCGTGTATATTGGTTTTATAGTTGATTTTGAAGGCTATCACAATGCAAAGTGTTAAGAAAGATGAGATAACTAAGATGTTCATATACCTGTGATTTATTTTCTTATTTTACTTGCTCTGAAGTTTACTTAGGCAAAAACTGTCAGTAACCTGGTGCTGTTGGCTCCATGTCCATGCCACCTATATATATATATATATATATATATATATATATATATATATATATATATGTAATGTGATTTCCCCAATATCAAATAAAACAGTTGTTATGTAAAAGTCACCAAGAAAAAAATTTTATACTTTATTATATTTACTTTTTTCTTAGAATTGTTAAACTTTTAAATTATACCAGTAATTTAGTTTGTCTAATTGGACACATGGCACAATGGATATAGGTGTTGAGTTAATACAGTTCCAAGTGACAGTTATCTCTGGGCTGCAGGTTCAATCCAGGCCAAGAGCGACAGTAACATAGAATAATTAAGTTCTATTCCTGTACAAGGCAGTTTGCATTTCACATTGTGCTAATACCTTTGGGAAAGGTATGTATCTAATTATTCTCTCTCTAGCTATTGGTAAATAGTAAGGCAGATCGCATGGCAACCGGTCTTGGAGAAGGAAAACTCTGAATTCAAACCTATTAAACTCCAAATAAAAATGACCTTGTGACACATCCTGCTTGTGTGGTGGGGTTGGTAAATATATACAAATATATATTTCTAAGGTCTAAAAAAAAGATAAGATTCTGTTTAAGGAAGGTCAAATTGGCCCTTCAATGGGAAAGGGTTACAATAATATAGTAATAAGGTTTATGTATGTTGATAACACCTATAAATCTATTGAATAGTCTTGTCTCTGATTTATTGGCACTAAGTTTGTTGTTCTAGTCTGAACTGCACTGGGATCTTCTCGTTTACTGTTATTTCTGATATGCACTGTTTCTTGTTGTCATAGAGATAATGACTTGAATGGGTTGGGATTGTAAAAAAAGGAAACCAAAATTTGGTGATGAGATGAGGAAAATGAAAGTAGAGGATGAAAGAAGATAGGAATGTCAATGGATGGATGAATGGATAAGGAATGAATTAGGCGTCACTTAAGACCAATGAGATACTTATTGACCTTGGACTTAAAGAGTTCAAGGTCATATTCTGTTTGAAAATATTCACTTAGGAATATCTTCTGCATTTCAGGTGTTCTTGCGAAGAAGCTATTGATGGTTGGTTGGTTGGATTTTATGGCATATCAACTCTTGGGTTATTTTATGCAAAAGGCATCTTTGTTTTCAAATCTTGGACGAGGCTGTTTGCATTTCACATAGCGCTACTATCCTTGGTAAATCTATACATCCAACTATTCTCCCTCCATCTATAACTAAATAGTAGGACAGATTGGGCTCCTTAACCTTGGTTAGGCAATTAGTATAGAAGGAAAACTCTGAATTCAAACCTATTAAACTACGCTAAAGAAATTGACCTTGTGTCACATCCTATTCATGTGGAGGGGTTGGTAAACATATATATGTATAAATGCTATATACATGTAAACATATATGTTTTTTTTTTTTTTCAGATAGACAACACTGACTGAAAAACTTTTACATTTTTCACGTCAGTTAACTTTGAACCACGTATCTTTGAGAATCTATGTTATGCCTCAAAGATACGTGGTTCAAAGTTAACTGACTTGAAAAAATGTAAAAGTTTTTAAATAAAATAACTGGTGCATTATATATTTTATTCATCAATATATCAACACTGAAAATTTTATTAAATTCGGTTAATTCCCTGATTTTTGTTAATTTTTATTTCTTTCGGCGGGGTGACATATGAGGGTGGAATTTAGATCTGTTAAGTTCGATTTAACCTTTGTTCCTATGAGAAGAGAAGGAGTTCATGATGTCATTCTTCAAAGATGACTGAAGCTTCTTCCATTTGCTGATGGGAAAAAATATACACTCATATTATCCAAATTTCATTTGTTTCTTTTTTAAAATCTTAATAAAGAAAATATTAAAATTACCATGTGAGTAAAAGTCTGTGTATGTGCGGCCTTTTTATGCAAGACAAAAAAGGTGACACTCATGAGATATATATTAATGAAAAGAAAAGATATCATTTGTTTTTATTTTTGAGATGAGGCTTGATGGGAATAATTTTGATATTTCAGACTTTTGTCCTCATCTTTATTCAGACTGTTTAGAAACCACAAGGTTCCTAGTTCGATACCGGTCCTCGCCAACTCAGCGTATGAGTAGCACAGGGATCTGTGCGGTAAAGTAAGGAGCTGATGGTAGGTGTGGCGCTCCACCTCAGATGCTAAATACAATCTCCTTGGTCTAGCGCTATTGAAAAGGGGATAGACTCCCTCGCTGATACCGACTTTAGGCCGCCCCGTCGACTTTACTTTTTTCTTATTGTATAAACACAACATTCAGGCTGCTGTAGTAACGTCGGGCCTTATTTAGGTGTTTCTTATTTACCTAGAATAAAGTCATCATCAGGTAATAACCTTGAGTTGAAGAAGAAGAAGAAGAAGAAAGAAGAAGAAAGAAAAGAAGAAGAAGAAGAAGAAGAAAGAAGAAGAAGAAGAGAAAAGAAGAAGAAGAAAGAAGAAGAAGAGAAGAAGAAGAAGAAAGAAGAAGAAGAAGAAAGGAAGAAGAAGAAGAAAGAAGAAGAAAGAAGAAGAAGAAGAAGAAGAAAGAAGAAGAAGAAGAAGAAGAAAGAAGAAAGAAGAAGAAGAGAAAGAAAGAAAGAAAAGAAGAAGAAAAAGAGAAGAAAGAGAAGAAAGAAGAAGAAGAAAGAAAAGAAGAAGAAGAAAGAAAGAGAAGAAAGAAAGAAGAAAGAAGAAAGAAGAAGAAGAAGAAGAAGAAGTTTTGGTTTTTGGAGCAAAAATATCATTACCACTAGTTCAAGGCACTCCAAGTAGCATAAAATGCCAACAGACTTATTGACAGAAATGTGATTAATATTTTGTTTAGATCTAAATTTAAATCTAACCAAAATATAGTGGTAATAATATTTAAGCTCCAAAATCACTCTTGAACTCATCTGATGACTTTATTCTAAGGCAAATAAGAAACACCAAAACTCGTCCTGAAGTTATAGTGTCCTGAGTGTTGTGTTTATACATACCATAATAAAAATGAGGACTACAGTCCGAAATATCAAAATTATTCACATCAAAACTCACCTAAAAAATATTATTGACTCATTTGTTTAATTTTCATTTCCGCATTTCTTTTATTTCCTTTATTTTCAGATGATTATTTTTTAGTGTCCACTCTAAATTTCATAATAGAACTTTATTTACTGTGGCCTGAACTACCTCAATAAAGATGAGCACAACAGGCTGAAATATCAAAAAAAGGAAAGAATTAAAATAGATAAAATGATTTATATTTGTGATTTCAGTGCATGTCGCAAACGTCTGTCACGTATATTGATATTGCTAAACGAGTCAGGAAAACAGCATATTCTTATAATCGTCTATAAGAGAATATTGATGATAAAGTGTGTCAAAAACAGTAAAGTTGATTGAAATTTCTATTCTTTTTTTATGGCATCCACACTTGCTTATTATGTTTTATATCAAAGAGACATGGAACTGATTGATTTATTTTCAACAAAGGTGATTTTAACATATGTTTATTTTACAGGTACAGAAAACCTCCGTTTTTGGGGAAAATTTATTTGAAGCATTTCTAATTCCTTTTTTGTGTTGATAAAATGATCAGCCTTAATATGATAAAAAATTCTTTGACTTTACAGATATTTATGTCAATTCCTAAGTTCACTTCAAAAAAGCTCCAACAATTTAATTCTGAACATGGTCAACAGATGCAGCAAGATGAGTTAACAAACTTGGCTAGCAGGTCATTTTTAGTGAGTTCAATTCTCACTGGGAGCTCCATATTTCTGGTTGGTTGTTTTGTTTTATGACCTATCAATTCTTTTCAGGTAATTTAATGTTGAATCAAGTCATTTTGATAAACAAAGGACTATGGTTACTTACAGTACCTGATGTTGCTTATAATGGTCACCCATCTAAGTATTGAACCGGTGCTTTCAGCATGACTTGACTATAAGCCCATACTTTTGGCCTTGTGATAAATCTAAGCTAAACTTAGTAGAAAATTACTTTATATAAACTATTATATCATAAAATATGCTGTATGGTGAAC